>CM023945.1:3814272-3832996 GCA_013407115.1 Glycine latifolia | reverse complement strand
ATCATTCTTATGTTATCTTTAAGCTAATTCAGAAATCTCGTGACGTCTGCGCGACTGGCGCAAGTTCTGGCGCGAGTTCTGGCGCGACTGGCACGAGCCTCTAGTGTATCTGGCGCGAGCTTGGCGCGACTGGCGTAGTTCTCCAGTGCTTCTGGCGCGATTAGCGTGGTATTGCATGGTTAGCGTGAGATCTCAGACTCAATTGGCTCTTTATTTTGCTTCTTTTCTTGCTTTTCTTGATCCTAAACATCAAAATAGCATAGAATTAATGATAAACATAAAACTAATGAATTTTACACTTATTCTAACATTTATTCACTATATTCTTCCTATTTTCCTAATAAAACTATCCTAAAAACTATATATGCTAACAACATATCATGAAGTATGCTTAGTAGCTCCAAGCTTCCTAAGTCATTGTGGGCTGAAGCACTGAAGACGATAGTGTACATATTAAACCGAGTTCCAACTAAGGCTGTTACAAAGATGCCATTTGAGTTATTTAAAGGTTGGCAGCCGAGTTTGCAACATGTGCGCGTTTGGGGATGCCCATCTGAGGTCAAAGTTTATAATCCATAAGAAAAGAAGCTTGATCCAAGGACAATTAATGCGTATTTCATTGGATATGCTGAAAGGTCTAAGGGATATAGATTTTACTGTCCATCTCATAGTACTAGAATTGTGGAATCAAGAAATGCTAAATTTCTTGAGAATGACTTGATTAGTGGGAGTGATCAATCCAGAGACTCTACTTCTGAGAAAGATCATTCAGTTGCTCAGCCATCCACTTTAAGTCTTAGAATGGTTGTTGTTAACAATACTCCTCCAGCTCAATGTTGTACAACCAGTCATTCAAGATCCTCAACCTGCCGATAGTCTAGTAGATCAAGTTGTTCATGAGGATCAAGAAATTGTTGATCAACAAGTTGAACAACAAACTCCTCAAGAAGATAATACAACATTAAGGAGATCTACTAGAATGAAGAAGTCAACAATACCTAGTGATTATGTTGTGTATTTACAGGAATCTGACTTTATGTTGTGTATTCACTTAACATCCTTGTTGGTCAGAACCGTCCACTGGTCAAAACCCTTTATAGATAGCTCTTAGACAGAAAAAATTAGCTCTACTTGCTTCCATGTTCAATGATTGACCCCACAAACCAACACAAGACTTTTTAGCGTGTTTTGTCCATACGCACACGTTTCCAGGAAAGTTCCCAGAAGGTCACCCGTCTCATAACTATTCCAAGCCATGCACGCTTAACTATGAAGTTTTTAAGTGATGGGTTACCAAAAAGTATATGCATCTTATTGGTATAGGTAGTACAAATTAATTCCTTTAAGTCATCCTCACTTATACAGTTTCATACTTGCACAACCTTTGGATCCCTATATTTTTGTGTGATTCATCAGGGTGTTACATGCCCACCAACTTCTGCTTGTTTCATCCTCAAACGACACCGTAATAGGAAAGAGGTTTGCTTTGATACCATTTGTAACATCCCTGATTTTTAACTTTTTGGCGGCTTTCATACTATAATACTTCACGCAATGGCATTTCACTCAACATTCTTGTTGGTCAGAACCATCCACTGGTCAGAACTCTCCATAGGTAGCCCTTTCCGAGACCTCAAAAATTAGCTTTACCTGCTTCCATGATCAATGAATGACCCCACAAACCAACACAAGACTTTTTAGTGTGTTTTATCCATACCTACACTTTTTTCGGGAAACTTCCTAGAAGATTACCCATCTTATAACTATTCCAAGCCATGCATGCTTAACTATGAAGTTTTTAAGTGATAAGTTACCAAAAAGTAGATGCATCTTGTTGGTATAGGTGGTATCAATTAATTCCTTTAAGTCATCCATAATTGTAAAGTCTCATACCTACACAGCCTCTGAATCTTTCCCATTCTGGTGTGATTCGATTGAGGTCTCAGAAATGGTTACTTAATGAGGATTTTGACCAACAAGGATGTTGAGTGAAGTGTGGTAGTGTGAGAGCCACTGAGAAATCAACAATCATGGATGCTACACTTCCTACCATCTCAGTCAACATGTAACGACCCGTATTATAAGATGCTAATTTGGATGCTTGATGTGTGTATTATATTAATCAAATTACATGTGTTATGTTGATTATTTAATTGTTTTATTTATAACTTCCTATTTGAGTGCTTTTGTCTTGGTATGCGTCTTGATGGGTATTGGACGTAAGTCAACTCTGCTGTTCTGTGGTTGCTGGCTGTGCACGTTAAGTGGACGTACTGTGTCAATCGTGTTTATAAGAAGCAGGCTGGCACAACAACAAGTTTACTCTTCCTTCTTCTACCTTTTCGTTTCCTCTGTTTTTTCTCTAAAACTCACCTAGAAACCTCTTGTTCTCGACCCCTTCTTTGTTATCTCCAACCTACGAGAGCTACCGTAGCTGCTGTGGAAATCTCGACGCTGAAAGGAACTTCGTGGTTGGAATCGAAGCTTAGGACAAACACATCGTGAAGCTTGTGAACCAACTCCTGGTTAGGTAAGGGGAGTTTATCGTGTTTCTTAACAGCTTTAGATACAATGGTTTGGGGGCCAGGGAGTCCAACCGTAAGGATAACTGCATGTCCCTGGTGTGTGTGATGTTTTCCCCAGAAAAGCTACGTCTTTTATGAATGGGATGTGATATGTCTTAAATCTGTTGTATGCCGTGTTGTGTTGATGTATGATCTTGTGGGGGAGTAGATGTTTTAAGAACTCCTCGTGCATGTGCGAAGTATGCATTTTGATGCTGAAAGACTTCTAAGACACTTGCGGAAGTGTTCGTGAAGGTGATGAGTACCGGGATGGGTTGGCCGTGTTGTACATAGACATCAACCCTTGTGTTTTGATGTTGGCTACCAGGATAGGTAGGCCGAGTTGTACATAGACATCAACCCTTGTGTTTTGATGTTGAGCGGGTTACGTGGCATGCATGCATGCATGCATGTAGGACATAACTTAGTCCTTGTTGGCGGATGTCCGTAGACCGGTTTCCCTACCCGAGGTCGTTCCCTTAGAGTCGTTAAGACTCGCTTCCTTTTCTATAAGGTATATCGGGTCCCTTACTCAGGTGATACGTTAGAGCTATTGAGCTCAAGTTATCTCACCATAGAGAGAGCTACCGAGTTGCTAACTCAGATGAGCTCGTGTCCTTTCGGGAAAAGAGCCACCGGGTTCCCCTACTCGGCTGAGCTTGTGTTCCTTCTTCTAGAACGGCCGGGTTCCATACACGTGTCGTCTCTAGAAGCTCATCCTTCCATATCCTTAGAGAGAGACCAGGTTCCTTACCCGGGGTAGACTATTTCTTTTAGAATTGCTATGTCCAAACCCCTTTTCTTGAGAACTGCCGGGTTCTTTACTCGGCAGAGCTTGTTTGCTCTTGGGAATGAGCTATTGGGTTCTCTTACACCCTTGTGTGGGTTGGTGAAAATACAAACCCAAGTCTTACAAGCGCTATCTGTTGTAATTGATTACAGCGCTTATGCAATCGATTACATAATGCTGAACCCATCCTTAAAACTTTAAAAAAAACCTAAGGACCTCTTGACCGCCTTTCGCAAATTCTTACCCAACCCAACCGACCTCACCTGAGTTCCTCTGACCTCCTCCGATTTCATCCGCCCTCGCTACCCTTGTCTTCCCTTGTCCAAATCTTACCCCTTTTGACCGACCCTTACCAACCTTGTCCAAGTTATACCGGCCTTAACCGACCTTGTCTGCCTTCGTCCGACCTTGTTCGGATTCTTATCTTGAGATAGTATATCTAAGTGCCAACCCGGACACCTCGTACTTCACATCGGGTCACTTGTTTGTATGTGTTTGTGAGTGACGCATATGATTACGTTGGTGGCATTTGAACTCGGCCTATGCGATTGCTTGAGATGAGGAATATGTTTGGATATACATAAATACCCACAGGGGTGTATAGCATTATCCTAGCCAGGTCGAGTTGAGCCTGGTTCTGGGTCATACATTGATGGTGTCATGATGATATTCTATGTATAGACGTGAGATGCCGGGACTAGGTGGTGAACCTTGCGAGGACCACGGTCAGTGCATTGTTGGGCCCTTGTGTGGGCGGTATGTTATGTATGGGGTGTATGACGGGTTACCCTTGCAAGGAAGGATTGTGTTCCTAGTCGGGTTATACATGGATGGTGCCTACGTAACCTATGACATTTGCATGACGAAAATAGGATGATTGACTACATAGTACGAGAAGTACTGGGGGGCCACGTCTGTAGAAGATCCTTATGACACCTATTTTGGCTGATCACCATGGGGGGTGAGTCCTGTGCACAACAGAGTGACCCTGACGTATTGCAGTAGTCATTTGTACCATGGATTTTTGGCCTATTTCCGGGATGGTACCACATTGCATGATGAGAATTAAGTTAGGAGCATGCGTCATGCTAGATATTATAAGTTGATTTATGAGATGTTTGTGGATGTCCATGTATGTTAGTGTTTGATGGATGCTTGGAATGTTTGTATCGATATGTTGATGACTGTGTTGCTTCTTGACCGGGTTGTGTCCCTTTTCAGTTGTATTTATTGTTGTTATTTTAATATGAACTCACCCTTGCTTTGTTGTACCTTGTGATTTGGTACTTGTGATGATCGCGAACCGGGTTGTTTGGAGCCATCCTGTTTTGTCGGGATGTCAATGGACATGATCTCGGGTAGGAGTTGCACTTTGCTAGATGTACCCCTTGTTTTAATGGATGCACTCCTTGTTTTGCTAGTTACACCCTTGACTTCTATTTTTCTTTCTATTTATAAAATACTTTATGTATATTTTGAGACATAATCTTTTGTACTTGTAATTAAATTATGTCTGGTATGTGCATACATATATTCGAAATGTCTTATGAGTACCTTTAATTGAATTTTTTTTAGGATGGTCGTTATATACTCGCGAAAAATTTATCATCATTTTCACAAGTAACAAAATGGGTATGCTTTTTATTAAAAATGAATTTATATCATGGTTATGAGTTAGTAATACAGTAGCGACGTGGTGGGTCATTACACAACACACCACCAAGTCAACCTAATTTCCTTTGTGAAACAACAACTGATAACTTTGATCGGGGCTTCTTCAGTGATTTGGGACTCATTCCTCCTAAAGGCCATTTTCTCTATAAATTTCTGGCTCAAATGTATAAGAATTCTCCTTAAGTTAGTTTTCGTTACTTTTATTAATATAAAAATAAAGATATACCAAAAGGAAAAAAAAAACACTAAAACATAAAGGACCAGAAATGACACTTAGCCTATATTTAAAAAAAGTTTAAATAATTAATACTTTAGTTTTAATATAGTTAATTAATTAAAAATTACTATTAGTTTAGTTTCTAAAGTATGTCTTTTATAAAAGTTAATAAACTTTTTTTTTGGATCAAACTAGTTGATATTATAGATGAACATAAATGATTTGGTCCAATTGAGTTGGGACCTCCTAGAACCATCAATGATCCAAATAAGAAAAAGTTGGAGATGTTAAGCAATCCACAACTTTATGTCCCTGCCTCTAGGTGAAGGTAATGATTTGAAGCTATTGATTTGGCAAGATACGCCTACAATCATCCACTAATCCATGGAAGAAATCCTTACCACCTAATTATTTATTCTTCCAACATTGAAAAAATTGCAAGTTATCATTTTCAAATTGAGCTCCTAGCAAACCTAGTTCATTTACTTTAATGATTTCCCACCTAAATGCATAGACTTATGCTTCCCTAACTTCCTATTAGAGTCAGTGGGAGCTCAAGAGGATCAAGAAGCTGAGTCTCTTAGGCAGTAAAGTGTTTAGGCTTTTTACATGTCAATTCAATTGATTGGTAGTTGTAATTTGTGTATGTCTAAGATGAGACTTCTTATGATCATTTGCATAAAGTTCATTCATGTTTTTGCATTCATGTTTTCTTAAAAGCATAAGTTTTGTGAAGAAGTTTTTCTGAAACATAAGGTTTTCATGATTGCATAAAGAACCAAGTGTTCCATGTTTAAGTTTTGGAAAAATATTTTCTCACTGGTTTAATCCATTACTAGAAAGTGGTAATTATTACTCGAGATTTAAGAACACTTTAATCAATTACAAGATTATGGTAATCGATTACATTGTTCATAAGTCTTTTCAAGAAAGCTCAAGAACACTTTAATCAATTACATGAGTTAATTAATCGATTACATTAATGAATTAATCGATTACTAACAGTTAAAACAATTTTCTATAAATAGATGAAACCTATTTTAAAAAATACACCACGAAATATCAAAGGATTTTCATAAGCTTTATGAAGAGAGAAAAGATACAAAGTGTTATTCTATGTTAGTCCCTCAAATCCTCAAGCTTCAAGATTCCTTTAGAGGATTTCTCTTTGGGCAAAGTGTCTAAAGAAGATTTTGGAGAGAAAGTTCTGAGATAGTTTTCTTTCAACCTTGATTCCAGTTTGGTAATCTTTTGCATTCATCTGTAGTGGATCATCAGGTGGTTTCTCACCATACAACTTATTTGTAATTTCTTTTTAGAATTTTTTTTGTGTAACTATAGCAATAGTCTTTCTTAAAGCTTGTCTAGAATAGTTGTTTCTAGAGGCAAGAGTAGAGAAGGGTTTTCTCTATGTCTTGATCACTAAGAGTCTAAGTGAGTTAGATTTCTTGTTCTTGATCTAGGTCTGGTTGAGAGTGATTGTATGATCTTGTAAGAAATAAATTGTTAATAGTGGAACTTGAAAACAACATGAATACACACAGTGACCAAGATGGGGGTGAATTGGTTTAAACTTGGCCTTTTCAATATGTTTAGAAAATCAGAGTTAAAGGATCTTTATCACAATTAAACCGAGAATACATTAATCAATCTAACCACTCAGCCCAAGAAAAGAATTACAAAAACTTAACTTGTTGAGTAATAAAGAATCTACCAAGAATCATAGATCAAGGTATCAAGAAGAGATTAAAGAATGCAATCAACACAAGAACTTATACTGGTTCACCTCTCAACAAGAGAAGCTATATCCAGTTGCTCTAATCAAAACTAGATTAGAGTTCCACTATTCACAAAATTCAGTTCTTACAAGCTTTACAACAATCACCCTTTATCAACCCTAGATAAAGAACAAAAATCTAAAACTCTATTAGACTCCTAATGATCAAAACACAGAGAACCCTTCTCTACTCTTTCCTCTAGAGAAACCCACTCTAGAAAAAGCTTCAAGAACTCTTTGTAATAGTTACAAACAACAAAAAATTCTAAAACAAATTTACGAACAAAGTAAATGGAGAGAGGCAACCCGATGATCCAATGAATATGGATGAATATGATTTACCAATCAGAGTTGAAATGAAAAACAAATTTCAGAACTTCCTCTCCAAATGCTTCTTTGAAATCTTGCCCAAGAAATCTTCCAATACACCATGAAGATTTGAATATGTGGGACAAGAACTTTAGAACTCAGAATATCCTTTCTCACTTTCAGAAGGTTTATGAAAACTTTGAAAATTTTGTAGAGTAATGTGTTATGTGTTTCAGAAAACCCATCAGCTATTTATAAAAAAGCAGTTGTAACTGAATGTAATCGATTAAAACCATCAATGTAATCGATTCAAAACAAATTTAATCGATTAAAATGTTCTTCAGTTTTTTTTTGAAATGATATATGAACAAAGTAATTGATTATTTCGACCTATAATCAATTACTACAGGGATTCTCATTTTCATAAATGTACTAAGTAATCGATTACTGATAAGTGGTAATCGATTATCACAGTCAGGTCATATTTTCTGTTTGTACTGAGTAATCAATTACTTAATGCTAGTAATCGATTAAAATGTTCTTCAAGGCTCAAGTAATAGATTACCAATGTGTGGTAATCGATTAACACAGTCTAAAAAAGTTTTTCCAAAAACTTGAAACTATGAGCACTTGTCTTTGATGCAATCATGAAATCTTAGACCTTTTTCACAAAACATGTGCTTTTGTAAAATCATGAATGCAAATCAATGAGTGATGTTTATGCAATGCAATGGATCATAGGATGATTCTCTCCTACATGAAGCAATTACAAATGCCTTTAATTGAATGGCATGTTTAAAAGCTAAAAGACTCATCCATCTCAGCATATATCTTGATCATTCTTCATGCTCCCCCTGTATCTAACAATCTCCTCATTTTTGGCTTTAATCATTCCAAACTTCAATTGAACATGTTGAACCTTGGAGTTCTTTTAAAGGAGTTCATTTTTAGGAGCTTGTACTTGATATCTGAAAATGAAATCAGCTTTTTGCCAAGAACAAGTGTCAAGTATACTTTGCATAAACAATTTATATTCATATATATGCATATGCTCCCCTATCTTATGAATTTATTATATTGGTTAAGATAATGAGCAACATGTATATCCCTATATTACAACAATTATATTTCCTATTTTTTCTATTTCCATATTCAGTGTTCCTTAAGTTTCACCTTTCAATATATTCATCTTTTTCTCCTTTCAATATATTCACTTTTTTCTCCCCCTTTTGGCTTATCAAAGTAAAAAAAATCAATTTCAATGATCATAAGATAAGCAAGGACAGTGCAATAAAAGGAAATTTTATTCATTAATCATAAAGGTAGAACAGGAAAACATAACATAATAAAATTAACAACTGAAATTAAGAAAGTAGAAACACCATAAGCAACCAATTACATTAAACTAGACTAGAGAAGGTTAGAATCTTTTAGAGCCATCCTAGTCTCTATGTTTTCTAGCCTAGATGAAATTTCTTCCAAGGAGGAATTAGTTTCAGCTCTATGCTCATGATGCAGAGCCAGCACAACATCCATCTTTTGAATCATTAAGGATTGAAAGGGTGTCCATTGTTGTTGTGCAAGACCAACTCCAGCATCCTCTTCCTCTTCAGCTTCTTCTCCTTCATCAGCTCCCTCTTGTGGAGCTTGTTCTTCGGCCATTATCCATCCATTCGGTGTCTTGATCAATCCAAGATTGTTGAGGTGCTTTTCTTTGATGAGGTTGGTGATGTTAGTGATGTTGTCTACAATATCATTAGAGACATAAATCTTAAAGTAATCTATAAATCTAGAGATTAACACAACATATGGAAAGTGATAGCTGATTAATCTTGAAGATTTCAGCATTGTCTCAACAAAAACAAGAACCTAGTTAATCTAAGTTGAAGTCCTCATACCATGCACCAGTTGTAAGTCATCATCTGTGATTTGTGCATGATTTGTGGACCTAGGAGTAAGTATATAGGTGGTGATGTAATGCAGCAACCTATCTTCCCTAGTCGTATTTCCCACACCTAATCTTGTCTTCAATCTTACTTGAGGATCCAACAACATACCTCTATATGTGTCAATTTTATTGTATCCTCCAATCTCTTCATTAAATCTCCTCACTCCTTCAGAGGAGATCCCAACCATAGCATGCCATACTTCTTCATCAATCACTATGGGAACTCCATTCACTTGGGAATGAAGAACATCATCCATGTTGGCTTTGGCACAAGTATAGAATACTTTTACCAACTCAGGGTAAAAGGTACCCTTCAATTCAAGGAATTTCTTCAATCCTTGAGCCTCTAGCATAACAGGGAATTGAAATGCCTCATTGATAAACTAGTCAAGCTTTAAGTACTTGGGAGGCATGACTAGCTTTGTGGCATTGAATTGCATGTAGTTCATTCTCTCAGTTTCATTTGTGAACCAGGTAGAGAGCATATTCACAGCAACACTGGATGATTCCCCAGCCTTTCTTTTGATGGATTTGGTTCTTTGGGGGCAGACATGGTGAGTTGTGGGTGACAAAATGAATGGGTAGAGGTTTGGAATATGAGAGAGAGAGAAAGCATAGAGCAAAGGCATAATTTGCAGAAGAGAAAGAGATATTTTTATGTGTGAGATTTTCTCTCTTTGGAAAGCTGTATTTATAGAGTATTTTGGGTTAAATTTGATTTTTTTTAAAACCTTGTAACAACTAATTGCGTCTTTCAAGAGGTTTAATTGACACTGACACAAATTTGAATTTGAATTTAAGATAAGACATGTCAGTTACAATTTTTGAAAATTGTGTAGTTTTGCAGAAACGCCATAAATAATCGATTACTTAAACATGTTAATCGATTACTCCAGTGAAATTTTGTTTTAGAAATAGCTTTCAGCAAAAGGTAATCGATTAATTCGATAGCTTAATTGATTACTCCAGAAGTTTTCTATTTCTGGATTACATTCCTACAACAGGTAATCGATTAATTTCCTTGTGTAATCGATTACTCCAGGTAAGTGCTTATTTTGAAATGCACAAAAAATACACAGTAATTGATTAATCTGCAGTGTAATCGATTACTCCAGAAAAAAATTTATTTTGAAAATGAATTTTAAGTGACAAGTAATCAATTATATAAGCTTGGTAATCGATTACTCCAGAGTTATTTTGTCTCAAAATTCCTTTTAAACCACAAATAATCGATTAATACGAGTAGTAATCGATTATACTAGAGAATTATGCAGTATGAACAATGTTTTTCATCAGAATTCGAATTTCAATCACTTGTGATGCATGGTCAATTTGGATTGTATATCATGTAGTCAAACAAATCATAGGCATGCTATCATATATTAGACTCATCAATAATTCCTAGCATGTTCCTAAGATCATAGAATCTATCTCTAGATAAGAGTTTTGTAAAAATATCAGCCAATTGATTATTAGTATCAATAAATTCAATTTTGATGTTACCCTTTTGGATGTGATCCCTGAGAAAATGATGTCTGATCTCAATGTGTTTTGTCCTTGAATGCATGACTGGATTCTTTGATAGGTTTATTGCACTTGTGTTGTCAGACAGCAAGGGAATTCCATTCATCTCCACACCAAAATCTTGGAGTTGTTGCTTAAGCCACAAACTTTGTGCACAACAACTTCCAGCAGCTATGTACTCAGCTTCTGCTATTGAGAGAGCAACACATGATTGCTTCTTGCAATGCCATGATATTAATGAGCTTCCCAACAAGTGGCATGTTCCACTGGTGCTTTTCCTATCAAGTTTGCATCTTGCAAAATCAGAATCTGAATAGCCAATTAAATTAAGTGATGCACCTTTTGGATATCAAGGACCAACATTTGGGGTTGATTTAAGGTATTTGATGATTCTCTTGACAGCAGTGAGGTGTGAATCCTTAGGGTTAGCTTGATATCTAGCACACAAGCATACACTCAGTAATATATCAAGTTTACTCACTGTCAAGTATAATAGAGATCCTATCATTCCTCTATACTTTGATTCATCAACTTTCTTGCCCTTTTCATCTAAATCAAGATAAGTTGAGGTTGTGTAACATCCTCAAAATTATATTATGAGTTATATTTATGATTGAATTATGGAAGAAGGATGATAGTTGGATACAAGAAAAATAGGACAAATTTTATTTAAGCTGCCCAAAAAACTTCCATATCTGCCACCCGAATTGCAAAATTTATTTCTCTCTCAATTCTTATTCAAATTAAGTGTATGATATATGGAATTAAAGATCTATATGTCTACTACAACATATTAAAATTTCAGACCAATCTAGATTGACTACTGTTTGCAATAACAAAAACACTAAGGGATGTCATTGTCCTAAGTTAAATTCGCTGGCAGCTTTGGAAGTATAGATTAAAAATTCTATATCTCGAGTTTTATAACTCCAAATAAGGCATTTGATACCTTTTTTGGAAAGCTTAGGAAGTCTAGTTTAACATACTAGAAAATGAGAATTTTTGGATTAGTAAGTTGGTACAGAATAAATAATGAGTGAACCCTATCTGGTTGAGTGCTTATAGCCCTTTGGACCATTTGGATTGAGTAAAACTTGCAACTCTTGAAATTTTGGCCCAAGGAATCAAATATTCAGCTCAAATAGGGACTATCCAGAAGTGAATTCACGTGCAAAAGCCATAGAATAGGCATAGCTAAGTGAACTAATAGGAAGAAAAGTTTGGTAAACCAAAGTCAATGGTAAGTCAATGAAGATAAGCTTTTTGAATCAACCTTTCTAGGTGGCCCTTCAAGGTGGAAAGCAAGCATTAAAACAATCAAATTTTTCCTCTTGAATAAGCCTTTCCACGTGCATAGGCCAGCTGCCCCCAAGTCAAGGATTAAATGGAATCTTGACCAAGAAAAATCAAGTCAAGATAAGGCTTAAGTCATAATATCTTCTAAGGTAATAATTACCTAGTTAAATTCTAACCAAACTAAATCCTAATTCAATTACAACCCAACTAAATCACTTAAAACATAACTGAAATAAATGAGTATAAATAGCTAGGGCTGTGGAAAAAAATTCATGTAGGAGCTAGCATCCCAAAGCCAAGGCCAATTCCAATTTTCCTTGTGTCTTGCTTTCATTGTCTTGCCTTCTATTTGCTGCCTACAAACCTTGACCTCTTCTACCACCTCATCCACCAATCAATTTCTTCTTTCAAGGCTTCATTTCTTAGAAGATATTCAAAAAGAAGCAGCCACTTAATCAATTTCAAATCCAAATCCATTTGAGGTAGGCTAGGCTTCAATCTTTAATTAAGAATTGATTTGGATTAATTTACATGCTTAAATGTACATATTTATGGTTATTATTTAGGCTGTAATTTCATGTCATTTGAGGGTTATTTTATGATGTGGAAATGTTGATTTTAACCATAGGATAGGTGATGATTTATAGGTTGAAATATTAGTGATATTTGGAATCACATTTGATGATTTTTGTGAGTGATTTGATGACCTTTGGGCTGTTTGTTAATATTTTTATAATGGGACTGTTTTGAATTAATTTTTTTGAAGTAGAGGTTGAATTGTATGTAGTTAAATGGTTCAAATGTTTGAGTGATTAAATTTGAGGATGAAGTAGCAAGGTGGTAGGTGAAAGGAGATTAAAATGCATGATAGGTTATAATTTTCTTGTGAAAGTTTAAAGGTGTTAGAAATTATTTTAGAGATATATTGTGGTTTATTAGTTAGGTTACTAACATGATTTTTTTTATAGCTTGAGGATAATCAAAGGTCATGCCTAAGTGGTAATGATCTTATTTGAATAAGGTATGGTGGTTTAACCATACTTGTGGTAAGTATGATGTTATGACAACAACAATTTTTCCATAAGATGGTATATATTTTGCTTATGAATTTTATTATGAATGGATTTTGACTAATGATATGTTGATTTATGTTTCCAAGTCCAGTACGAGATTTGTGAAACAAAATTTGATACTACATACAGTACGATATGTAGTGACCAGGTGCAAATATATGGCAAAAATCATGCATGTTTGCGTAAGACGATCGCAGCGTCTACATCCAGTACGAGGTGTAGCTACATACAGTACAATATGTAGAAGCCATGTGCACTCTGGGAAAATTCATCTCATGCATCCATATAGTTTGCATAAGTATTTTATTGCTTCATTTGAATATATTAATTATTTACTAACGTACTAACGTGTTTGGTGGTTTAGTTTTTGCCTACTGAGAAATTTTATTTCTCACTAGATTTGTTTCATTTTTTTTATAGATGGCAACAGTGGTCAATTTCATTGACGCCTTGGACTGATGGTGGTACAAAGATAAAGAATTGTCTATAGGAAATGAATGATGAAAGTGATTGTAGTATCTTTATGTTTGGTTGAGAATGACTCTTGTACAAGGACTGTGGCTACGTATTATATATATCAGTTTAACAAACTTCTATAATTTATATGTTTTAGAATTTATACTAAGATCCATTCAGTAAAACTAAAATAGTAATAAAAATTATTTAACAATTCTTAAAAATTTAACCTTAATAAAAATATAATATTTAGAATAATTTTAGGTCGTTACAGGTTGCCATTGGAGTATTAGCATCTTTGCTTTTATCCATGTCAAATTTCTTGATCACTTCAAGCAATATTTAGTTTGGCTGAGAAATGTTCTATCCTTCATTTGCTTCACTTGAAGTCCAAGAAAGAATGTCAATTCTCCCATCATAGACATTTCAAATTCATTCTGCATAGAGATAGAAAATTCGTTGCACAAAGAATGATTAGTTGAACCAAATATTATATCATCAACATATACTTGAACCAATAAGATATCATTGACATGCTTCTTGATAAACAAGGTTTTGTCAACTTCCCTCTTATGAAAAATTGGCTAAGCAAGAAGTTGCTCAATCTTTCATACCAAGATCTAGGAGCTTGTTTAAATCCATAAAAGAGCTTTCTTAAGTTTAAAAACATGGTTTGGGATTTTGAAATCAACAAAGTTTGGAGGTTGATCAACATAGATTTCCTACTCAATATACTCATTTAGAAAAACACTATTTACATCCATTTGAAACAGTTTAAAATCCATTAAATATGCAGATGCAAGTAGTAACCTAATGGCTTCTAACCTTGCTACTAGAGCATAGGTCTCTTCATACTCTATGCCTTCCTCTTGGTTGTAACCTTTTGCAACCAATCTAGCTTTGTTTTTTACTATGATACCACTCTCATCAAGTTTGTTTCTAAAAACCCACTTGGTGCTAATAGGTTTGTGAGAAGAAGGTCTAAGAACAAGTTCCCAAACTTCATTTCTCTTGAACTGATTCAGTTCATCATGCATGGCAATCATCCAATATTCATCAAGAAAAGCTTGGTCAATGCTCTTAGGTTCAATTTGTGAAACAAAATCCATATCATAGCAGAGATTTCTTAATGAAGATCTAGTTGATACCCCCTTAGTGACTTCACCAATTATGTTGTCAAGGGAGAGGTCTCTTGTAGTTTTCCAATCTTTAGACTTTTGGATAGGTGTTGATTGTTCCATTTCTGGCATTGGTTCTTCCTTTTGCTTTTCCTTTGATCCATTTAATTGTATATACTCTTCTAAAGGACCTGCATCATTATCACACTTCTTTTCCTCTTTAAAGGAGTTAGATTCATCAAAAATAACATGTACAGATTCTTCCATGCATAAAGGTCTTTTACTGAAAACTCAATATGCTTTGCTGTGAATGAATATCCAAGGAAGATGGCTTCATCAGCTTTAGCATCAAATTTGCCAAGAGATTCTTTACCATTGTTTAATATAAAACACTTGCAGCCAAATGATCTTAAGTGAGAAATATTTGGTTTTCTACCTTTGTACAGTGCATAAGGAGTTTTCTTCAAAATAGGCCTTATTAGTAATCTATTCAAAGTGTAGCAAATAGTACTTACAACATCAGCCCAAAAATGTTTAGGCAAAATTTTCTCATTAAGAAGAGTTCTAGCCCCTTCTTCAAGGGATCTATTTTTTCTCTCCACAACACCATTTTGCTGAGGTGTTCTTGGAGCTGAAAATTGTGGTTGATTCCATTTTCTTCACAGAATTTTTCAAAATGTTCATTTTGGAATTCCCCACCATGATCACTTCTTATTGAGATAATTTTGCTTCCTTTTTCATTTTGAACAAGTTTAGCTAATTTTTTGAAAGCAATGAAAGCATCACTCTTCGATCTTAAAAACAAAGTCCATGTGAATCTAGAATAGTCATCAATAATTACAAGCCCATAGAAATTACCTCCTAATCTCATAGTTCTAGAAGGATCAAACAAATCCATATGAAGCAATTCAAGGGGTCTTGAAGTAGAAACAACATTTTTATTTTGAAAAGAAATCTTGGTTTGTTTCCCCTTTTGACAAGCATCACATAGTTTGTCCTTTTCAAACTTTAGTTTAGGTAAGCCAATGACTAAGTCTTTTCTAATAAGCTTGTTCATGTGATGCATGTTAATGTGACTTGCCCTTAAATGCCATAGCCAAGATTCATCAACTTTACTTACTAGGAAATTAGTGTTGTGAATGAATGCATATTCTATAGAGAGTAAGTAGATATTACCTTTTCTTTTACCTACATGAATAACTTCACTGGTTTGACGATCACATATCAAACAACAATTGTCATTGAATGAAAATTTGAATCCTTTATCACATAGTCGGCTTATACTTAGGAGATTGTGCTTTAAACCTTCCACATAGAGAACATTTATGATCTTGGTTTTAAAGCTGTCTCCTATATTTCCCTCTCCAACTATCTTTCCTTTTTTATTGTCTCCATAAGTAACAAATCCTTCATCTTTAAGATTCAAATTTGTAAGCATGGACATGTCACTGTCATGTGTCTAGAGCATCTGCTGTCAAGATACCATAATGATGATTTTGCTGTTAGACACACCTGCAATATTCAAATTAAGTGACAAAGGAAGGTACCCAATTGAGGTTTGTCCATAGGGGTTAGCTATTTTCTTTTTCTTTGGAACCCAAATGCAATCTCCATTAGGCACATAAAATCTTCTAGCACATCACCTATGAGATATGTGGCCTTTCTTCATGCAATAGTTACAAGTTATAGCTTTTGATGCTCTTTTAAAATGAGTCATTTGATCAAACTTTGTTTTTGAAACATCTCTTTGATTCTTCTGTTTTGGTGGTACAAACTTGGTTTTTCCAAAAGGTTTTACTTGATGTTTATAACCCAAACCAGAAGTATCACCGACATATTTTTGAATACTTAGCATTTGATCTAGACGACATTTTCCTCTACAAAGTCTTTTCAATAGATCTACTAAGTAAGAATTTTCAGAAAGTAATGACATGTATTTTTCACCTTGACTCTTTTTGAAATTATCAAACTCTTTTTGTAAAGATTTGCATTTGTCTACATTTGATGAAGAGGAAGCACATACACATCCATTCATTTTGTAACTTGAAACAAGTTTTTCATTTTCTTCTTTCAAGTTACAAATTTCAGTTTGCATTTCTGCAAGTTTTGTGACATGCCATCTAAGATTTCCTTTCAGCCTATATTATTGGATTTTGTAAGCTTTTGAGCCTCTTCATGCATTTCATGGAAAACATCGACAATTTGATCAAATTCAGAATTTACCTTTGTTTCAGCACTTGAGAATTCTTCATCTTCACTTATTGTGGAAGTGAGACATACATTTGCTTCTTCATTCTCACTTGATGATTCAGAAGTTGTTGAGTCATTGTCTTCCCATGCTATATAGGCTCTCATTGGCTTTCCTTCTTTTCACCTAACTGCTTCTTCAAAAAGATAGGACATTAAGATTTAATGTGGCCAAGCTTACCACATTCGAAGCAAGTGAAATTGGTGTTGTTGTTGTTGTTGTTGTTTTGAACTTTGTGAACTTTCTGTGCTTGTTCTTTCTCATGAACTTGCTTAATTTTTTTACTATTAGGTTCATGTTCTCATCATCATCTTCTTCACTTGAGTCTTTTTCTTTATCCACCTTAGAGGATGCAACTTTCAAGGCTATACTTTTGTGTTTCTTGTTTGCATCTTCTGCATGTGTTAGTTGAGACATTTCTAATTCATACTCAAGAAGCTTACCAAATAATGCAGCCATGGACATTTTGGATAGATATTTTAATTCCTTGATTGCTGTCACTTTTGGTTGCCATGGTCTTATTAGACACTTCAAGATTTTGATGTTTAACTCTTTAGCATCAAATGTCTTCCCAAGACCAAGAAGATGATTTACAATGTGAGTGAATCTTGTTTGGAGCTGAGATATGTTTTCTGTGGTGTTCATCTTGAACATTTCATACTTATGAATTAAGGCATGCTTCCTTGATCTTCTAACTTCATTTGTTCCTTCATGAGTTACTTCCAACATCTCCCACATCTCCTTTGCACTTTTACACCTAACAGGTCTAAAGAATTCATTAGAAGAAAGTGCAAAAGTAATCATGTTCTTAGCTTTAAAATCATATTGAACAACTCTTTTCAACATCTGTCATCTCATCCCATTCTTTGAGAATCATATTATTACAAAAAGTTTTCATAGGAACCAAATGACCTTTTCTATTGCATTTCAAGCACCTGGGTCATTTGATTGAATAAAAATCTGCATTCTTTTTTTCCAGAAACTAAAATGCTCTCCTTTCAACATCGGAAGACGATTGAGGGAGGAACTCTCCTTGAAGGTAATTTATGTGGTATTCATTTTCTTTTAAAGAAAGATAGTGATATTGAATAACACTTAAGAACCTGCTCCGATACCAATTGAAAACAATATGAATACACACAATAACCAAGAGGGGGTGAATTGATTTAAACTTGGCTTTTTCAATATGTTTAGAAAATCAGAGTTAAAGGATCTTTATCACAATTAAACGAAGAATGCATCAATCAATTTAACCACTCAGTCCACGAAAACAATTACAAAAACTTAACTTGTTGAGTAATAAAGAATCCACCAAGAATCACAGATCAAGATAACAAGAAGAGATTAAAGAATGTAATCAACACAAGAACTTATACTGGTTCACCTCTCAACAAGAGAAGCTACATCCAGTTGTTCTAATCAAAACTAGATTAGAGTTCCACTATTCACAAAATTCAGTTCTTACAAGCTTTACAACAATCACCCTTTATCAACCCTTGATAAAGAACAAAAATCTAAAACTCTTTAAGACTCCTAATGATCAAAACACAGAGAACCCTTCTCTACTCTTTCCTCTAGAGAAACCCACTCTAGAAAAAGCTTCAAGAACTCTTTGTAATAGTTACAAACAATAAAAAATTCTAAGACAAATTTACAAACAAAGTAAATGGAGAGAGACAACCTGATGATCCAATGAATATGGATGAATATGATTTACCAATCAGAGTTGA
>CM023945.1:3799749-3814172 GCA_013407115.1 Glycine latifolia | reverse complement strand
GGGGGGCAGGTCGATGTGTCGGTCCCTAACCTCCCATTGTCGTATGAAGGGTCTCAGCTTACTAACCCAGTTGTCTTGCGGTTTACCTTGCAAGGACAGGTCGTGCACACCCTTGAGCTTCCTAGGCCTTCGTGGGATTGGCTGATCCCTCCCAAATTGCCACATGCATCTATCCGAATGAGAATGCTCAACTGTGTGGAAGTATATAATTGGAGTACTAGCCATCCACAATAGTCGCAGCTGCTCAGATGCACCAAGGAAGTGGTAGCTTGCATATGGTTTCCAAACCACCTGCACAAAATAATAAAAACACAATTATGAAAGAACAATGACAAAAATTGTAAATTATCAAAGTACTGTGACCAAAAATCTTATAAATAACAATAGGTACTTCCTCCTGACAAAGGGAATCTAATATTAGCCGATACCAAAGAAGCTTGTGTGCTTGGAACCGGCCTAAAGCATTAAACCTAATTTCAAAATGTAAGAAAGGACCATGAAGCCCGAAGGCATGTGAGAAAAACAAAATTAAATTTTTCAAGCGAAAACACACATACCACACAAGAATCATTCTTTAGGACATAGATGTTCCCTTGTTTATATTCGTAACTTAATGATCAAGGATAGGCTTGAAGATACAAGCCCTCTAATGTTGATCCACACCACTTCTTGTCAAGACTCAAGAACACTTCTTGAAGACCACCAACAAACAGCAAAGAAGGTAGGCTAGGCACACCAATGGAGAGGAAGAAGGTTAGGTTTCAAAGTGTTTTCTTACTTATCTAAGAGACTCACCAATAGATGATATTGGTGGCTGAATTTTTCTGTCAAAACTTACACAAGGGCACGTGAAAGTGGAGGAAGGTAGATAGGTCTTTTTTCAAAAAAAACAATTAGAGAACTATGATCACAATAGCACACTTTATAGAAGAGTTTGAGTCAGATTCTTTTTAACCAAAAAATCTGATTATGAAGCATCCCACACGTGAAGAAAAGATAGAGTTGTTGCATTTCAAAAATTGCCAACAACCTCCTATCATATCCTCCTAAGACCAAGTCAATTACTTGAGATTTATTTTTGCCAAATGATAATCATATATCAGCCGTATGTAAGCCCCATAATCAGCCCTCAAACTTCTTCCTAAAATCTAGGACATGATCATGATAAGATGCTAGTTGAATTCAAATTCAAATCTAACTCTTATCTTCTCCTTTTGATATGAAACTAACTACTATAGTTAATTCAAATATTCAAATATTTAAATTCAAAATTTAAATTATCAAATTTAAATATTAGATAATTAATTTAATTATTTAAATTAATTAATAATGTCTTGAACTATCCAAGCCCATTAACTCCATTCATGCGCCCCTCTCTCTTTAAGATAGGTATCCAAACCCTTTCTTGGGCCAACAACCATTATTAGGCCCAAAACCTTTAATGCTATAATGTCATGACAATAAAGTGTTAGTGTGTGACCCATTAGGCCCAACATAGCTACTGACATAAATGAGTTTGGGCCCAACAAGGCCACTACCTATTTAATGACAACACAGAGCACTTGCAATGCTTTGTTGCCCCATAACTAGTTAGGTAAATGACAAGATCATCCTATTAAATCTATTTGGTTTCCGTATGTATTTCCTTTCATCTCGGTTACCTTCCCATAAAACCTAGGGTAAGGAAACGTATCAGCCCTTGCGGTCTAGGGTAAGCTTTAATACGAAATAGGGAGTCTCCAATTTTACTGACTCTAAAGGCAAATCATCTCATGATTTCTTTTACTATGCATAGATTCCCGAGTCCCGTAAATGTCATCCCGATTTCTTCGGTTTACAGATAACCTAATCTCTCACAGAGATTTGACGAATTCCTTCAGCTAGTCACCCTAGACTCGTGTTCTTTCAAGACATGCCCAAAGGTATACCTATGTGTCTCCATGTTTTAGGCAGACGAGGTATACAATCAAAGGATGTCTTCTAGAACACAGTCTAGGTGAAAACTTCTGGTCTAAGGAAAGACACACCCAAATAATAAGAGACTACTCTAATGATACTATCTGTGAGATTTCCTCATAGAGTCTCTTTGTGGGTCCATTCAGTGCGAGCTATACCCTTATAGGTCCACCCACAAATTTAGCTAAGACATCTCCATGTCTGTAGCTCATGAGGTCTTTACCTTGTATCTGCATACAAGTAGTTAAGCCGTGCTAGTCTTACCCGAAATCACTGATCCCCATTCTCAGTGTCTCTAGACTAGGAACTTAAAATTTAGGAGTAGACATCTGGTATCCTTGAATCCTCATGATCATGATCCCATCACTGATACTCAAGAGATACCTATTCTATTCAAAGGGTTTTATCCAGTTACTCATATATTAATAATGATATCGAGACAGAATATGAAACAAGATAAAGAGCGCTTATAATTTATTCATGACAATATGAAAAGTACATGTACGTCTAATCTAATGAAAAGATTGTCTCTAGGACATCCATATACTAACACATATACATAGCACTTTATGGAAAAGCGCTTATGTATGGAAAGGAACTCGGACAAAGAAGGAAAGAGCAACCGGGTAGTGATCTTGGCCGAGCTCGTATATCCCTTTTCCTTGAGAGATCAAGTTATGATCTCGATAGAGGTCGGTAGAGTTTGTGTTTCCTTTTCTTTGAGGTCCGAGTAAGTGAGCTCGGATGTGATATCGAGTTGTGATCTCGGATGAGCAATGGGGTAGTGATCTCGGTTGAGCTCGAGTGAGCTCGAAAGAGCTTGTATGTTGTTGACTTGTAAGAGCTATCGGCCAAAGAAACCGGAAGAGCTCGCTACCCCTTTTGATAGAGTTACCGGGTTAGTGATCCCGGAAGTGGTTAGGAGGAACCTTGGACTGGTGACGTACTAAGTTATGAAGTCGGATGAGGTCGAATTAGGTCGAATGAAGTCAGTTTTGGTTGGAATGAGTGCTCAGGAATCTGGGGTATGGTAGTGAAGTTGCACTCAATATATATATATATATACAAATCCAACCCAGCAGCGTTAGTAATATGAAGAGAACCCGGCAGTGTATGTAGGGTTTAGAGAACTCGAGTAGTCACACGTAACTTGTATGAGGAATAATAAATTGACTTGCCAAACAGTAGACCCAACCCGGCAGTCAAATATCTCTACATTTTCACTTTACACAAGTGACACGTGTTGACTCTTTGCTGGTTGTTTTGACGCGGGAAAGGTCCTCATATTACGATATGACGCGTGTCAATTTTTAGGATATTTAAGATATGCATAAGTGAGATATTTCAGTAGAAACCTTAATTTCACCGCCTTTGCTAAAACACTTTATCTCTCTTATTCCATATTTCCACCATCGTTAAAGTGAGAAAAGCTTATTAGATAACCATTCCTTGAACTAAATGTCTTCACATCCAACGTAAGAATTAAAGAGTATCACCATACAAGCTAGTTTCCAACCTTTGTTAGTTGTGAAAATCATCAGGCGAAGAGATCATTTCTATAGAAAAAAGTTAAAGTTTCAACCTTTAAGAGTTAGAAGGCACGTTAAGGACATCTAAGCTTGAAGAAGTTGTCCTCTAGCCTTCCTAGTGGTTTTTAAGGTAAGATATGTAACTTTTATAGTACCTTTTGAGTTTGGGTTTTGAGAGGAAAATCACCCATATGAGTTAGGGTTAGTTTTGAGTGATGTTTCTTTGGAAAAGTATACTTAGGAACTTGTTGTGATGAAGGTTCAACCTTGAAAGCTAACTTTTCTGGGTTTTGGGTATTTTGTTATGCTCAGATAGATATTTGTGGGGTTTACAAGTCAATGGTTAGTTGGTTATGCTTGAGATCTGGAAAAGCACTGGGTTCTTTTCATGAAACGGTTGAAAACTGTTCTTGATATCTTGCTTGCCTAGTGTAGGGCTTGATACAGAAGATATTGGTGGTTGTGACCATGAGGCTGAAAGAGTCGATGTTGTGATTAGAGAAGGTAGGCTCTCTATTTTTGGGGAGTTTGTATCCCTTGATTATGTTCCACCATACTCCTAGGGAGTTATGGTTATTGTATGATGCAGTGTGTGTATTTAAATTGTGTGTTACTACTTTTTGATTGAAACATACATGTAAATGATTTGCATTGTGATGTTTGTATTGTGGTTGAGGAAGCCCTCTGGCCAGGGAAGCAGACCATATATGAGAGTGTAAGACTCATCCGGGATTAGCTTCTCAACAATTCATATACATTCGAGTGCATGAGATGTGCACTGGTGAACTTGTATATCTGTGCTGGAATGACACGTGGGTGTAATTATATACATGTGATGTTATGAAAGAAGGGATGGCTATGTTTTTATGAAAGCCGAAATGGCTATGTTTTTATGAAAGCCGGGATGGCTATGTTTTATTAAAAGGCCGAGATGGTCATACTATTGTTTTATTAAAAAACTGAGTTGGCTATGTTAATTATAATGCCAATGTAAATGCTATGTACTGTGGAAGTGAACCAGGGGAGAAGAGACTCTAAGAACTCTGAGTTTACCGAGATTGTATCTCACCTCGGTTGAGGATTATATTTTATTGCAGGTGATAGCCAGTGAGCAAAGGACGAGGTCCGGGGTAAGAGGCCCAAGTAGAGGTTGCTCGATGGATCTCGATTAAGAGGCCGAGTAGGCCGAGGCTGGGTTAGCTATAAATCGAGGATCCCGGACAAGAGGCCAAGGCCGAGTTCGAGGAAGCGGATTTTGGAAGGTGGTCTTTTCAGAGTCTATTGACTCAATTTGTTCCTCAAGGACTATGATTTTGAGTTAAAATACCATCCCGGAAAAGCCAATGTGGTGGCGAACGCCCTAAGCAGGAAGCACATGAGCACGACTGGCTTGATGATGGCGGAATGCAGGCTGATAGAGGATTTCCGGGATATGCACATGACCGTAATCGAGGGTGATCGGGGTCTCGAGTTAAGGGAAATCTGGGTTAATAACGAGCTAATCCGGAAGATTCGAGAGACCCAGGAATGCGACGAGGATGTGAAATCCCTGCTCGGACAAAAGGACATATCCTGGGGAACCCATGACTTGATAGCATACAAAGAGAGAGTGGTGGTGCCAAAGGGCGAGATAGTGGATAAAATTCTGTCCGAGGCGCACAAAGGCCGGTTTAGCATTCACCCCGGTGCCACCAAGACGTACCGGGATCTAAAAGAGAACTTCAGGTGGCCGGGAATGAAAAGGGATATAGCTGATCATGTAGCCAAGTGCCTTGTATGCCAAAAAGTAAAGATTGAGCATCAGAGACCGTCAGGCCTATTACAACCTTTGCGGATCCCAGAATGGAAATGGGATAGCATCTCTATGGACTTCGTGACCGGGTTACCGAGAACGCAATTTGGGTGTGATTCCATCTGGGTGATCATTGATAGGCTGACCAAGTCGGCCCATTTCCTGCCTGTACAGACCGATCATACCACATGTAACGACCCCGTATGCATCCGGTTCATTAACATTATATTATGGTCTTAGCGCAGCAATTACTTAACATAATAAGTAAACACGGAAGCAATATAATGAATAAGACACCGTACTACGTCATACACCACAAATAAAACATTATGTATGAAATTTTTTATATACATCCTGGCATTCGGGTTCTGTTCCCAAAAGGTACAACGTACAAAAAAAACCCAGACTGGGCTACAAAATACAATAAAAATTGAGTCAACAGACTCGCAAAGACTGATATGCTGTTAGCATATATAGTTTTTAGGATAGTTTATTAGGAAAATAGGAAGAATAAAGTGAATAAATGTGAGAATAAGTGTAGAATTCATTACTTTTATGTTTATCATTGATCATATGCTATTTTGATGTTTAGGGTCAAGAAAAGCAAGAAAAGAAGCAAAAGAAAGAGTCAACTGAGGCTGGGACTTCACGCTAACCGCGCCAGGTCCACGCCATTCGCGCCAGATACACTGGAGGCTCGCACTAGTCGCACCAATCTCGCGCTATTCACGCCAGCTACACTGGAGGCTCGCGTGAGCGCTACGGGATTTCAGAATTAGCTTAAAGATAACATAAGAATGATGGGTTTTTAGGGTTTTATAATCTAGGTATAAATAGAACCTAGGTAGGACACATTAGGTATGAATTAGACACTGAAAAACAGAGCAAAGAAGGCAAGATCAAAGAAAAGAAGATTCAAGGCCAAGAAGAAGCAAGAAGAATAAGAAGGAGGCAAGATTGAGGGGTTTGTGACTCTGCATACCTTAGCTTCTTTCTTTTCTCCTTTCTTCACATTGTATTAGGCCAGACATCAGTATGTCTGGCTAAATCCTTTGTAATTATGGTTTAGCCAAAAGCCAATGGGAACTCTGTGTTTCTTGAATTGGGTTTAATAAAGTTTCTTATAATTGTTTTACTCTACTTTATTCTTCCATTCTTATATCTAATTAGACTTGATCAATCTATTAGATTACTTAGGGCTATAATTCACAATAGGAATATTGGGATTTTAGTTTCTGAACGTAGTAGAGTGACAGTTGCGATATTACCTAGGGATAGGGATAAAGGACTGCAGATTCTTGTTATGCTATCTTCATGCTCAATCTAAAAGGAATTACTAAGGAATTAGGATTCTTAACTTAGGTTAAAGGGTTAAATGACCGAGGAATCAGGGTTTAGCTATATTAGAAAGGCATAAATCTGAATAATTACATTAAATATAGTTAAATTCTCAATTCAAGTACATAGAATGAACTGCGGTGATTGTGCTTTGCCATAATTATTCTTAAGTCTTGATCAACATTTAAATTACATTGTTTTAATATTCTGTTATTTACAATCATTAAATTCAAACTATAATCCAATTCTTTCAACAAATTCATTCCTTCTCCAATATTAAGAATTATAAATTACAATTGATATTAGTGCCTCAATCCTCGTGGAGACGATACTTTCTTATCACTTTATTACTTGGAATGATCGGTGCACTTGCCGTGGTCGCAACAAAGACCACCTTCCAAAATCCACATCCACGAACCCGGCCTCGACTTCTTGTCTGAGATCCTCAATTACAAGCCAACCCGGCCTGTCAAGTGAGATCCACTGAACAACCCCTACTCGGGTCTTTTACCCCGGACCTCATCCTCTGCTCTTTGGCTATCACTTGCAATAAAATATAATCCCCAACCAAGGTGAGATACAATCTCAGTAAACTCAGGGTTCTTGGAGACTCACATCCCCCTGGTTCACTTCCCCAGTACATAGCATTCAAATCGGCATCATAGATAATATAGCCATCCTGGCTTTCATAAACATCACATGTACATAATCACACTCACGTGTCATTCCTGCTGGACGCTACCAACATCGGGAATCCGGCACCGATATAACATATTTACTCGTGCACATCTCATGCACATATGTATATATTATCTCATGCACAACTCATGCACTCGTGCTGATCCTAGATGAGTCTTATTAGTGCTCATCCCAGATAAGTCTTATGTGCACCTCTCATGCACCTGGACATATATGACTTTCTGAGAAGCTCATCCCAAATGAGGCTTACACTCTCATATATGGTCTGCTTCCATGGCCATAGGGCTTTATATATCATAAAACAAACATCAAAGTGCAAATCAATTACATGTATGTTTCAATCAAAAAGCAGTAACACACAATTTAAATACACACACTGCATCATACAATAACCATCACTCCCCAGGAGTATGGTGGAACATAATCAAGGGAACAAACTCCCAAGAACAGAGAGCTTACCTTCTCTGATTCCAGCACCGGCTACCTCAGCCTTGTGTTTTCGTCCACTGATATCTTCTTTATCAAGCTCTACATCAGGCAAGAAAGATATCAAGAACGGTTCTCAATCGTTTCATGAAAAGAACCCAGTTCTTTTCCAGATCTCAAGCAAAAACTACCAACAAGTGACTTGTAAACCCCACAAAGATCTATCTAGTCATAACAAAATACCCAAAACCCAGAAAAGTTAACTTTAAAGGTTTAACCTTCATCACAACAACCTCCTAAGCATACTTTTCCAAATAACCATCACCCAAAACCAAACCTAACTCATATGGGTCATTTTTCCTCTTATCACCAAACTCAAAAGATACGTTGAAACTTACATATCTTACCTTAAAACTCACAAGGTAAACTAGATATCAGCTTCTCCAAGCTTGAATATCCTTAACGTGCCTTCTAACTCTTAAATATTGAAACTTTGCACTTTCTTTGAATAAATGATCTCTTCGCCTAATGGTTTTTATAACTAACAAAGGGTGGGAACTAGTTTATATGGCGATTTTCTTCAATCCTTACATTGGATGTGAAGGTGTTTAGGTCAAGGAATGGTTATCTAGAAAGCTTTTCTCACTTTAACAATGGAGGAAATATGGAATAAGAGAGAGAAAGTGTTTCAGCAAAAGCGATGGAAATTTGGATTACTTCTGAAATATCTCACTTGTACATATCTTAAATAGCTTGAAAGTTAACATGCGTCATAAAATAATATGAGAGTCTTCCTGCGTCAAAACAACCAACAGGGAGTCTACATGTGTCACTTGTGTAAAGTGAATATGTACTGTCAACATGTGTAAAAAGGCTAAGTTCGGGCTAAACAGCAAGTACTGACTGTTTTAATCGATTGCATAAGAACCCGTCTAAGGTTCCACCCTCCTCCAACCTATTTTGTCCTCATTTGGGTTCCTACCTCGGTACTTCACAAATCCAAGGTTCCTCCCAACCACTTCCGAGATCACTAACCCGGTAACTCTATAAAAAGGGGTTTCGAGCTCTTCTGGTTTCTCTACCCGGTAGCTCTTACAAGTCAACCAAATACAAGCTCCCCCAAGATCAACCGAGATCACCCCGGTCTATCCGAGATCACAACCCGGACCCCAAAGAAAAGGAATATACGAGCTCTACCGAGATAGCTACCCGGTCGCTCTTCCCTTCCTTGTCCGAGTTCTTTTCTATACAGCAATGCTTTTCCCCCAAAAGTGCTATATAATATATATATATATATATATATATATATATATATATATATACACACACACACACATACACACACCACTTACTTGGCAATAACCCGGTCAATAACTATCCCGGTCTTCCTTTAAAACTAACATACGACACGATCCCGGTTTTGAAAAGGTGTTATCCACACCCCCTCTTATTTGAGTTCCAAAATACACCCCGGTCACACAAACCCGGTCATATCATAGGGTCATTATATTCACCCCCCCTTCAAAGAATTTTGACCTCAAAATTATAACCATACCTCCCAAATAACTCGGGGTATAGCTCCATAAGTTCCTGCTCCTACTCCCATGTCGCTTCCTCCAGGGTCCTCCCTTCCCATAATACCTTGACTATGGGAATAGTCTTACTTTGAATTTTATTCTCCATCCTGTTAAGAATCTGGGATGGTCAGGTAGGACAAGTCAGATTTTCCCTAATCTGAACAGAGTCAGGTTCTACCACACACAGGGTCGGGCACGTATTTCCTCAACTGAGATATGTGAAAGATATCATGCAACCCAGCTGTAACGCCTCGTTTTACTCTCTCGTGCTTGATTATTTTAAATGAAATTCCGTGCCCACCTTGAATTAGAATAATTTTAGTTATAAATTTTTCTCGTAAAATTCTTTTCTTCTTTGCTTCAAGTTTGTGATTGATTTGTAACATAAATGATTTGCCCTCACCACGGTGCAATTATAATAATAAATAAATAAATACAGTCCATGATACAGTCCCAAATACAGTATCCACAATAATATACATACTATCTAACACAAATACATGCCACAGAAAATCACAAATCACAACATGCAGTCCATCAAAACTTCTTCATCATCCTTCTTCAATAACACCTATAGTTTATGCTTTCCTGTTTCTCTGCTCGCCCAAATAGATTGGGGTCATCACAGGTGTCACCCACAGACACAAAAATAGGGTAAGTTCATGACATACATAGTTTGAACAAATCATACATAAAGAAATATATATTCACATGGTTGTAATATTATTTAAAAACAAGAAACAAGCATGATTCATCTCTTAATCAAATCACCTCATCACGGTACACAGTTTAGATCAACCATACACCACACAGATATATAACACCACAGTCTTATGCCTCTGCCAGGTAAAATATAAAATAACACGGTCTTATGTCCCTGCCAGACAGAATAAAATAACGCGGTCTTTTGTCCCCGCCAGACAAAATAACATAACGCGGTCTTATGTCCCCGCCAGACAAAATAACCTACATTCAGCCACAGTTCACTTCATATATTTCTTAGAATAAATCTTAGTTCCTCACATCTCAATTAATTCCACATACTAATCATAATTCTAATGTCATAACCAACAAACTCAAGGGATTTAGTTTAACAGACTATATCACTTTACTACTCAGAATAAACATCTAACATTAGAGATTATTTACGTACTACCATTAAAAGCAAATATATATATATAAATTCAAATTAACATAATTTCAGCATCAATTAATTACATAAATTCAAGAAATCATAAGATACTTTTAATCCAACATATATTTGTAACTAAGTATTCTATTAAACACTATACTTCCAAGTAATTATTTCCATGTGGTTATAGACCATTTTAGCTTCCATTAACTAGGTTAGATTCAAGTTATCTATTCAACAATTATCTATAATTCTAAAAGAAAGTTACTAAATCAATTAACCGTTCATTTAGCAATCTTTAGTTCTTTGAGGCATTTTATCAAACATCTAGTCTACAAATCCTAATTCTTCATGAACTCAAGTAAAAATCTTCATTTTTGGTTCTTAGAAATATTCCACCAAACACTTCACATGCAAAGTTTAATTCCTTATGAAATCAAATAAAAATCTTTATGTAGGTAGTATTCAAACTAGGCATAACATAAATTTCCCCATACCTTTTTGTTGAATTTAGACAACTTTGCTTCCTTGAATCCTTGATATTCACGTGGAACTTGCAAGAGGGATAGTCTTGATTTGGCTTCTTTAATAAAAGTATTTTTAGAAATGTTGAATAAATGATGAAGAAGAAGTAAAGAGGTAGGATACAAAGGAAGAGTGTTGCACGGTTACTACTTTTTTCTTTTAAAAAATGCTTTGATACTTTGGCTTTTAAAATGCTTTGAAAAGAAAAGGCCTAGGCTATGTTCACTCCCCTCCAACCAGCCATACTCCACGGTTTTGCTTCCTTTTATGGGCTTATTGGCTTTGATTTTTATTACCAAATATCTAAAGGTTTTAATGACTAACTTTTACTTGGCTTGATTTTATTGGTTAGCTTTTCCTTGTCTTCCAAGTGTCCTATTTCTACACTATTCTTCACTTTTCTCCTTCTTGTACGTTGCCTTGCATTCCTTGGAGAGCACTCTTGGCTTGTTTCACGTGGACTAGCTTGTTAGTGTTACAAGGTTTTCCTTTGGGTCAAAGTATCTTTACTAACTTAATTTCTATTGGCTAATTCTTACTTCTTTGAATTTCCTTCTTCTTGTCCTAGCTTGTTTTATACGTTCACTTCTCCATTTGTATAGTGCATTTCATTTGATTTTGGTTTTCATACTTATAATGCCTTGTGTTTGTGCTAAGTTTTGTTTTCTAAAAGATTCCAAGCATTAATTGCTACTTTTTACTTGGACCAATGGAATGTCTAGACTCCTTATCCATCCATGTGATCATTCTTGACTTTTCTACAAGTTTTCATCCATTGATCTTGCATCATATGGTCAAGGCTTAATCTAGAATTCCAAATTAATCCAATTTCCTTTTATTGCATGTAATAGTAAAATGCTATTTTCTTATTGGTCCATATTGACTCTAATTATTAAAATTACCAAACTAACTTATTTAAGTAACCTATTCCTTCCATAATTAAGAGAAAACTTTCATAGATTATGTCCATCCTTTCTTTATAATTTTCTGATACCTAGGGTAGTCTATATTAAGCTTTTTTCAGAATATCTCCCAAAATTCCTAAAAATTACTATTTAGGGTTTTCTGCCCCTAATCATGTTAATAATTTGTTGTTTAAAGGTATTTTATCCCATACTGAGGTTCCCACAAATTTCTGAAGTCATCTTGTTCGTTTTTTGACCTAAGGGCATTTTGGTAATTTCGCCACTTACCCTAGGGGTAAAATCGTCATTTCTAAAAATAGTCAGAGTATCTCTGTAATTATTGCCCTAAAGATATTTTTGGACATTCCAGGGTACTTATAAAGTTTCCTCCTTAAAATTTCTTGCTAACATACCTAGGGGTATTTTGATCATTTCCAAAATATTCAGGGGTATTTTCGTCATTTTCCCTAGGTCCTTCTGTATTGCCTCTAATTAATATTTTACCCCAGTAATTGGCTGTGATTCCTAAAATTTTGGGGTGTTACACCAGCCAATTGGGGAGGCAAAGCTAGCCTGTATGCCATTAGTCTTATTCTCTAAAGAATTTGGTAAGGATCGATGAATCTAGGACTCAGCTTCCTCACACCCAATGCCCTTCCAACCCCGGTTACTGGAGATAACATCAAAAACACATGATCGCTTTCATCAAACTGCAAAGGGTGATGTTTACTATCATAATAGCTCTTATGCCGATTCTGAGCCCGCAACAACTTGTCTCTAATCATGCGGATCTGCTCAGACGTATCCTGAACCATCTCGGGTCCTAGAAGCTGTCTCTCTCCCACTTCGGTCCTGCAAGTAGGAGTCTGGCACCTCCAACCATACAATGCCTCATAGGGTGCCATACCCAAACTATCATGGAAGCTGTTGTTATACGAAAAATCCACCAGAGGTAGATATCTATCCCAACTCGGTCCCTACTCCAAAGCACAAGCTCTCATCATATCCTCTAATGTCTGAATAGTTCTCTTGGTCTGCCCATCCGTTCGTGGATGATAAGCCATGCTGAGTCGTAACTGGGTCCCAAAAGCCTCTTGGAGAGCACCCCAAAATCTTAAAGTGAACTTTGGATCTTTATCACTGATAATGCTTCCTGGGACACCATGAAGTCGGACAATCTCTTCAATGTATAACTGAGCCAACCTTTCAGCAGTGTAGTTAGTCCGAACAGGTAAGAAATGAGTCGACTTGGTCATTCTATCAACAACCACCCAAATGGAATCGTATCTGAGTTGGGTCCTTGGCAATCCAACCACAAAATCCATGGAAATACTATCCCATTTCCATTCTGGAATTTGTAAAGGTTGCAATAGGCCTGATGATCTTTGGTGCTCAATCTTCACTTTCTGACATACCAAACATTTCGTAACATGCTCAGCTATATCTCTCTTCATCTAGGGCCACCAAAAACTTTTCTTCAAGTCCTAATACATCTTAGTGGAACCCGGATGAATGCTAAATCGGCCTTTATGAGCCTCAGATAGCACCGCGTTCACTAACTCGCCCTTACGCACAACAATCCTACCTCGGTATAGCACCAAACCCGAGTTGTCCGGGTTCTCCCAAGACACATCCTTCTACCCGGACAAGGACTTCACATTCTCATCCCAGTTCTGAGTATCCCGGATTCTCAAGATCAACCTGTTGTCCACCTTGGTCTCTATCAACTCAAGACTTCGGTGATCCTCAAGTATAGACAAGTGCATATCCCAAAAATCCTTTCTCAACTTGCATTCCTCAATCAACATGCAAGCTATGCTCATGTGTTTCCTGCTTAGAGCATCTGCCACAATGTTGGCTTTACCGAGATGATACCTCAGCTCAAAATCATAATCTTTGATGAACTCCATCTGATGACTACCAAGACATGAATGCTTGGCTTGGATCGTTTCCGGATTGCAAACTTCAAGACTCCATGAATTGGGGTTTGAAACTCAAACAGAAAAATGGAAAAGATTAAGGAATGATTAGGAAAGACGCCACAATCCGTAACGGAGCGATAAGTCGGAGGAGGATTCGCCACAAAGGAAAGCTTCCTTGATAAGAATCACTTTGGTCTCAATCAAGAACCAACAAGAGGCTAAGCTCTCAATTTAAGCAAAAGCTCAATTTCATTCATCAAAGTTAACCAAAAATAGCAAAGTCTGAGTATTTATATGGCTAGGCCTCTAATAAACACCTAAAAACGTAAGTTTAGGCCTATTTGCGGAAATATCAAAGCCCATTACATGAAAACAACAAAAGGAAAGCTGTAGTACCATTTTAAATGAAAATAATCGATTAAAACGAAGCGTAATCGATTAGAACAGAGCGTTTCAGTACTGTGTAATCGATTATAGCAACGTCATAATCGATTACAACAGACAGAAAAGCTTGGTAATCGATTACAGATACATCGTAATCAATTAGAACAGAGCGTTTCAGTATTGTGTAATCTATTACAGCAACGTCATAATCGATTACAACAGACAGAAAAGCTTGGTA
>CM023945.1:3774305-3799649 GCA_013407115.1 Glycine latifolia | reverse complement strand
CAGACAGACAGCTAACTTGTGTAATCGATTACAGAAACGTTGTAATCAATTATTACAGACAGTACTTGCTTTTTACAACAAAATAAGACTTTTGATGTGGTCTTGAATGGCTTGGGTTCTAGCTCTTGTCATGGGTCCTTCAAAGTTCACCAAAGGAAGTGCTTCAAGCTCTCCTTCTAAACCTTTGGCTTGTAATGGACCTCCATCATCATGATCCTTAGAGAGTCCTCTATCACCATCCATCTCCTTTGTCTCATATTTAACTCTTTCTGATCAAATAGGTATTTGAGACTTTTGTGGTCGCTGAACACCACAAACTTGGCACCATACAGGTAGTGCCTCCATATCTTTAAAGCAAAGACCACGGTTGCCAACTATAAGTCATGTGTAGGATAATTCTCCTCATTTGGCTTCAATTGCCGAGAAGCATAAGCAACTACTATTCTCTCCAGCATCAAAACACATCCAAGTCCTTGCTTGGAAGCATCACAATAAACCTCAAAACTTCCCTCAGGGTCAGGAAGAATTAGCACCGGAGCTGTGGTCAATCTCTCTTTCAACTTCAAGAAACACTCATTGCATTCATGAGTCCATACGAACAGAGTACCCTTCCTGGTAAGTCGGGTTAAGGGCAACACCATCTGTGAAAACCCTTGAATAAACCTTTGATAGTACCCGGCCAATCCAAGGAAACTTCGGACCTCGGACACATTCTTGGGCCTTTCCCAATCCAACACGGCCTCTATCTTACCGGGATCAACAGCTATCTCAGTTGCTGAGATCACATGACCAAGAAACTTCACCTCGGTCAGCCAAAATTCACATTTCGACAACTTGGCATAAAGTTGGTCATTCCTCAAGGTCTGAAGTACAACTCGGAGATGCTCGGCATGCTCCTCCTTACTCTTAGAATAAATTAGTATGTCATCAATAAACACCACCACAAACTGATCTAAGCAAGGTCTGAAAACCCGGTTCATATAATCCATGAACACGGCTGGAGCATTCGTGAGACCAAACGGGATTACCTGATATTCATAATGACCATACCGAGACCGGAAAGCAGTCTTAGGTATGTCCTCAGGCTTAATCCGGATTTGGTGATACCCGGGTCGCAGATCAATCTTAGAAAATCTACAAGCTCCCTTCAACTGATCCAGCAAATCATCAATTCGAGGCAAGGGATATTTTTTCTTTATCGTAACCTTATTCAATTGCCTATAATCCACACATAGCCTCATACTCCCATCCTTCTTCTTAACAAATATAATCGGTGCTCCCCATGGCGAAACACTTGGTCAAATAAATTCTTTGGACAACAAGTCCTCAAGCTGCGCCTTCAACTCCTTTAGCTCTAAAGGAGCCATACGGTAAGGAGCTACCGAGATGGGTCATACACCCGAGATCAAATCAATAGAGAAATCAATTCCCCTATCGGGTGGAAGCTGTGTGATCTCCTCCGGAAACACATCCATAAATTGATTCACGACCAGGATCTCTACAAGATCCCATCCCGGCCTTTCTTCTGTTGTACTAAGTAAGAGATAGCCCCGGGCTCCTCTCTTCATCTCCTTGAGAACTTGCAAAGTGGTGACAAGCGAAGTGGAACTCTGCCTGATTCCATCTAGAGATACAACTATCTTCTTATTGCAACAATCCAACATGACACCATATTTGACCAACCAATCCATGCCCAAGATAATCTCAAGATTAGGCATCGTAAGACAATACAGATCAACACTGTATTCCCGGCCCTCAAAACTAAACCGCACATCCCGACAGTAAGTCACAACCCGGCACTGCTCCTTGGAAGAAGTGGTAACATCCATAGGAGGAAACAAACTGAAAATCTGTAAGTTAAGACCTAGGGCAACACAATTCTCAATGAAGGAGTGAGTAGCTCCAGAATCAAACAACACTCTCACATCACAATTATCAATAAGAATCGTACCTCGGAACAAGTCGGGAGCTCGGGCGGCCTCTCAAGCATCTATCGTGTAAATTCGTCCTGAAGGTGGTGCTACTAAAATGACGAGTGCGGCTACAACCTGGTCATCTATTTGAGGACAATCTCTAGCATAGTGGCCACACTGACCACATCTGAAACAATTAAATTGACCAGTGGAGCAAACTCCCCAATGGTTCTTTGTACATAGGGTTCAATCTTGGTCCAGCTCCTCTATAACCCGACCCCTTCTTAAACCGGTCATCTGGGGATGACACACGCAATCCTTTACCCTTTCCCTTCCCGGCTTGGCCTGAACCTCTAGTTTTTCTTCCCTTCTGTCTAAAAGATGAAGCAGGATGACTGCCGTTGCGCCTCTTTATCATGTCTTCCACTTGGCGACATTGTCTCACCAAGCTACCTATATCCCAGGATCCACTCCCAACAATCTTCTCTTCTATATTTTCTTTTAAGTCCCCTCTGGAACTTAGCAGTAAGTATCTCGGCATCGGGCATTGCTCTCCAGAAATGTGCATACTTAGCCAATTCATTAAACATGGCTAAGTACTCATCAACAGACATACCTCCCTGAACAAGGCCCTCGAACTCGGCCTATTTCTGGTCTCTTGCATCTTATGGAAAATACTGGTCCAGGAACTAAGCCTCAAACATCTGCCAGGTGATAATTTCACCCTGGCCCCGTAATAGCTGCGAAGTGGTAACCCATCACTCGTGTGCATCTCCCTGCAGCAAATAGGTTGCATAGAGAAGTCGTTGATGGTTCGAACACTCAATCACGGAGAAGATCTTCTCTAAAGTCTGCAACCACTTGGCGGAAACAATGGGGTTGTATCCCCCATGGAAAATTGGAGGGTCATGCTTGTGAAAAGCAATCAGCATTTTCCCTCTTACTACTGCATCCTCTTCCACACTAACCTAGGACAACATGTCCCTTCTTTGATGGCTGGGTCCATCATCACGGTGACTACCCTCACCCTGGTAACGATGGCCTTCGCCCTCGAAGGTAGGTGGTGAAGAGGGTACCTGATCCTCTCATTGCAGAGTTCTCAACTCTGCCATCAAGTCCTCATTAGCCTTGTTCACTTGCCGACTTACAGCCATCTCTTGCTGCATAGCTGGCAAGGCGACCACTACAGGGTCCGGTTGTACCTCATCATCCTATCTCCTAGTGTCGTTTCTGGTTCTCACCATGATACTGCACATGTCATACCAAGAGTGAGTTGATCAGGCCCACACTTATTAACCACACATGCAATACTCATACTGAACCTTACAACATAAAAGGATGATCTCACAACAAACTACCATACATAATGCTTCCCTAGGACCAACTGCTCTGATACCATAAAATGTAACAACCCCGTATGCATCTGGTTCATTAACATTATATTATGGTCTTAGCGCAACAATTACTTAACATAATAAGTAAACACAGAAGAAATATAATGAATAAGACACCATACTACGTCATACACCACAAATAAAACATTATGTATGGAATTTTTGATATACATCCCGACATCCGGGTTCTGTTCCCAAAAGGTACAACGTACAAAACAAACCCAGACCGGGCTACAAAATACAATAAAAATTGAGTCAACAAACTCGTAAAGACTGCCTTCCAAAATGCACGAACCCGGCCTCGGCTTCTTGTCCGGGATCCTCAATTACAAGCCAACCCGACCTATCAAGTGAGATCCATTGAACAAACCCTACTCGGGTCTCTTACCCCGGACCTCGTCCTCCATTCTTTGGCTATCACCTGCAATAAAATATAATCTCTAACCGGGGTGAGATACAATCGCAGTAAACTCAGGGTTCTTGGAGACTTACCTTCCCCTGGTTCACTTCCATAGTACATAGCATTCAAATCAGCATCACAGATAATATAGCCATCCCGGCTTTCATAAACATCACATGTACATAATCACACTCACGTGCCATTCCTGTATGACGCTACCAACATCGGGAATCTGGCACCGATATAACATATTTACTCGTGCACATCTCATGCACATATGTATATAGCATCTCGTGCACATCTCATGCACTCGTGCTCATCCCAGATGAGTCTTATTAGTGCTCATCCCTCGAGCTCAACCGAGATCACCTCGGTCTATCCTAGATCACAACTCGGACCTCAAAGAAAAGGAATATACAAGCTCTGCTGAGATAGTTACCCGATCGCTCTTCCCTTCCTTGTCCGAGTTCCTTTCTAGACAGCAGCACTTTTCCCCCAAAAGTTCTATATATATATATATATACACCACTTACTTGGCAATAACCCGGTCAAGAACTATCGCAGTCTTCCTTTAAAACTAACATACGATACAATCCCGATTTTGAAAAGGTGCTAACCACACCCCCTCTTATCCGAGTTCCAAAATACACCCCCTTTGTGACACCCCGGTCACATGAACCAGGTCATATCATAGGGTCATTATACCACGGAAAGATTAGCTCAACTCTACATTAGAAAGATAGTCCAGCTACATGGTATCCCAGAAAGCATTGTCTGTGATCAAGATCCCAAGTTCACCTCAAGGTTCTAGGGTGCTCTTCAGGAGGCTTTCAGGACCCAATTAAGACTCAGTACGGCCTACCACTCACGAACCGACGGCCAGACCGAGAGAACCATCCAGACTTTGGAGGACATGTTGAGAGCGTGCACTCTAGCACAGGGACTAGTTGGGATAAGTACCTTCCACTGGTGGAGTTCTCATACAATAATAGTTTCCATTCTAGTCTGGGCATGGCACCCTACGAAGCCTTATACGGTCGAAGGTGTCAAACTCCTATGTGCTGGACTGAAGTAGGGGAGGGTCAACTCCTTGGACCCGAGATGGTACAGGACATATCCAAGCAAATCCGCATGATCAGGGATAAGCTGTTGCGGGCTCAAAGTTGACAGAAGAGCTACTATGATAGCAAACATCACCCTCTGCAGTTTGGAGAGGGTGATCATGTGTTCCTAATACTAACTCCAGTCACCGGGGTTAGACGGGCTTTAGGAGTAAGGAAACTCAGCCCGAGATACATAGGTCCTTATCAAATTCTCCAAAGAGTAGGATCGGTGGCCTACGAGTTAGCCTTGCCACCCCAACTGTCCGAGTAGCACTATGTGTTCCACGTATCACAACTAAGGAAGTATGTGCCAGACCCGTCACACGTGGTGGAGCTGGACACAGTGCAAATAAAGGAGAATCTAACGTGCCCTACGCGACCAGCCCGGATCCTCAACAGAATGGAGAAGAAGATTCAGAGTAAGACTATCCCCATCATCGAGGTACAATGGGAAGGAAGAATACCCGAGGAGGTAACTTGGGAGCTGGAACAGGAGCTTGTGCGGTTGTAACCGGGGTTACTTGACAGGTGAGACTCCGAATTTTGAGGACAAAATTCTTTGAAAGGTGGGGTGAATGTAAGGTCTTGGGTGTCCACGTGGCACTTTAACGTTATAATGTTGTAGTTACGTAGTAGTTATAATAATTATGTTAATGAACCTGTGACTAGTCCGAGTTAGTGTGACCGGGGTGTCATACAAGGGGGTGCAAAATTGGAACTCGGATAAGGGAGGGGTGTAAATAGAACCTTTTGTAAGTCGGGATCGTGCTGAGTGTCTTAGTATTTACAAGGAAGCCGGGGTAGAGTGTGACCAGGTTACCGCGTATGTATTTTGGGAATAAGCGCTGTAAAGAAAAGAACCCAAACAAGGAAAGAAAGAGTGACCAGGTAGCGATCCCGGACGGGCTCGTGTCTTTAATTCCTTCGAGCTACCGGGTAACGACCTTGGACGAGCTCGTGTATTCTTTCCCTACGAGTTACCAGGTAAGTAATCGCGGATAAGGTCGGACGGGGTCGAATAAGGACGGACCCCGGACTTTACAAAGTGCCTAGGACGGGCTCCAACATGATGCAATCGATTACATAAGAATTATAATCGATTAAAGACACCCAATACTTAATTGATATCGTGCACGTGATCCACATTTAGTACCAGGCTACTTAAGCGACACGTGTGGACTTGAGTGACGTATGCGACGTGCGCTTACTCTCTAGGTATATAAGTGGCGTGCGTATGGGTCATTTCCTCACTTAACTCTTTTCTCTCTGACCCTTCACCAAAGATATTCTCCCTCTTCCTCCTTCCGCTTCCTCCATTAACGATCGAAGGGAAGCTTTAAGCCTAGAGAAGAGAAGGCGATTGAGGACGTCCAAACTGGGGAAAAGTTGTTCGCTAGTTCGTTAGCACTCTAGAAATAAGATACGCAGGTACAAGCCTTGAAATCCAACTGTTAGGGATTTTGGGTAATTGTGAGGAACCCTTTTGGGGTTCTGCATGTCGCATGTGGGTGACTAATGCTAGTAACCTGGAAATGTATCGAGTTCCTCTACATGCAACGGGTGAAAACTATTATTGATTACTTGCATGCATGTATGCAAGGCGCGACACTGAAGATTGTGGTGTTCAGAATCACGAGGTTGGACGAACCAGTGAGGAACGTAGGGCAGGTAAGCTCTCTGTTCTCGAGAGTCCTTCTCTGGACCGCGCTCCACCATACTCTGAAGGAGTGATGGTTATTGTATGTCATGATGCATGTATTGAAATTGGGTGTTACTGCTTTTTGATTGAGAACATGTATATGATTTTCACTGTGATGCTCTATTGTGATATGTGAGATTCTCTGGCCAGTAGAATGGACAAATATGGACTTAGAGCCAATGACGTCCGCGCGGAATCCAGAGGGAATGTGCCCATTAAGTTGGATGATCTTCCTCAGGCAAGGATATACAAGGGAATGTGCCCATTAAGTTGGATGATCTCTCTTGTTATATCTGTGTGATTGTATACATGTGATGTGTTCTTTTGTAAGCCAGGATGGCTAGCTTGTGTAATGCCGTTTTGATGCTTTGTATTGTTGAATTGAACCCGGGTGAGGAGAAGCCCTCCAGAACCCAGAGTTTACTGAGATTATTGTCTCACCTCGGTCGGGGATTATATTGTTATTGCAGGTGATGGGCACGAGGAGTATGGCAGATCCCAAGGCAAGAGGCCCGGATAGCGAGGCAGTCCGAGGGATTCCAGACGAGAGACCGAGCCGGGATGGGTTCTTAGTGAACCTTAGTCTATTTTGGAGCATGTGGCCCTGTATTTTGGTTATGTATTTACGCATGCTTGTAACCTGGCCCTGAGGGGATATCGTACTCGGGGTTTTATGTGCTTATAAACTCCTGAAATTATTACCATACATAATGCAAAGCTATTTTATTTGTGGACGTGTGATGAAGTCATTTTATTAATTGCTTCCTAATTAATTTTGTTAAATTAATTACTGCGCTTAACAACCATAATGCAATGTTAACAACCGGATGCATACGGGCTGTTACATAGCACTTGTATGAATGTTGTTTTTCACATTTTGGAAGATTAGTCCAATCATATTTGTATTTTGATAGGTTCCGATGGTATATGAAGCATCCAAGCAAGCAAAGCAAGCAAAAGGGGCATAAAAATCAAATTTGGGAGGTGTCAGAAGCAAAATGGCCCAGAACTCATCCAGGCCCATGACCTTTCTTCATCATTAAGTCTTTAACTCGCTCAGGTGAGTGGAACTAGTGTATTTTTCTCGCCTAGGCGAGTGGAGGCTTCCAGAAAAAATGTATTAGCTCGCCCAGGCGAGTGAACCAAGGCCAAATTGCTCGCCTGGGCGAGTGAGCTTAAGCAGGTGACCAAATCCTATAAATAGGCATGCAAGGTGAAGATGGAAGCATGATTTTGGAGGGAGAGAATGAGAGCAACAGCCCAAGAGGCTTAGAGAGAGAGGTGAGAGAAGAGAGAAAAAGAGTGGAAACTCTGTAGGAACAGGCCGAGGATTGCTACCTTCGTCATGTTTTCTGTTGATCTCTTGTTCTACATCATGATTGGTTAGTTTCTCTTAAGGATTGGATGTAATCTTCTTACCTTTATGTATTTCTTTTGATATTTGATATATGTATGAATCTTTTCTACTCATTTTGGTGATTTCATTCTGTTCTTAATGCTTGATTCTACTTGATCACTAGTTTCATGAAATTGGATTCTAAGTTTAACTGGAAAGTACTCTTAGGATTTGAACTGAATGATTTTACTCTTTATGTTACATTGTTAGGAATAGAGCATGATGTTTAGATTACAAATAGCACGCGATTTATGATTGTAATGTTGGGTTATTTACTTCGTATGCGAGGGATCGATATTCGGTAAATATCCTTAGAATTCTCAATTGCGAGGGATCGATTCGGGTGAATTAATGTGTGCATCAGTAATGATGGAAAATGATTTATACATGGTAATATTAATTGAATACTGAGTGTATGAATGATGAAACCCAATCCTACGTTCTTTTAAATTAATTTCATTTTATTAGTTTCTGTACTTTTTAGTTATTTTCAGAAAACACATAAAATTTTGCTCGTACTCGTTGTACATAACTATTAAACTGTTACTTTTATTTAAATTAACTGAGTAACTCAAGTCCCTATGTATAATGACCTTGTGATAATCCGGGTTGTCACATAAGAGGGGTGTATATTGGAACTCAGATGAGAGGGGGTGTGGATAGCATCTCTTCTAAATCCAGGATTGTTGTATGTTAGTAATGTTTGGAAGACGCGTTTGTGCATGACCGGGTTATCACCACTTACGTGGCATACATACATAGCACTTTTGAGGAAGAGAGCTGATGTATAGAAAGGAACCCGAACAAGGAAGGAAAGAGCGATCGGGTTGCTATCTCGACGGAGCTTATACATTCCTTTCCTTGAGAGACGGGGGTGCGGTCTTGAAAGATGTAACGCCTGGCCACTTGTAGGATCAACGACTATCCCCACATACCAACACAAGACTTTTCAGTGTGCTTTGTCCTCACTCACACACTTCCTGAGAAACTTCCCAGGAGGTCACCCATCCCAGAATTGCTTCAAGTCAAGCACGCTTAACTGTGGAGTTCTTAAGTTATGGGCTACCGAAAAGTAGATGCACCTTGTTGGTATAGGTAGTACCTATTAAATCCTTTAAGTTATCCTCAACTGTACAGTCCCATACCTGTACAGCCTCTGGATCCCTCTCGTTCGGGTGTGTATTCGATTCATTCATGTACCCCTTCCGCTGGAAGCCTGCCAGGAGCCGCTCCTTGTCCGTGCCTCATTGCACCGGCGATCACTCCCCGCCCTCGTCAGCGCCCGGGATGTTACAAAAGAGCTCGTGTCTTCTTTTTTCTTTGGGTTCCGAGTAGTTGATCTCGGATGTGTTCCGGGTTGTGATCTCAGATTGAGTCAGGAGGGGCTCGTATATGGTTGACTTTTAAGAGCTACTGGGTAGAGAAACCGGGAAAGCTCGCAACCCCTATTTGAAGGATTACCGGGTTAGAGATCCCGAAAGTGGTTGGGAGAAATCTTGGACTTTTAAAGTACCAAGGTAGGAACTCGGATGAGGTCGGAAGAGGTGGTATAAGGTCAGAGGAGAGGACATTGGATGTACTATAGTACCAAGGACGGGTTCTTGTACAATCGATTACATAAGTGTTTGTAAGCGATTAAAATAGTCAATACTTGTTATTTAACCCGGACTTAGCCTAGTGGTTGGAATGAGTGCAAAGGAAACCAGGATAGGGTAGTGAAGTTGCACTCAATACTTATATATTAAGTCCAAACCAGCAGCGTTAGCAATATGAAGAGAACCCGAAAAAGTCTGTAGGGTTTAGAGAACCCGGGTAGTCACACGCAACATGTAGATGAGATAACACATTGACTTGCCAAACAGTAGACCCAACCCAACAGTCAAATATCTCTACGTATTTACCTTATTGGGTGACACGTGTTGACTCCCTGTTGGTTGTTTTGACGCGAGAAGACTCTTCTGCTATTTGATGACGCGTGTTATCTTATAGGTTATATAAGACATGCACAAGTGAGGTATTTCAATAGAAACCTTAGTTCGACCGTCTTTGCTAAAACACTTTCTCTCTCTTCTTCCATTTTTCCTCCATTGTTGAAGTGAGAAAAGCTTCCTAAATAACCATTCCTTAACTTAGAAACCTTCACATCCAACGTAAGGATTGAAGAGAATCACCATACAAAATAGTTTCCACCCTTTATTAGTTGTAAAGACCTTTAGACGAGGAGATCATTTCTCCAAAGGAAGAGTAAAGTTTCAACCTTTAAGAGATAGAAGGCACGTTCAGGATATGCAAGCTTGGAGAAGCCGTCCTCTAAGCCTTCCTTGCTGTTTTAGGTAAGATATGTGAGTTTTACTGTACCTTTGAGTTTGGAGTTAAAAAGGAAAAATGACCCATATGAGTTAGGGTTAGTTTTGGGTGTTATTTCTTTGGAAAAGTATGCTTAGGGGATTGTCGTGATATAGGTTCAACCTTGAAAGTTAGTTTTCTAGGTTTTGAGTATTTTTTTATGCCCAGATATTTTTGGGGGTTTGCAAGTCAACACTGAAGGTTTTCGTATGAGATCTGGAAAAGAACTGGGTTCTTTTGATGAAACGGTTGAGAACCGTTCTTGATATCTTTCTTGCCTGGTGTAGGGCTTGATAAAGAAGATATCGGTGGTTTGGAACATGAGGTTGAGAGAGTCGGTGCGGTGATCAGAGAAGGTAAGCTCTTTGTTCTTGGGGAGTTGTATTCCTTGATTGTGTTCCACCATACTCTTGGGGAGTTATGGTCATTGTATGATGTAGTGCGTGTATTTAAATTGTGTGTTACTGCTTTTTGATTGAAACATACATGTAAATGATTTGCACTGTGAAGTTTGTATTGTGATTAAGGAAGCCCTCTAGCCAGGGAAGCAGACCATATATGAGAGTGTAAGACTCATCTGGGATGAGCTTCTCGGTAATTCATATATGTCCGAGTGCGTGAGATGTGCACGGGTGCATGAGATGTGCACGATTGATATACATTTGTGCATGAGATATGCACTAGTGAACTTGTATATCAAGATATACATTTGTGCATGAGATGTGCACTGGTGAACTTGTATATCTGTGCTATAATGGCACGTTTGTGTGGTTATGTACATGTGATGTGTATAAAAGCCAGGATGGCTATGTTTTCTTAAAAGACTGAGATGGTCATACTCCTGTTTTATTAAAGGCCAGGTTGGCTATGTTATTGTAATGCCTTTATAAATGCTATGTACTGTGGAAGTGAACCAGAGGGAGGTGAGTCTTCAAGATTATGTGGTCGTGTTCGAGGAAGTGGACTTTGGAAGGCAGTCCTTTTGCGAGTTTGTTGACTCAAGATTATGTGTTTTGTAACTCGATATGGGTTTGATATGTACTATGTACCTTTTGGAACAGAACCCGGGTGTCGAAATGAATATCAAAATTCCATATATAATGTCGGTTTGGATTATATGATGCTTGATGACGTCTTATTATTTTTTTATGCTTCCATGTTTACTTAATTTACGTTAAGTATTGTTGCGCTTAAGACCATATTATATTATTAATGAACTGGATGCATACGGGATCTGACGGAGGTCCAAGTCAAGCCAAGGGTCTAGAAGGGGAGCTTGAAGCACTTCCTTTGGTGAGCTTCATAGGACCAATGACAAGAGCTAGGACTCAAGCACTTCAAGACCATATTCAAGCCAACTTGGGCAAGCATGAAGTTACAAACCTTATCAAGGACGACAAGAGCTGGATTTTAGTGTCTCAAGTCCACTTTAATTCAATAAATTCCAGTACTTGTTAAGAGAAATTCAATAAAACATTTGTAAATAAGTAGTTACTGCTTTAATCGATTATTTGGGCTTGGTAATCAATTACAAGATGTTTAGAAGCAATCAGGAATCATAGCCTTTCGGCTGTAATCGATTATTTCGTCGAAATAATCGATTACCACGCAACCAATTGAGAGCAGGAATCATAGCCTTTCTGCCGTAATCGATTATTTTAGTTTTTGCCTGATTTAATCGATTACCATAACGAAGTAATCGATTATATCAGTTCCAGATGGTTACTGCACAGTTTTGGAAGCCAAAGGACACTTATGTAAAACTTGTCCTACAAGCTATGTTTTGGGCTTCATTTTAGCTTACATTTACATGTCATTTAGGGTTAATTAGCTTAATAATTCGTGGCCTATATAAGTCCTAAACTGAATGTAAAAAGCATTCCATCTTTTGGTGAATCAATACAATTTCTGAATTGTTGGTGAGAGTTTCTCCCTTTTTTCTTAGTCAAGAACTTCTTGTTTCTTATCAATGGCTTCTGAGCTATTGTGGTGATTCTTGCAAGACTTATTGGAATTCCTATTCTATGGTGTCATTCCCAATCCCTCTCTAGTCTTCTTCCATAACCCATTTCTGAATTTAGAAAAACATAAACATCCCCATTCAAGGAGAGAGTTCCCTACTCTGTTTTGAGTGAATTGAAGATTGAGTTCCATTGCAAGGAAGATCAGGGCAAACAGGACTTGATTCAATTTTGGAGCCCATCATATGGTATCTAGAGCTTAAACCTTGTGGAATTTTTCTTCAATTTCAGTTTTGGGATTCTTCAAAGGTAAAATTTTGCATAATTCCCAAAAACGAAAATCCATTTCAATTCCTTGTTTCTTGTTGTTTTCCTTTGATTCTTGGTGGTTTGGGCTTGTTGTGTGTTCAGCCACAAAACCTTAGTGTTTTCTTTAAGTTCTATGTGATTTCATGTCTTCATGTTCTTCATGTGTTCTTCGTATTTTTCTGATTTTCTAGCTTTGATTCTTGTCAACTTTTGTTTGTAGTATTTTTGTGTTGTGTAACCACTTGTTTTGATTCTAATCTCAAGCCTAAACTGAATTGAGTTGTTAGAAGCAAATTTTACAGTTGTTATACATCATATTTTAGTGATTCATTAAATTTCTTTAAGGATTTTGAACTTGTTCAAAAGAAAAACAAAAGCTGAAAAAAAATTTTGTGAAAGAAACAATCCAAAAGCAAAAGAAAAATACATTAAGTGTACAGCCAAAGACATTATTGATTAGTGGCTTGAAAAAGTGAAAGAAAAACAGAATTTAGAAGCAAATTTCAAGTTCCAAAAATTTCCTTTGAACAACAAATCAAGTGAACTTGTATAACATGCAAATTTGATGAAATTTTTGATTGGCATATCCTCCTTGTGCAGTTTGGTATAGCCATAGTATTCCTTGAGTTGTCTCATTAAATTCCAATTTGAGTAGTCCTTTCTAAATTGTGCTTTGTTGCTTGTCTCATTAAATTTCCAAAAGTTTTGTCTTAGAAGTTTTCTAGTCTTTGGACTCTTAAGCCTTGTGTAGAATCATTTCATATTTCACTATAGCAAAGAGGCTTGATTTTATTAGAAGTTTTTGTTTAAGAACTATAGAGAGGAAAAGAGTGGAAAAAGGCAAGAGAGAAAATCATAGAAAAAGCCTTAAAAGTGTGCAAACACGAGAGTGAGAGTAAACACTTAGAGAGTGGTGAGAAATTCTTATATATATACTTGTCTTTTTGCTAACCATTTCTTTTGAAGGATGAGTTCAAGTGGAGGAGAAGCTTTGCCACCTAGGACCTCTAGGTTGATGAAAGCTATGACAAAACAAATGAAAGAAATTAAAACCGAATTGGAGGCCAAAATTGAAGGGAGACAAAGGAGGAGTCAACCAATGGAGAGTGTGGATGGAGAGGCTCATAATGGTAGGAGGTTGAGTGAGTATGCTTCTTCATATGGAGGAAATTATTATGATGAGAGGAGTGAGAGTGAGGATTGGAGAGAAAATAGAAGAGGAAATAGAAGAGAAAATAATAGGAGACACAATCATAGGAGAGAAAATAGAGATGATGAAAATGAGAGGGTGAGAAAAGAGGAAAGAGATAGGAGGAATGGAGGAATGGAGGATTGGGTGGAATGAAAATAAAAATTCCAAAATTCCTTGGCAATAATGATCTGAAAGAATATTTTGAGTGGGAGATGAAAGTAGAACAAATTTTCTCATGCCAACATTTTGAAGAGGAAAGGAAAGTTACTCTAGCAACTTTGGAGTTTGGTGGTTATGCTTTGACATGGTGGAACCAAATTCAAGTGGATATAGGGAGGATGAGGAGACAAAGAGTAAATTCTTGGGATGACTTGAAGGCATGCTTGAGAGGTAGATTTGTTCCAGCTTATTATGCAAGGGAAGTCCATAACAAGCTTCAAAGACATTTCCAAGGTGTTAAAAGTGTTGATGAATACTACAAGGAAATGGAGTTGATGATGATAAGGGCTGAGATTGTGGAGGTTCAAGAAGCAACAATGGCTAGATTCCTTCATGGCTTGAATAGAGAAATTCAAGATGTGATAGAGCTACATTCATATGCAACAATTGAGGAGCTAGTCCACAAAGCTCAAAGGGTGGAACAACAACTAAAAAGGAGAAAAGCTTCCAAATTCTCCAAGGGGGCTGCAACTTCCAGCTGGAGGGACAAGCAAAAAAGAGAGGTTTCTCCTAAGAAAAATAAAGAAGTAAAGGTGGAGAGCCCAAGAAAAAAAATGGTGGAGCCAACTCCAAGAAATCAAGCAATATCAAGTGCTTTAAGTGTCTTGGCAAGGGACACATTGCTTCTCAATGTCCTAACAAGAGAACTATGATTTTGCTTGAGGATGGAGACATAAGAAGTGAGTCTTCAAGTGACACAATTAGTGCTTCAAGTGAAGAAGAAAAGGAACTCACACTAGTAGAGGCCGAAGAGGGTGATCTCTTGATGGTAAGGAGAATGTTAAGCAATTTTTGCCTAGAAAAAGAGGAGACTCAAAGAGAAAATATTTTTCACACAAGATGCTTGGTAAAGGACAAGGTATGTTCACTTATCATTGATGGTGGGAGCTGCACCAATGTTGCTAGTACAAGACTTGTGGAGAAATTACATTTGCCAACCACAAAACATCCAAAGCCATAAAAGCTACAATGGCTTAGTGAAAGTGGAGAAGTGGTGGTAAATTCTCAAGTGCTCATTCCTTTTTCTATTAATGCTTATCATGATAATGTTCTTTGTGATATTGTTCCAATGGAGGCTGGTCATATCCTTCTTGGTAGACCATGGCAATATGATAGAAAAGTGATACACAATGGCATGGAGAACACTTTTGAGTTTGAGCACCTAGGCAAGAAAATTATTTTGAGGCCTTTGACTCCTAGACAAGTGTGTGAGGATCAAATAAAGATGAAAGAAAAGAGGATTGAGGAGTTGAAAAAAAATACTGCACCTAAAAAAAGAGAAAAAAAGTGAAGTGCCAAAGAGAAAAACTAGTGAGAAAAAAAGAAAGGAAAAAGAAAATGATAACAAAAAAATTCATGAGATTAAAGAGAGCTTGTTCTTGAGTGAAAAGCAAGTTAAGAGAGTGTTATTGGCCCAACAACCTCTTTATTATATGCTTCCTAACTCTCTTTGTTTACAGCTTGAAAAGGAAGGTGAGGAATTGCCCAAAGCTATGCAATCACTTTTGGAAGACTATCATGATGTTTTTCCAAAAGAAGTGCCTAATGGCTTGCCTCCTTTAAGAGGCATAGAGCATCAAATTGATTTAATTCCAGGTTGTGCACTCCCTAATAGGCCAGCTTATAAGACTTCACCAATGGAAGCAAAGGAGATACAAGCACAAGTAGAAAAGCTACTAGAAAAAGGGTGGATCCGTGAGAGTATGAGTCCTTGTGCTATGCCTATTATTCTTGTGCCTAAGAAGGAGGGAACTTGGAGAATGTGTACGGATTGTAGGGCAATCAACAACATTACCATAAGGTATAGACATCCCATCCTTAGACTTAATGATCTTTTAGATGAATTGCATGGTGCTACTATTTTCTCTAAAATCGATCTTAAGAGTGGTTATCATCAAATAAGGATGAGGGAAGGGGATGAATGGAAAACGGCTTTCAAAACAAAAATTGGGCTTTATGAATGGTTAGTTATGCCTTTTGGTTTGACTAATGCACCTAGTACTTTCATGAGACTTATGAATCATGTGCTTAAACACTTTATAGGCAAGTTTGTGGTTGTGTACTTTGATGATATTCTTGTTTATAGTGCCAATTTAAATGAGCATTTAATGCATGTTAAAAGTGTCTTGGAGGTGCTTGATGGAGTGCCTTTAGTTAAATATTTTTATATCATTCTTAGCCTATTTGACTTCTCTTGGACCTTTATTTTCCTATTCTAATTCAGTTTTTGTCTTAGGCTAGTAAGTGGGCTTAATTGCTATTTGTTGCGCATTTTCGGATTTTTGCTCACTTTACGTATCTGACTTGTGCAGGGCTTACAGAGTGCTACAGAACTCCGAATGGAGCGTTCTAGGAGTCCCTGGAAAGATAACAAAAAGATCTACAAGTTTACTAGAAATAGCCCGAAGCCAATTCTGTCATTTGGAGGGTCATTTTAAGCTTCAAAATCGGAACCTCTGCACTTGCAATTTTGGGCTGCGAATTTGATTTTTTGGTTGTAAATAGCAAATAATTAGAATTGATGGGTTTTGTTTATGGCACATTCTTGTCTTCAGACTTAGTCACTATATATTAGTGACTTTAGTGAAACTTGGACAGCACTTTACATTTTGCACAAACAAGTTTATTATTTTTTTTCTTTAGTTTTTAGAATCAAAAGCTTGTTCTTCATTTTCTCTCAACTGTTCTTCATTGTTCTTCATCTTCTTCATTTTCGTTTTGCTTTTCTTCCATTTTTCTGCACTTATTTCATGGGGCTTTCTTTGGTGATCATCATGGAAGGCTAAATAATCACTCAATCCAAGGATCCATTCTAAGCAAGAGGAGAATTTGAGTTCTGGTTTAGTATTTCGAATTCTGTGTGAATGTTCATGTTCTTCTTCAATTGCTATTCTGTTTTCATGATTATGAATGCGTTTAGAATTGAAAGCGGATTAGGCTATGGATTCATTGCCTAATTTCGAATATAAATCACAGATTAATTGGATGATATTTCAATTAGGGTTTGTGGTTTCAATTAATTTAGGGGTTAATTCGATTGAACTGCTTCTAATGAAATTGAATGAACTTTCACATTAGGATAAATTTCTGAGAATGATAATGATTCGAATAGCTTGGTTTGGTGAATTGGATTGATGCTTTCTAATCTGTTTTACTTTACTCCTTGATAATCTTGTTAATTTCTGCATTGTTCTTTAATTTTAGTTTGTGTTCTTGTATGTTTTACTTTGCGCATACCAACTGTTTGACAAAATTCCCCCTTATTATTATCAATGATTTGAAGCTAGAACCATATTGATTGTGTCTCTGAGTCGACCTAGGTTAACCCTGTGCTGCAGAATTAGCTTAGTTAAATTGTTTTGAAGCCACACGACAAATGCATATCAGTGCTTAGAAAGGAAACCTTATATGGATCATTTGATAAATGTTCTTTTTGCACTTCACAAGTTGTATTTCTAGGTTTTGTAGTAGGTGCTCAAGGAGTCCAAGTGGATCAAGAGAAAGTGAAAGCCATCATGGAGTGGCCAACTCCAACAAGTGTGAAAGATGTTAGAAGTTTTCATGGTTTGGCAAGTTTTTATAGGAGATTTGTTAAAGATTTTAGCACCATTGCTTCTCCTTTGAATGAATTGATGAAGAAAACCGTGAGCTTCTCTTGGAAGCAAGAGCATGAAATTGCTTTCCAAACATTGAAAGATAAATTGTCTCATGCACCCATTCTTGCATTGCCTAATTTTAATGCTTCTTTTGAATTGGAATGTGATGCATCTAATGTAGGCATTGGGGGGGGTTTTAATTCAAGATAAACATCCTATTGCTTATTTTAGTGAAAAATTGAAAGGTGCATGTTTGAACTATTCCACTTATGATAAAGAATTGTATGCACTTGTTAGAGTCTTGCAAACTTGGCAACATTATCTTTTACCTAAGGAATTTGTGATATATAGTGATCATGAATCCCTTAAATATTTGAAAAGTCAAGGCAAACTCAACAAAAGACATGCTAAGTGGGTTGAGTTCATTGAGCAATTTCCTTATGTAATTAAACACAAGCAAGGAAAATTGAATGTTGTAGCGGATGCTTTATCAAGAAGGCATTGCTTAATTTCTATGCTTGAAACTAAATTGCTTGGTTTTAATCACATTAAGGAATTGTATGAAAGTGATCATGACTTCTCTAGTATTTTTGCTTTGTGTGAGAAAGGGGCTCATCAAGAATATTTTAGACATGATGGTTTCTTATTCAAGGAAAAGAGATTGTGTGTTCCTAAAAGCTCTTTGAGAGAACTTTTCATTAAAGAAGCTCATGAGAATAATTTGATGGGACACTTTGGTGTGGAGAAAACTTTGGCTATTTTATGTGAACATTTCTTTTGGCCAAAAATGAGGCATGATGTGCATACACTTATTTCTCAATGCATTACTTGTCATCAAGCTAAATCTAAATTGATGCCTCATAGTTTGTATACACCTTTGCCTATTCCTAACTCCCCTTGGGTTGACATTTCTATAGATTTTGTGCTTGGTATTCCAAGATCCAAGAGGGGAAAGGATTCTATTTTTGTTGTTGTTGATAGGTTTTCAAGGATGGCACACTTCATTCCTTGTCATAAAAGTGATGATGCTTGTGAAGTAGCCAATCTTTTTTTCAAGGAAGTGGTAAGACTACATGGATTACCAAGAAGCATAGTGAGTGATAGAGACACAAAGTTCCTTAGCCACTTTTGGAAAACATTGTGGGGTAAGCTTGGTACAAAACTCCTATTTTCATCAACTTGTCATCCACAAACGGATGGCCAAACCGAAGTGGTAAATAGAACATTGGGACAACTCCTTAGGTGCTACATCAAGGGGAATTTGAGAACTTGGGAGGAGTGTCTACCTCACATTGAGTTTGCTTACAATAGAGTAGTTCACAAGACTACTTCTTTATCTCCTTTTGAAATTGTTTATGGCTTTAATCCTTTAACTCCTCTTGATTTATTGCCTTTACCTAACACTTCTTCTATGGTTAATAGTGATGCTTTGTCTAAAGCTTCTTATATTAGGAAGTTGCATGAACAAGTGAAGGCCAATGTGGAGAGAAAGATGGAACAATATGCAAAGCAAGCCAATAAACACAAGAAGCAAATGATCTATAAGGAAGGAGATTTAGTGTGGCTTCATTTAAGAAAGGATAGGTTTCCTCATGAAAGGAAATCCAAGCTCCAACCTAGACGAGATGGACCTTTCAAGATTCTAGAGAGGATCAACAACAATGCTTACAAACTTGAATTGCCTAGTGAGTATGGTGTGAGTAATACTTTCAATATTTGTGATCTTTCTTTGTATGATGTAGGTACAAATGAGGAGGCAAACTTGAGGACAAGTTCTTTCCAAGAAGGAGGGTATGATGAGGTCCAAGTCAAGCCAAGGGTCTAGAAGGGGAGCTTGAAGCACTTCCTTTGGTGAGTTTCATAGGACCAATAACAAGAGCTAGGACTCAAGTACTTCAAGACCATATTCAAGCCAACTTGAGCAAGCATGAAGTTACAAACCTTATCAAGGACGACAAGAGCTGGATTTTGGTGTCTCAAGTCCACTTTGATTTAATAAATTCCAGTACTTGTTAGGAGAAATTCAATAAAACATTTGTAAATAAGTAGTTACTGGTTTAATTGATTATTTGGGCTTGGTAATCGATTACAAGATGTTTAGAAGCAATCAGGAATCATAGCCTTTCGGCCGTAATCGATTATTTCGTCGAAATAATCGATTACCACGCAACCAGTTGAGAGCAGGAATCATAGCCTTTCTGTCGTAATCGATTATTTCGTTAGTGTAATCGATTATTTCAGTTTTTGCCTGATTTAATCGATTACCATAACGAAGTAATCGATTATATCAGTTCCAGATGGTTACTGCACAGTTTTGGAAGCCAAAGGACACTTATGTAAAACTTGTCCTACAAGCTATGTTTTGGGCTTCATTTTAGCTTACATTTACATGTCATTTAGGGTTAATTAGCTTAATAATTCGTGGCCTATATAAGTCCCAAACTGAATGTAAAAAGCATTCCATCTTTTGGTGAATCAATACAATTTCTGAATTGTTGGTGAGAGTTTCTCCCTTTTTTCTTAGTCAAGAACTTCTTGTTTCTTATCAATGGCTTCTGAGCTATTGTGGTGATTCTTGCAAGACTTATTGGAATTCCTATTCCATGGTGTCATTCCCAATCCATCTCTAGTCTTCTTCCATAACCCATTTCTAAATTTAGAAAAACATAAACATCCTCATTCAAGGAGAGAGTTCCCTACTCTGTTTTGAGTGAATTGAAGATTGAGTTCCATTGCAAGGAAGATCAGGGCAAACATGACTTGATTCAATTTTGGAGTCCATAAGGATCGTTACACTGTGGACACGATCTTTTATAAATTCTGTAACTTACAACGACAAATTGGTACGCTTGCCAAAAGTCTAACAAACATCATCATCAAGCTATCTGTGACCCTGTGTAATGTGGTCATTCAGGCAATTGTGTTTTCCACCCCATCTTGAACAAGCCACTTCTCACCGTACGTTGGTTTAATTACCCTAACCCTCTAAGGGCAACCCTTGTTATGAGCAATACACCTCATGCTAAACTTGTTAGGCTTGCTCTCAACCACAATTACTTCTTGATGCTCCTTCATGAGGTTCCGCTTAATTACAATTTGTGGGTCCTTTTTGGATGCAAATTCTTGTTTAACAAACAACTCATCCCCTATTTGCCATGGACCCTGCACTGAACCTGAACCTGAACCCAAACCAAAACCGGTAAAAGATTCTTCTTCGCTTGGATGATTCCAATCAATATGTGTAATGTGGAATTTCATCCCAAAAAGGAATCATCTCGGCACTTGCACATACAAAATCAGTTTAATAAACCTATCAAGCAAATAAAATACTATAACATACAAATATACATATATGACTACATTTTCATTGATTTCAGTCATCTAACATACCTTCAAATTTAATAAACATATCAAGCAAATAAAATACTATAACATACAAATATACATATATGACTACATTTTCATTGATTTCAATCATCTAACATACTTCCAATAGGTTATTCTGTTTGAGTAGATCCAATGTCAGAATGATGACAGATTTAAGACGACCCCACATCATTATCTTCTTGGAATTCAGTCGCCTGCACACCACAATCCTCATCATTATCCGACGCACTAGCATCCTCCTCAAGAAGACGATCTTCTGTTGAAACATTTTCATCATCGTCATCCTCTTCATCATCATCCATAACCCAAGTTGGGTCATGTTCATCTTCCTCAGACATGTTTACAATTGAAGCAGCAACTGACCTGATGGGTAAAACAACATCCTTTGCTCTGGTAAAATCCACGTACAACTCTAAAAACTCTTTCCTTGACTGGTTGAAAAATTCTTCCATTACCATTTCTATGTCTTCGTCATCCAGTACTTGAAACCCCATGTATTGTTCATGTTGTCATAATCTGGCCGTCAGCAAAGTGATACATTGGTTGTCTTTCAAACCTAATTTTTGTCGTATATTCTCATGCAATTCACCCAGTGTTGAGTTCCGCTTGATACATGTCGGCCTTTTCTCCCCTTCAAAAACAACACCATGTCACCCTTCAACTTTCCTTCAATTAAAAAATAACACAACACAAACACCCTTACCACTTGAACTCATTTCTTTCCGTCAACAAAAACAAAAACTTGTTGGTAGAGCTTTGCTGCAAAGATAACTCACTCACAAACCTCAGAGAGAAAGTTTGGAAACTTTTAGAAAGAATGTGAAATGGTAAAAGTGTAGAAAAAGTGAAATTTTTAGGGTTATATGGGGGTGGGACACGCCCAAAATGGGCGTGACTGGACACGCCTATATTAGGCATGACACCCCCTTGTGTCACGCCCAATCTAGGCGTGTCCAGTCATGCCCATTTTAGGCGTGTCCCACTGTCCCATGTTAATAAATAATTTGCAAACAGTCCCAAATTGGTAATTATTTATTTAAAATGTATTATTTGAGTTTTTTTTTCCACTTACACGTACATATATTAATTAATTTGTTTTAAATTGTAGGCTCTTTCTGGTGGCGTGGTGCTCCTCTTTTACACTGTTTGGGCTATGTTTATCTAGTCGTCTGGCCTTTCGTGCAGCTGCTTACACATTTGAAGTTAGAAAAGCGGAAGAGCAGACTTGCCACTCTGCGAGCGTGTCATATGCTAAAAGAAACGTCCCGGGTCATTCTCACATGCCATCTTAGTTCAAACTTCAATTGATAACCAAAAAGTGTACGTGGAAATGCCCATCCCGTTTATAAGTCCAAGGCTTTATGGATCCCAACAACTCACTCACCTAAAATTCATAGTTCCATTAATTAATACTCCAAATTAACCAATATTTATATCGCGTGTTGTGTGCACAAATTAATTGTAGTTCAATTCTCACTCACTAGCCGCTATGGAAGTGCATTGTAGTATAATTTTTTGCATGTTCTTGCTTCCGTGGCTCTCCATGGTTGGTGCTAAGGTTCCGGCAATGATCGTGTTCGGGGACTCGTCGGTTGATGCTGGGAACAACAATTACATAGCAACGGTTGCTCGGAGCAATTTCCAGCCATATGGGCGTGACTTTGTGGGTGGGAAGCCAACTGGGAGATTCAACAATGGCCGAATAGCAACAGATTTCTTATCCCAAGCTTTTGGAATCAAACCATACGTGCCCCCGTACTTGGATCCTAATCACAATATTTCACACTTCGCCACTGGGGTCTCCTTTGCTTCTGCTGCTACTGGCTATGACAATACTACTTCAGATGTGCTTGTGAGTAATTTATTGCCTTCTTAATTTGAATTCTATCTACTGAACTCCAATTATTTTTCAAACTAGTGTTTTTTATTTTTAGAGTTTAATCGATGTGTATCAAAAATTGTTTTTAAATAAAAATGGCACACTTTATAGAGGATGACATTTATTCACTCTAAAAACTTGGTAATGGAGTGAAAAGGAAAGGAGAGGATTCATTTTCACAAATAATATGTTTTTTGGGTAAAGTTGTTATCATCGTTATATAATGGATACATTTATGCATAAACACAAACATGTATATATGGATTTAAAGATTAAGAACATTTTAATGTAGCTTAAAAAGAATATGTTTATGTAAAGTTATGTCCCGTGGACACACTAAAAGAAATATAAAATATATATATTTACGAGAAATAATAATATATGAATGAAGTGGCATTTTGTTTTATTCTATGATAGTTGATTTATCTAATCCAACAAACATTAATCTAGTGACTACGAAATAAATTCACATCCCACAAAAATGTGTGTTTCATTTATGCATTAATTTAAGGATTTTGTTAATGGGTATTTTATAAGTATCATTATAAGTGTTTATTGAAATTTGATAACTGTGTTGATTCTCCTAGTGAGATTGTTCATGATTTGATTATTCAAATATTTCCTTCATTTCTAATTATAAGACTTTTTCAACTTATTCATGTTATTTAAGAAATGTAGTTAATTTAATTTTTTTTATAAAAATTTAATTTATTTAATCTTATTAAAGTTTTCAATTATTTGTAATTTCATTTCAAAATATTTTTTTTATCTCTATATCAACTTAATTATTTCTTATTAATGTTTGAAAACAGAATAATTGAATAAGAGTGTGTAGAAAAAATTAATTAATGAATTTAGAAATTAGAAAAGAGTCTTATAAAAAAATAAACAAATTTCTAAAAAAATCTTATAATTAGGAATAGAAAGAGTTACCATAATAATAATTATTAAATAATCATATTACATGTTATTATAAGTTTATAACCAAAACAAATTTTGTATAACAAATTATATAATTGGTTATATAACTAAGTATATATTCATAAAAGGTTATAAAAGTGGTTATGGATATATAATTGATTTTAAAATAAAAAATGTTTTTTATATTTAAAGTTGAAAAAGAGATACTTTGTGTCTTTATATTTTTCTAAAAACAGAAAAAAGAAAAAGTAGTTAAAGAAAGTAGTGGTAACAATTTGTTAAGAAGAACGAACAACATTTTTTTTCCAAATTGTGTAACACATATTAGTCCCACTGTTACTTTGGATCATTTAATATAACGTTTGTGCTGATGTGGTAAGTGAAGACTCATATGTCATGAAAAGAAGATTGTTAAATAAGATGATGACTCAACAGGATTGATTTACCATTAAAATGTCAATGAAACTAATTTATTATCTTTGCATTGCATAGTAAAAAATAAAAACATTTCAAATAGACAATGAAGTTTTTTTGGATTAATTAACCTTTTAGTTTCTAAACTTTTATAAAATTTATATTTTAGTCCCTAAATTAAAGCTTAACAGATCAAGCTCCCTAAATTTTTTTAAAAACCGATTTTAACCCTAAAGAAAAGTTTGACCGATTAAAATTTTTAAATTTTTTAAAAATTCTATTTTTAGCTCCTAATTAATGAAATTCAAAGGTTAAAATTTGAATTCTAAAAAAATTTAGGGAGTAAAAATTTTAAAAAATTTAAGAACCTTAACATGTCAAACTTTTATTTAAAGATCAAAAATTAAATTTTTAAAAAGTTTAAAATTCTTGATCAATCAAATTTTTATTTAGAGACTAAAATCAAAATATAGGAATTACATATTTAGTTAAGCTTTTTTTTCCTTCTCTTCTCCGGTTTATCCTTTCGCTCTCTTCTTGTTTCCTTCTTCTCCATCCATCACCATTCACCGTCGTTGCCTGGCAGCCAAGATGTGACTGCTTCCTTTGAAAAATTTCAAAAAGGGTGCGAAAACTTCCTGTTATGTGGATGCCATAGGAATGAAAACTTACTTAACTCAAAATTGCAAAAATAATTTTGAAGAATTAAGTCAAGATCAAGCCATATACAGACTACATACTGTAAAAGGAAATTAATTAGAATTCAAGATCTTGGATTCTATCACCAGATTTGTCATCTCCTATCTAGGATTCTATCATCAACCATAAATTTCCCATTCTTGAAGAAAAATGAAACAAGGGTAGAAGAAGTACCCAAAATTGCAAATCTATTTGTAAAAAGGTAAAAAATTTGGGGAGCTAGAGATGGGAGTTTTACAGGATTTGTTCGTCATAGTAGAGCTACCCCTTTTTTTCATCTTCCCCAAATCGATGACTGCACATGGCTTCCAGATTTGGGCTTTGTCTCTCCAGGCTTGCCAAAAAACTGATTTCCCCGTTCTGTTCCCCACTCTGCAGAGCCTCCGCGTCTCTCCACCTCTCTCACTCGTACTTTTTCCGAGGCAAGAAAAGACCCGCCACCAATGTTCGTCCCTCCGCTTCCCGCGGCGGCCACATTGGTCCTCCACTTTCGCTCTCTCTCGAAGGTTCGCGGGT
>CM023945.1:3756718-3774205 GCA_013407115.1 Glycine latifolia | reverse complement strand
CGGAAGGGGGGGGCGGGGGTGGGGGGGGGGGTGGGGGGGGGGGGGGGGGGGGGGGAATGTGGCCGCCGCGGGGGGGGGGGGGAGATGAAAAGCTTCAATCTTTCCCACTACTTTCGTTCTGTTCTCTGGTGGTTGCGGAGGAGGCTCGTGAGGGTGGAGCATTCCATTTAGGGGACATGGGACCCGATGCGGAAGATGGCAACGGTGCATCAGAGTTCAAGCGTGAAAGATGGGTTGTTTGGATTTGGGTTTGGCCAGTGGATGAATGGTAGGACTGTGGAATTTGTAAAAAGAAAGAGAAAAGGTCGTTGAAAATATATTTATCCAAGAGAAGAAGGGAAGAAAGAGAATAGGGAAAGACGAGGAATTAAAAAATGAAACGTCGCCACCGTTAATCACCTCCAGTGACGATCGATGATCTGCTACGGTGTAGCTCATCCTGTGCACCACTGGATGACGAGAATCACGAGGGTGATCAAAGAAGAAAGGTGCTGTAAAAAAATATTATAATTTTAAAAAATGACAACTTAATCCATTAATAATTTTCATCACAAATGTGTTGCGGAGTCGACATTCCATTTGTCATTTTTTCTCATGACATGAGTCCTCCCTCACTTGCCAGGTTTGTATAGCCGGAATGCTAGATTAAACCGTCCAAAGTAAAGGTGGGATTAATATGTTACAATTTTTACATATTTAGATATAAAATAATAGTTTTTCATTTGGAGACTTATATGTTTCATCAAATTATACTTTCAAAATTGAATATTTACACTATTAATTATAAAATAATTATGGATTGATTATAAAAACCATTAATCAGATGTGGTTAAATATTACACTTTTTTGAAAGATTTAAATATTATACTTGTATTAATTTTATTGTGATTTTACACATTTTAAATATTTTTTTAACAAATATTGTTTAGTTATTTAATTTCATTAAATAAAAATGAATTATTAAAAATAAAATTGTAATATCAGATAGATAAAAAAATTAAGTAAAAATTATCATATTCATTGAAAAAATATATGTTCTTTTTTTATAGTTAAATAAAAATATAAAATTCAAATAAAGACACTCACTCTTTACATATCCTTTAGGATAAAAAACTAGTTGTTATTGTAACGAGACAATATAGTTTAAGTTATTTTCACGTTTAGCTGTATAATGTGCACATTATTCTTTATTTTCCTTTTGTAATATGGATCAGTCAAATGCAAGCCTGCGAAAACTAACATGACATATTATTTAATTTGAATTTTGGGTTGCAGTCTGTGATACCATTATGGAAGCAGTTGGAGTACTATAAAGGGTACCAAAAGAAACTGAGTGTGTATCTTGGAGAAAGTAAGGCAAATGAGACCGTTGCCAAAGCATTGCACATAATAAGTTTGGGAACAAATGACTTCCTAGAGAACTATTTTGCAATCCCTGGCAGGGCATCTCAATATACACCAAGAGAGTATCAAAATTTTCTGGGCGGGATAGCTGAGAATTTCATCTACAAACTCTATGGTCTTGGTGCTAGGAAAATATCCTTAGGGGGTTTACCTCCCATGGGGTGCTTGCCACTGGAGAGAACCACAAATTTTGTTGGTGGGAATGAATGTGTGCCCAATTACAATAACATTGCTTTGGAGTTCAATGATAATCTCAGTAAGTTGACAACCAAACTGAAGAAGGACCTTCCTGGGATCAGATTGGTATTTTCAAATCCGTATGATATTTTGTTGCAAATTATTAAAAGGCCCGCTCAGTATGGTAAGTGAGTCTGCTAGCTAGCTTCCATGCATTCAAGTCTTACTTTCCTATTATTGATCCTTACATTTTACATTTTTTTTCATTTTTTTTCTTTCTTTTTTCATATTTGTGCTTTTCATTTTTTATGTAATTTTTTTAAAGGAATCTGTTATGTAACTATCACTACAAAAATATGGTTTTTCACTATCTAAGATAATTGATTTAAATATGTGTTTACCCGTATAATATATTGGTCCTTAATTTTGGTTCTTATAAAAATTATATTTTTTAAATAATCCTTATAATTTCATTTTATTTTTTGTTTTGATCCTTGTTATTTGTTATAGTCTTATTTTTTTTGTCCATGTCATATGTATAATTTTCTTTTAGTCTCTGAATTTTTTAAAATAGACTAATTCAAGATGAACAAAAAGAATGTTACAAAGATTAAAACAAGATAAAAAGGACCAAAATAATAAAAATAATTTTAAAAGGATAAATTTTAAAAAAATTACAAAGACCAAAACCATTGAAATGGTATATCACACGAAAGAAAAGTTTAAATACCTATCTAAACTTAATTTATTTTACCCGACATATTTATGTTACCTATCCTATCCCACCTATAAAAAGCATATTTAATGCAAAAAGTGGATTATGTGCAAAAAATAATAATATATTATACATAAAATTTAAAATATTTTTATGTTCAGGGTTTCAGGTTACCTCAATGGCATGTTGTGCTACTGGAATGTTTGAGATGGGATACGCATGCAGCAGGGCAAATTCTTTCAGTTGCATAGATGCTTCCAGATATGTATTTTGGGACTCATTCCATCCAACGGAGAAAACTAATGGTATCATTGCAAAGTACCTGGTGAAGAACGCTTTAGCTCAATTTTTGCATTAAATATTCCCAATTTTATGTATTTAATGTAATGCATTATGTAGCTTTGCTTAATAGCTAGACTCTTTCTATAATTCAAATCAGAAATGTTTGAAAATTATGTAGCAAAATGCGCTTATTCGCTATTTATCACGAGGGAAATTTTAGAAGACTCTTTTTCTTAAAAAAAAAAAAACAAGTTTTTTGAATCACCCGTGATGAAGTGTCTTCTGTTGGATTTTATTTCTTATTTTACCGTAAAAATGAACGTAGATATCTTCAAAACAATATGACACTTTTTATTAGATTTTTTTGTTTTTGTATCTAACTAACTGATACAACAATTTATGTTAAATTATTTACTTTTATTTAACAGTTAGAACTGGATAATTCAACAATATTTAAAAAGAAAATATTTACAATTTGTAAAACCCCGATAGAACTGTTTACTAAGAAAATACGGTAAGTTTAGTATTTAATTTGTGCATATACATACTAAAATTGAATTGTTTATTTGACCTATGTTATTATTTTTTCCATGTAATTGCTTCTAAGTGTAAAAATAGATATAAATAATCGTGTGACAAATTTTATATGAAGTTTAATTTTTTATCCAATTAATATAATAATTTTATTTTAAATGTGATTTTCTTTATTTAATGAAAATAAACTATTAGAATAATATTTATTAAGAATATGTTTAAAATATACAAAATCAGAACATAATTATATCATATTTAACTCATATTATTTAACTAATGTGATTTGTTCAAGTGTAAAAAATAAACATATAAATAATTGTTAAAGACTGTGACAAATATTACTTGAATTTTTTATTATACCACTGATACAAAACACACTTTCAAAGATGGTTGTTAATTTATGGCTTTTCACTATGATTTTTAATTGTCTTTAAATTTGTCATCGTGGAAAGTCAATATTTTCCACGATGGTTTTTAAACCTTCTTAGAATTTCAAATTCTACATCAGTTATTTCAAAAATCGTCTTAGAATGTATTTTTTTATTTTAAAAATATTAAAAAATTGGGAATTCTATGATAGTTTTCCCATAATCATCTTAGAAAGTACCCTTTCTAAGACAGTTTTTGCAAACCAATATCTTTTTTATAATTTTTATTTTGTTTTACAAATAGGTCTAAAGTTATATTATACCAACTTTTAAACCAGCATAATTCAAATCCAGTAGTATATACTTGTTTAAAATAAATAAAGATATGACACTAAAACCCAAACTTTTAATAGAAAAAACTAGAGTGCCAAAAAATATATTAGAATCAAATATATATATATATATATGTGTGTGTGTGTGTGTGTGTGTGTGTGTAGTTTCATTACACCAATCCAAATACAATCTCTTGTATAAGGTTAAATACTTCAGTGGGAATCTTTGCATCAGAGTAATAACAAATTAAATACATATTAACAAGGTGCAACCAAATTATCAATATTCTTTAAATTGATAAGAAGGAAGAAAACCATCTTAGTTGAAATAAGATCCATGATTTATTCATCAGCAGGTGCATGATTGAACAACATATTGCCTCTTGTAGCATAAAACAACATCCTTTCAAGCATAGGAACTTTGGATTTACAAATTATTCCACTGATAAATCTTATAAGCCATGTAGAAGTCACAAGTACTAAACTTTGGATTAAGCATCGTACTTAGCCAAGATCAGGCACAATAAAATACTCATCATCATCATCATTTAGGACTTCAATCCTAGGCTTTATGTGGGAAATGTAGGTGTACTGTCCAAAATATGGAAAATACACGTGGCCACTTATGTGGGACCTTCTGTATACGTGTTGTAACGACCCCGTATGCATTCGATTCATTAAAATTATATTATGGTCTTAACGCAGCAATTACTTAACGTAATAAAGTAAACACGGAAGCAAGACAAAGAATAAGACGTCATACTACGTCATACATCACAAATAAAACATTATGTATGGAATTTTGATATACATCCCGACACCCGGGTTCTGTTCCCAAAAGGTACAACGTACAAAACAAACCCAGATCGGGCTATAAAATACAATAAAAAAAATTGAGTCAACAGACTCGCAAAAGACCGCCTTCCAAAATCCGCAACCACGAACCCCGCCTCGGCTTCTTGTCTGGGATCCTCAATTACAAGCCATCTCGGCCTGTCAAGTGAGATCCACCAAACAACCTCTACTCGGGTCTCTTACCTCGGACCTCATCCTCCGCTCTTTGGCTATCACCTACAATAAAATATAATCTCCAACCGGGGTGAGATACAATCTCAGTAAACTTAGGGTTCTTGGAGACTCACCTCCCCCTGGTTCACTTCTATAGTATATAGCATTTATATTGGCATTATAAATAACATAGCCAACCCGGCCTTTAATAAAACAAAACATACACATAACCACACCAACGTGCCATTCCACCTTGAATATGCAATTTAGCCAACCAATGCAGATATCATACACAATTGCATATAAGATACACAAGTTAGATAGCCAATACACATATTGTGCACTCTTGTATATCTTCCTGTGTACTTCGTGTACACATCACGGATCCCGGCCTGAGGTCCCAGACCACAGACTCCACGTGATAATTCCACCAAGCTGCCATTCCAGTACAGACATGCACAAATGTATATCCAGATATACAAATTAGCCAACCAGTGCACTCCGCGTACACAAATGTATATCCAGTTATACAAATTAGACAACCAGTGCACATCTCCACTACATGTATGTTTTCAATCAGAAAGCAATAACACACAATGTAAATACACGCACCATGATATCCAACAACCATCACTCCCCAGGAGTATGGTGGAACACAATCAAGGATACAAACTCCCAAGAACAAAGAGCTTACTATAACGACCCCGTATGCATTTGGTTCATTAACATTATATAGCAATACTTAACGTAAATTAAGTAAACACGGAAGCATAAAAAAAACTAAGACATCATCATATGTCATACAATACAAACTAACATTATGTATGAAATTTAATATACATCCCGGCACCCGGGTTCTGTTCCAAAAGATACATCATAAACAAACCCATACTGGGTTACAAAAGTACAATAAAATTGAGTCACCCGACACGTAAAAGACCGCCATCCAAAATCCGCTTCCTTGAATCCGGCCTCGTCCCATTGTCTGGGATACTCAATTGTCAGCCAACTCAGCCTCGGCCTACCCGGCCTATCAATTGAGATCCATCGAACAACCCCTACTCGGGTCTCATACCTCAGACCTCGTCCTCCATTCTTTGGCTATCACCTGCAAGATAAATATAATCCCCAATCGGGGTGAGATACAATCTCAGTAAACTCAGGGTTCTTGGAGACTCACCTCCCTGGTTCACTTCCACAATACATATCATTTATATTGGCATTACAAATAACCTAGCGAACTCGGCCTTTAAGCCAACCCGACCTTTAATAAAATAACACATGTAAATAACCACACCACATACCATTCCAATTCCAATATGCAATTTAGACAGCCAATGCAGATATCATACACAATTGCATATAAGATACACAAGTTAGATAGCCAGTACACATAAAGTGCACTCTTGTATATCTTCTAGTGTACTCCGCATACACATCACGTATCTCCGCCTGAGGTCCCAGACCCCCGACTCCATGTGAATTCCACCAAAGACATGCACAAATGTATACCCAGATATACAACTTAGCCAACCAGTGCACTCCATGTACACAATTGTATATTCCAGATATACAAATTAGACAACCAGTGCACATCTCCATTACATGTATGTTTTCAATCAAAAAGCAATAACACACAATGTAAATACACGCACCATGACATCCAATAACAATCACTCCCCAAGAGTATGGTGGAACACAATCAAGGGAACAATTTCCCAAGAACAGAAAGCTTACCTTCTATTGTTCCAGCACCGATCCTCTCAGCCGCGTGTTAACCACCACTGATATCTTCTTTATCTAGCCCTACACCAGGCAAGAAAGATATCAAGAACGGTTTTCAACCGTCTCATGAAAAGAACCCAGTTCTTTTCCCAGATCTCGAACACATACCACCAACAAGTGACTTGTAACCCCACAAAGATCTATCTGGGCATAACAAAATACCCAAAACCCAGAAAAGCTAGCTTTCAAGGTTGAACCTTCCTCACAACAAAGCGTCGTTTTGGGTTCTCACCATGATAGTAAAAGAAAAGGGCCTTGAAGCCCGAAGGCATGTGAGAAAAACAAAATTTTTAAAGCGGAAACACACATAGCACACAAGAATCATTCTTTAGGACATATATGTTACCTTGTTTATATACGAAATTTGATGATCAAGGATAAGCTTGAAGATACAAGCCCTCTAATGTCGATCCACACCACTTCTTGTCAAGACTCAAGAACACTTCTTGAAGGCTACCAACAAACACCAAAGGAGGCAGGCTAGGCACACCAATGGAGAGGAAGAAGGTTATGTTTTAAAGTGTTTTTACTTATCTAAGAGGCTCACCAATAGATGATATTGGTGGCTGAATTTTCAGCCAACACTCACACAAAGGGGCACGTGAAAATAGAGGAAAATAGATTAGGGTTTTTCCTCTCAAATTAATTAGAGAACTATGATCACAATGGCACACTTTATAGAAGAGTTTGAGTCAGATTTTTAACCAAAAAATCTGATCATGAAGCATCCCACACATGAATATAAGATAGAGTTGTTGCATTTCAAAATTTCCAACAACCTCCTATCTTATCTTCCTAAGACCAAGTCAATTACTTGGGATTTAATTTTGCCAAAAGATAATCATATATCAACCGTGTATAAGCCCATAATCAGCCCTCAAAATTCTTCCTAAAATCTAGGACATGATCATGATAAGATTCTAGTTGAATTCAAATTCAAATCTAGCTCTTATCTTCTCCTTTTGATATGAAACTAACTACTATAGTTAATTCATATTTAAATTCAAATATTTAAATTCAAAATTTAAATTATCAAATTTAAATATTAGATAATTAATTTAACTATTTAAATTAATTAATAATGTCTTGGACTATCCAAGCCTATTAGCTCCATTCATGCGCCCCTCTCTCTTTAAGATAAGTATTCAAACTCTTTCTTGTGCCAACAACCATTATTAGGCCCAAAACCTTTAATGCTATAATGTCATGATAATAAAGTGTTAGCGTGTGACCCATTAGGCCCAACATAACTACTGACATAAATGAGTTTGGGCCCAACAAGGCCACTACTCATTTAATGACAACACAGAGCACTAGCAATGCTTTGTTGCGCCAGAACTAGTTAGGTAAATGATAAGATCATCCTATTAAATCTATTTGGTTTCCGTATGTATTTCCTTTCGTCTCAGTTACCTTCCCATAAAACCTAGGGTAGGGAAACGTATCAGCCCTTGCGGTCTAGGGTAAGCTTTAATACGAAATAGGGAGTTTCCAATTTTACTGACTCTAAAGGCAAATCATCTCATGATTTCTTTTACTATGCATAGATTCCCGAGTCCCGTAAATGTCATCCCGATTTCTCCGGTTTACAGATAACCTAATCTCTCACAGAGATTTGACGAATTCCTTCAGCTAGTCACCCTAGACTCATGTTCTTTCAGGACATGCCCAAAAGTATACCTATGTGTCTCCATGTTTCAGGCAGACGAGGTATACAATCAAAGCATGTCTTCTAGAACACAGTCTAGGTGAAAACTTCTGGTCTAAGGAAAGACACACCCAAATAATAAGAGACTACTCTAATGATGTTATCTGTGAGATTTCCTCATAGAGTCTCTTTATGGGTCCGTTCAGTGCGAGCTATACCCTTATAGGTCCACCCACGACTTTAGCTAAGACATCTCCATGTCTGTAGCTCATGAGGTCTTTACCTTGTATATGCATACAAGTAGTTAAGCCGTGCTAGTCTTACCTGAAATCACTGATCCCTATTCTCAGTGTCTCTAGACTAGGAACTTAAAATTTAGGAGTAGACATCTAGTATCCTTGAATCCTCATGATCGTGATCCCATCACTGATACTCAAGAGATACCTATTCTATTCCAAGGGTTTTATCTAGTTACTCATATTAATAATGATATCGAGACAAAATATGAAACAAGATAAAGAGCGCTTATAATTTATTCATGACAATATGAAAAGTACATGTACGTCCTAATCTAATGAAAAGATTGTCTCTAGGACATCCATATACTAACAGATACTGCACATGTCATACCAAGAGCGAGTTGATCAAGCCCACACTTATTCACCACACATGCAATACTCACAATGAACCCTACGACCTTAAAAGTATGATCCCACAACAGACTACCATACATAATGCTTCCCTAGGACAAACTGCTCTGATACCATAAAATGTAACGACCCCGTATGCATCCGGTTCATTAACATTATATTATGGTCTTAAGCGCAGCAATACTTAACGTAAATTAAGTAAACACAGAAGCATAAAAACAACTAAGACGTCATTATACGTCATATAATACAAACTAACATTATGTATGAAATTTAATATACATCCCGGCACCCGAGTTCTGTTCCAAAAGATAAAATATAAACAAATCCATATCGGTTTACAAAAGTACAATAAAATCGATTCACCCGACTCGTAAAAAACCGCCTTTCAAAATCCGCTTCCTCGAATCCGGCCTCGTCCCTTTGTCTGGGATACTCAATTTTCAGCCAACTCGGCCTCGACCTACCCGGCCTATCAATTGAGATCCATCAAACAATCCCTACTCGGGTCTCTTACCTCGGACCTCGTCCTCCATTCTTTGGCTATCACATGCAATATAAATATAATCCCCAACCAGGGTGAGATACAATCTCAGTAAACTCAGGGTTCTATGAGACTCACCCTCCCTGGTTCACTTCCACAGTACATAGCATTTATATTGGCATTACAAATAACCTAGCGAACCCGGCCTTTAAGCCAACCCGACCTTTAATAAAATAATACATGTAAATAACCACACCACATACCATTCTAATTCCAATATGTAATTTAGCCAGCCAGTGCAGATATCATACACAATTGCATATAAGATATACAAGTTAGACAGCCAGTACACTTAAAGTGCACTATTGTATATCTTCCAGTGTACTCCGCGTACACATCACGTATCTGCGCCTGAGGTCCTAGACCCCCGACTCCATGTGAGTTCCACCAAAGACATGCACAAATGTATACCCAGATATACAACTTAGCCAACCAGTGCACTCTACATACACAATTGTATATTCCAGTTATACAAATTAGACAACCAGTGCACATCTCCATTACATGTATGTTTTCAATCAAAAAGCAATAACACACAATGTAAATACACACACCATGACATCCAATAACAATCACTCCCCAGGACTATGGTGGAACACAATCAAGGGAATAAACTCCCAAGAATGGAGAGCTTACTGTCTCTTGTTCCAGCACCGATCCTCTCAGTCGCGTGTTCACCACCACTGATATCTTCTTTATCTAGCCCTACACCAGGCAAGAAAAATATCAAGAACGGTTTTCAACCGTCTCATGAAAAGAACCCAGTTCTTTTCCCAGATCTCGAACACATACCACCAACAAGTGACTTCTAACCCCACAAAGATCTATCTGGGCATAACAAAATACCCAAAACCCAGAAAAGCTAGCTTTCAAGGTTGAACCTTCATCACAACAACCTTCTAAGCATAATATTCCAAAGAAGGACCACCCAAAACCAACCTTAACTCATATGGGTCATTTTTCTTCTAAAACCCCAAACTCAAAAGATACAGTGAAATTAACATATCTTACCTTAAAACAACAAGGAAGACTAGAGGACAACTTTTCCAAGCTTAGATATCCTTAACGTGCCTTCTATCTCTTAAAGGTTGAAACTTTAACTTCCTTTGGAGAATTGATCTCCTCGCCTGATGGTTTTCACCATTAATAGAGGTTGGAAACTAGTTTATATGGTACTACTCTTCAATCTTTACGTTGGATGTGAAGGTTTTTAGGTTAAGGAAAGCTTATCTAGGAAGCTTTTCTCACTTTAACAATGGAGGAAATAAGATATGAGAGAGAAAGTGTTTTTAGCAGAGGCGGTGGAAATTAGATTATTACAAAATATCTTACTCAAGCATACCTTATATAGTCTAAAAGTTGACACGCGTCGTATAGTAATATGAGAACATTCCCACGTCAAAACACAAGCTAAGAATTAACTCGTGTCACTTGTATAAAGTGAATATATAGAGATATTTGACTGTCGGGTTGGGTCTACTGTTTGGCAAAAGTTATATCTCATGCATGTTCCATGTGACTACCCGGGTTCTCTAAATCCTACTGAGGTTGCCGGGTTCCCATCATATTACAAACGCTGTCGGGTTGTATTTTAAATATAAATATTGAGTGCAACCTTACTACCATATCCCGGGTTCCTGTGCACTCATTCCAACCACTAGGCTAAGTATGGCTTAAAAAACAAGTACTGTTTTAATTGCTTACAAACACTTATGTAATCGATTGCATACGAACCCGTCCTTGGTATTATAGTATGTCCAATGTCCCTCCTCCTCCGACCTTATCCGACCTAATCCGACCTCATCCAACCTATTCCGATCTAATCTGAGTTCCTACCTTGGTACTTCACAAGTCCAAGGTTTCTCCCCCAACCACTCCCAGGATCACTAGCCCGGTAATTCTATAAAAAGGGGTTACGAGCTCTTCTGGTCTCTCTACCCGGTAGCTCTTACAAGTCAACCACACACGAGCTCCTCCGAGCTCACCCGAGCTAACCGAGATAACTACCTGATTGCTCATCCGAGATTACAAATCGGTAATACATCCGAGATTACCCGAGCTTATCCGATATCACAACTCGGACCTCAAAGAAAAGGAAGACACGAGCTCTACCGAGATCACTACTCGGTCTCTCAAGGAGAAGGAATATATAAGCTCAGCCGAGTTCTCTACCCGGTCGCTCTTTCCCTCCTTGTTCGGGTTCCTTTTTATACAACAACGATTTTCTTAAAACTGCTATGTAAATGTATATACCACTTACGTGGCAATAACCCGGTCATGCACCAACCCGGTCTTCCTATAATACTACCAAACCACACAACCCCGGATTTGAAAAGGTGTTATCTACACCCCCTTTTATCCGAGTTCCAAAATACACCCCCTTATGCGACAACCCTGTCATATGAACCCGGATTATCGCAGGGTTATTATACTTACCTTCTCTGATTCCAACATCGACTACCTCATCCTTGTGTTTCCGACCACCAATATCTTTATCAAGCTCTACGTTAGGCAAGAAAGATATCAAGAACGGTTCTCAACCGTTTCATGAAAAGAACCCAGTTCTTTTCCAGATCTCAAGCATAAACTACCAACAAGTGACTTGTAAACCCCACAAAGATCTATCTAGGCATAACAAAATACCCAAAACCCAAAAAAGTTAACTTTCAAGGTTTAACCTTCATCACAACAAACCTAACTCATATGGGTCATTTTTCCTCTTATAACCAAACTCAAAAGATACGGTGAAACTTACGTATCTTACCTTAAAACTCACAAGGAAAGCTAGATATCAGCTTCTCCAAGCTTGGATATCCTTAATGTGCGTTCTAACTATTAAAGATTGAAACTTTGCATTTTCTCTGAAGAAATGATCTCCTCGCCTAATGGTTTTTATAACTAACAAAGGGTGGAAACTAGTGTATAAGGTGATTCTAACGGGGAAATGATCTTCTCACTTTAAAAATGGAGGAAATATGGAATAAGAGAGAGAAAGTGTTTTAGCAAAGGCAATGGAAATTTGGATTACTACTGCAATATCTCACTCGTGCATATCTTAAATAGCTTGAAAGTTAACATGCGTCATAAAATAATATGAGAGTCTTCCTGCGTCAAAATAACTAGCAGGGAGTCAACACGTGTCACTTGTGTAAAGTGAATATGTAGGGTCAACACGTGTAAAAAGGCTAAGTTCGGGCTAAACAGCAAGTACTGACTATTTTAATCGCTTACAAGTACTTATGTAATCGATTGCATAAGAACCTGTCCTTGGTACTATAGTACGTCTAAGGTTCCGCCCTCCTTCGACCTATCCCGTCCTCATCCAGGTTCCTACCTTGGTACTTCACAAATCCAAGGTTCCTCCCAACCACTTCCGGGATCACTAACCCAGTAACTCTATAAAAAGGGTTTTCGAGCTCGTCCAGTTTCTCTACCTGGTAGCTCTTACAAGTAAACTAAATACGAGCTCCCCCGAGCTTAACCGAGATCACACCGGTCTATTTGAGATCACAACCCGGACCTCAAAGAAAAGGAATATACGAGCTCTACCGAGATAGCTACCCAGTCGCTCTTCCCTTCCTTGTCTGAGTTCCTTTCTATACAACATCGATTTTTCCCAAAAGTGCTATGTATATATATATACACCACTTACTTGGCAATAACTCGGTCAAGAACTAACCCGATCTTCCTTTAAAGTTAACATATAACACGATGCCGATTTTGAAAAGGTGTTATCCACAACCCCTCTTATCCGAGTTCCAAAATACGCCCCCTTTGTGACACCCGGTCATATAAACCTGGTCATTATACGTGTCAACCCTCCACGCCAGCCATGCTACAAGAACCCGAACGCACTCCCCTCACCAGCTGGGTTGTTGCAACTGAACATGTTATCTCTAAGCTCATTTATTCAAATATTATTGATAATGTTGCAACCTTATTTAAAATAATAGGTACCTGATTATCTACAAGCAACATATTATCTATAAGGTACGAATTATCTATAACTTAATTATCTACAACCTGTAATTATCTATTAACCTTATCTACAGGTTAGTTATTTACAAAGGCCCAAGGCCTACACTCTACACCATAAATACAGGTTCCATCTAACCTTTCTATATATTCCAACTCATGTTTAACATTCACTCATTCACACAATCCAACTCACACAAGTTATACATCAGCCATACACAGCTTATTCACTCTCACATATGCTTTATTGTCATATAATTGATGTACTTACTTGAGCATCGAAATCTTCTTATTTGTTTTGCATGTCCCCCTTCTTAAACAAGGTTAACTCATCATCCGACGTGTAAAGTCTGGAACCCACTTGGACTACGTCTACCCTCACACGTGGCACTTCCAGATTCTTGTAAGAACATTTGGCGCCCACCATGTGGCCGCAATAAAACTTACCATGTGGCCTTGCATTCCTCATCAAATCACAATTCGTTATCAACTCACCAATGGTCAGCACGCACTCTAGCCTCAAGCGTCATACTCCTTTTGACACTTCCAACCCTTCCCAGACAATCATGACCAACGCAGACACTATTCAGCAACTCCAAAACCGCATTACAAAGAAGGAGCGATGCCATGAAGAAGAACTCTGAAGGCTGAAGGCTGATCACGATCACCTGGAGGCTAGAGTGAGACATCCCTAAGGTGACGAGCACTCGCCCCTCACAGGAACTAGCATATGTAAGGGGAATCACACCCCCGACACATTGTCAACCCTTAGGGCGGTTGATAACAACTGTCGAATCACTACAAAACAAATAAAACTAAGATAATTCTATATCACAGAATTAACCTAAGTCGACTCAAAGATATAGTCCAATTTAGCTTCTGACTTAATCCACTAATAAACAAAAGGGGGGTTTATCAAATAGTTTGCAGACAGTGAACAAAAATTGCAGAAACACCAACAAGAATTGAAGAAAAATGCTGAAACTAACAGAATTGAAAAAAGATGTTGTAAAACAAATTCAAGAATATCAATTCAATTCACCAAACCAAGCAATACAAATTATCATAGTTCTCATATAATGATCATATTATGAAGATTCATTCAGTATCATTAGAAGCAGTTCTATTGAATTAACTCCTAAATCAATTGAAACCACAAACTGGATTGAAATATCATTCAAACAATCTATGATTTAAATTCCAAATTAGGAAATAAATCTATAACCTAATTCATTTTCAATTCTAAACATATTCATAATCATGAAAATCGAAAAAGAGGATTGAAGAAGAAGATGAACATTCACAGAAATTAGAATATCAAACCATAACTCAAATTCTCATTGCTTGGACGGGATCCTAGGATTGATTGATTGTTTAGCCTTCCATGACCATCATTAATGGAAAAGCCACGAAATTTTTGTGAGAAAAATAGAAGAACAAAGATGAAAGGAAGAAGAAAAATAAAGAACAATAAAGAATCGACAGAAATAGAGAAAATATTTTAATTCTAAAAACTTGCACAAGAAACTAGAAATTTTGTTTTTGTATCTTACTCTGTGTCTATGTCTATGTATCCAATAACTCCTAGCTACACTAATATATAGTTATTGAATAGAATTAAGGGGTGGTCTCTGATTAGGCCCATCTAAACTAAATAATTATGCTAATTACATCAATTATAATCCAAACTCACAGCCCAAAACTCAAGTGCAGAGGTTCTGACTTCCAAGCCTATTTTGACCCTTAAAACGACAGAATTGGTCCACACTTCTCTCTAACAAAATTGTAGCTCTTTTCCTTATCTTTCTAGGGAATACTCATATGCTGAATTTGGAGTTTTGTAGAATCCTATAGGTCCTGAACAAGGAAGATAGGTCAAGTAAGCACAAAATTTGAAAACAAGCAACAATTATCAATTAAGCCCAATTATTTGCCTAAGACCAAAACTGAGTTAAAATGAGAATCCAAGGGAAGTCAAATAAGCTAATAAGAATAGAAAAATACTTTACGAAAAACACTCAATCGAATTCCCCCACACTTTATCTTTTGCACTCTTGGGCAAAACTAAAAGAAAGACTAAGAGAAAAACAATTAAACTAGAATAAACCACAAACTAAAAATAAAAAGGTATGAACAAGTGATGGAGTGCCTTTAGTTAAATATTTTTCTATCATTCTTAGCTTATTTGACTTCTCTTGGACTTTTATTTTCCCATTCTAATGCATTTTTTGTCTTAGGCAAGTTAGTGAGCTTAATTGCTAATTGTTGCGTATTTTCGGATTTTATGCTCACTTGACGTATCTGCCTTGTACAGAATCTACAGAGCTCTACAGAACTCCGAATTGAGCGTTCTTGTAGTCCTTGGAAAGATAACAAAAAGATCTACAAGTTTTCCAGAAATAAGCCGAGGCCAATTCTTCCATTTGGAGGGTCATTTTATGCTTTGAAATCAGTACCACTGCACTTGTATTTTGGGCTGCGAGTTGGACTTTTATTGGTGTAAATAGCATAAATAATTAGAATTAATGGGTTGTCATGGCCCATTCTTTTCTTCAGACTTAGTCACTATATATTAGTGACATTAGGATGAATTATTACATTACATTTCATTTTGCAAAAATAGTTTTACATTTCTCTTTTTAAGTTTTTAGAATCAAAACCCTTTCTCTTATTTTCTCTCAACTGTTCTTCCTTGTTCTTCATTGTTCTTCATTTTCGTTTTCCCTTCTTCCATTTTCGTGCACTTATTCATGGGGCTTTCATTGATGATGATCATGGAAGGCTAAATAATCAATCAATCCAAGGATCCAACCCAAGCAAGAGAAGAATTTGAGTTCTGGTTTAGTATTACGAATTCTGTGTGAATGTTCACTTTCTTCTTCAATTGCTATTATGTTTTCATGATTATGAATGCGTTTAGGATTGAAAGCGGATTAGGTTATGGATTTATTTCCTAATTTCGAATATAAATCACAGATTAATTGGATGATATTTCAATTAGGGTTGTGGTTTCAATTAATTTAGGGGTTAATTCGATTGAACTGTTTCTAATGAAATTGAATGAACTTTCACAATAGGATAAATTTCTGAGAACGATGATGATTCGAATAGCTTGGTTTGGTGAATTGGATTGATGCTCTTTAATCTGTTTTACATTACTTGTTATCAATTCTGTTAGTTTCTGCATTAATCTTTAATCGTAGTTTGTGTTTTTGCAATTTTTACTTTGCGCTTGTAAACTGTTCGACAAAAATCCCCCTTTACTGTTAGTAGTGAATTGAAGATAGAACCATATTGATAGTGTCTTTGAGTCGACCTAGGTTAATCTTGTGCTATAGAATTAGCTTAGTTTAATTGTTTTGAAGCGATACGACAAACGCTTATCAACAAGGCACACACTTTTTTCAATGGATCCTAATAATGCACAAAAGTGAGAAAGATGGAAAATGGAAGAATGATATCAAGGTAACAAGCACTCCATGAACACATGATCACAAAGTGAAAAGTGAAAAATAGTCAAGTTAATATTAAGAATGTACCAAGGTGATAGAAATTTCTCAAAGAACAACACTCAACCTCATCAAATGTGTAATGGTTTGTGTTTACACTCAAACACCACATGTAACAAGCACATCCAAATATTGACAAGACTCTAGTTCACTCAACTTGAAATACACATGCATCAAAAGATCAAAAGGGCTTTTATTGGTTTGTAATGTATGGTTTAGGTAAGGGTGGATAAGAGAAAGATATTTAGGCTAAAACTAAGAGAAAAGAGGGGCAATGAGGAGTAAGCCAGCAAGTAAAAAAGGGGTAGAAACAAAGAAGAAGGTGGAGAACAACAAAATTAAAATAAAAAGAACTTACAAGGATTAAAATGAACTACAACACACTTTTATTGCACTTTTTTTCTTTATCTTTTCTTGTACTTTTTTTTTTTGAACTTTTACTTTTTATACTCTTTCTTTTCTTTTTCTTTTCTTCCAAATCAAAACAAAATACAAATCCCCCACACTTGTTTATGAAAATATTATGAATATACTGCAAATAAACCAATAGGGGGGG
>CM023945.1:3722921-3756618 GCA_013407115.1 Glycine latifolia | reverse complement strand
CTATATATAGAAACAAGTACATCCTTATTTACTTGAGTTTACATATACATACCTGACAGGTCCTAAAAATATAGAGAAACTTATGCCCGTTGATCAAGGTCAACTCTCGTGAGAAAAAAGCCTTAAAGAGCTCCCATTTTGGCACAACAAATCTAGTTCTGGGCAAAGCTGAAGCCCAACAGTAAGTTCATCATTAAACAACTTAGCAAAGCCCAAAATATATCCATCCATATGTGCTTCTTGGTCATTAATTTTAAACACAAATATGCTGGAAAAGATTGTAACTGTCATAGTGAAAGTGGGCCAAAACATTTGAATTCAAAATTAGAATTTAAATATGAAGCACGTAATATTTAAGTAGATATGCTTGAAAATTTTCAAGGAAAAAAAGCAAGTGAAACTGTACAATTAGAAAGAAAATGAATTGAAGAGAATAGATTGGTAGAATAAATATCTGTTGTTCTTTCCATCATGATTGCAGAGGAGTCTAATGTTACTAAAATGCCTTGAAATTTTATCATGTAGCTAACATAAAAATGTCTAACACAGAAAAGTTTTAGAACTTTATAAAAATGGGAACTAGGTCAGTCTGGAAAGACTATAGTGACAGGACAGAATTGAAGACAGGATAAATTATGAGATGGTTCATAAGTAACTCTAACTGCAAAGTATCAGATGATACCATTGACCCCTAATAATCAAATGCTAAGCTGCTAAGTACCATAGGAATTAATGTGGAAAATTTAGTAATTTTAGAGGTTTTCACTTTCTACCAAATTAAAATCTACTAGGCACAGTAAAGGCATATTAAATGGGACTAAAATTGAGAAGTACTCAAAACACTGAATTTTCATTTACTAAATTCTGCATTTGATTTCCAAGGTGGATTCATGCAAATGCCTGCTGAGTAGATTGGTTATATATTTGGTTGCAGGTGGATTTGGTGATGGCTAACAGTCTAGCTTTTGGTTGTCAGCAATCATTACAGGTATTAGATTGTGACTGAGTTCTACATTCACGGTGGCATTAAGGGGTATGATTGTAGAGGCTTCAATCTTCATTGATGTTTATGGTTATCATTAAAATCTAAAACAAAAAAACAATTAAACCAGGTGATGTACATTGATAAAAGACTTACCTTTATGATTGGTGCAATTAGTGCTTGTCTGGAATAACTCAAATTTTATGAAATAACCACATTTTGCAAAATACAGTATTACCGCTTTAAAAAGTTGGTAAAAGTGAATGAATATTTCTTCAAAATAAGCTAAACCAAGAATCATCAAATCAATCCAGCACGTCATTGAAAAATGAAAAATGAATACCAGAAACATAAGCAAAAGTGTAGAACACAATATCATCCCCAATTAGTAAGTACTTGGCATTTCATAAGAACAAAACGCACCTGTTGAAGATCCAGAGCCTCCGAGAGGAGCACCATCGTAATCCCTGGCCTTCCAGAACTGCTTGGAGCTATTCAGACTCAAACTCTTATTCGCGTTGGCGCCGAATTAGAAGCCCATTCCAGTGCCGGTAAGGACAGCACCACAGTGGGAGCAGGCGCCGACGCTGGGGGAGAGGGGTGAGGAATCCAACCGGCAAAACCACTCCTCCAACCTCGCTCATCCTTCACTTCTTGGACGGACTCTCTACAGAAGAAGAAGCACCGTTCATTGTGTTGGCGACTGCACTGTCCAAATCATGGCCCTCATCTTTGTCCGTGTCGGAATTGCTGAGTTCAATGACCGAACCCGGAGGGGGCACCGAAACGACACCGTTTCTTGGCCTCCTCTCGGTGACAATCAGAGTCTCCAAAACTTCTTCTTTTACGCAAACATCCATGGCTGGCTAAAACGGGAGATGAAGATTCAACAAGAAACATGCAAAATAGAAAATATAAAAGATTGAAGTTGGAAAGTTAAAATCTCAACGAATGAATCAAGTGAAGGTGATGGGAACAGTTGAACTAAAAAGGGGATTTGGCTCTCATAGAGGAGAGGAGAAGAAAGACGCACTCCACCCTTGATCCAGGGAATATCCAAATGCAGCACGACCACACCTCGACGGCAGCGCGAGAGTTCCACGGCGGCAACAGTCGACGGAGACTACACTCCCACCAACCCACGATTGTTCCACGATTTCATGGAATGGAGCTTTTGAAGCGAAACCCTAAACGAGAGTGAAAAGTAGCAGAGACATGAACTTCAAATTTGGTTTCATAGCATTAAAATCAAAGACGGTTCTCCAAAACCGTCTTTGATAAGTTGGCGTTAATTACAAAAATGCCATTGCAGTTATTTTGGACAATGAATTCAAAGTCGGTTCGTTAATGACCGTCGTCATAGATGCAAGTCAAAGACGGTTCCAGCTAAACTGTCTTCGTTGTGCCCAACAACAATTACGGTTATGCCACCGCGTTCCAAACGAAGACGGTTGTTTTGTAACCGTTGTCGTATGTGCGTCGTTAATAAACGCTTTTGTAGTGGTGACTTTAATTCACTGTGAAAGACTAATAACATACATCCTAAGGAAAGCTTGCTCATTTTTTAAGTTGGGCGCAATAGTTTTGTAATATGTTTTAATGGTTTGGTTGTTGAAATAAGATGTTGATTGATGCATAATATTAAGTTCTATGAATAAGCTTGCTGCTAGTTGATCCTCCTTCGGCCTTGCTTCACCAATTTTGTGATTTTTTTTTGTTTACTGATTTGTTTTATTTATCATTCAGAAATATAAAAACAACAGCTACTGCCTAAAGAAAGTGATGCCTAGTAAATAAGCCAAAACAAAATTAAATAACGACGCATTTGGGGGCAGGAATCCCAAATCTTTAAACTATCTCTTGACATAGAACCATTATAAGCTAATCAGTCAGCACATTTGATACCCTTCCTATAAACATGACAAAAGGATAGAATCCAAGGCTTGACCGTGAACGAACGAATCTGACTGATCAGCAAAATAATGTACACTACTACAAAGGCGATCTTTTAAGACAATTATTTTACTCATACAAAGACAATTCTCCAACAGTCTTTGTAGCAAGCGTCGTCAAAAATCTTCATTTTCGAAGACGGTTCCAAAACCATCTTTGTAACAAACGATTTTAAGACGATTCCTTTTTTTATAAAAAAAATTTAAAAAGTGTTTCTAAGATGGTTTTACTTATAATCGTCTTTGTTTAATGTGTTTCTTTTTTTTTTAGAAAAAAAAACTTAAACTAAGACAATTTTCTATAGAACCATCATAGTTTAATGTGTTTTTTTAAAATAAACTTAAACTAAGACAGTTTTTAGGAAAAATCGTCTTAGAATAAGAACATTCTAAGATGGTTTTCCTTAGAATCGACTTAGTTTAAGTTTTTTTTTTAAAAAAACATTAAACATTTTGAAAAGATTCATCTTTATACAAAAAATGTCACAAACAAAATCAAAATTTTGCAAGAACAAATATAGACAAATTTTCCATTTTATAGAAATAAACATATTTAAACATAAATTACATTACTTTCAAATCACTTTTAACCAAAATTAAACCTGCAAAATTTGTCAATGCTAATTCAAATACGCAGTATAATACAAGATATCTCAATATAATACAAGGTGAGATTTAAAATTCACTGTAAATGGGGAAGGGTAATTCAAATGTTGGGAAGGCCAACCTGTGGCTGTGTAACCAATACACACAAAGCATAAAAAAGAATAGAAAAAGAATTCATAAACACATTATAAATAACCACTTACCCATGGCCGTAGCCCCCCATGATGCAACATTATAAATAACTCTACAATATTTTAGCATTTTTCCATCTAATTTCTCTGACAAAATTATGTCTTAGTCATTGACCCATATAGTTCGAGCAATATCTTATGCTATCAGACTTATCCAAAATTGGTTGTTTCTAATTATTATGTCTTATCCATTGGCTGTTTCAATATTTTGATCAAATACATTGACTATTGAGCATTGTATGTCAAAGGCACAGCCTATCTAATACACTAATGATTTATGAAATATATTATTTTCTTTTAAAATTCATAATATGATTTTTTATCAAAACATAGGATTAAATCAATTGAAAGAAAATGGTCGAAACAGTGAAGTAGTAATCAGCCCTAGCATCATAATATGTGTGCATATACCCCAATCAATCAATCATAAAAAAACTGTGAAGAAAGAAACACAGGTGTCTTACCACACTCCATAGGATTAATTGCACCTTCAATGCATGCAACCCCTTTTCAGTCTTATAGCATCATAGAAAACATTTTGGATACGCATTCTCATCCTTTGGTAACCAACCTGCATGCCTTTAGGCCTCAAAAGGAAAATTAAAGGGGAAGGTTTGACATTTTAAATCACTATAATATTGGCAGCAGCAGCAAAATATATTTACACTAAATATTTACGCTAAATAAGAGGGCCTAACAAGATAGTTGAGAGGTGTTAGCCTCTTGCGTTTGAAGGTTGGAATTTGTTGTTGGCTTTGTCGGTGGGGATAGTGGTTGGTACTGATTATAGCATTTAATTAAAACAGAGACGCGCTGATGATATCATTTAAATAAATAAAATTCTACTTAGTTATATATAAGTAATCAAAAGGAAAAATTAATTTTATTCGGTCCAGTAAAAGAATACACTTTACCTGCTGCATTATCTGGGGAAAAATTTATTAGCATAAGTGGGAATAAAGAAATCACCTTTAAAGACCAGCACAAAACAACATCTGAGTAATGCCAGACGGTTTTGAGAACGGATTCACTGCCTTCACATTTTAGACGTTCTACCCCAAGATAGAATCTGCCAAGCAGATAATCATAATAGTTCATGTGTCAGGCTAATGTAGGTCATGCTTCCATGGTAATTCAAGAAACTTCAGTTATGCATAGCCATCGTTAGAAGTAACATACCGGTAGCTGTTACAAATCCATCAAGCAAGTGTTTGTGCCTCAGGAGTGCCAAGTGGTAAGTGGAAAGCATTCAATTGAGACCTTCCCCTTCAAGATCTTGCTTCACGCACCTCCAACGCTGGACTACGTTCTTGTATCCGCCTCAATCATGGTCGTCAGCGGAGGGAAGGGCCTCAAACACGCCACAAAAAGAGAGTCACCGCCAATTTCTACGACTTCCTCACGTTCCCCACGCCGACGCTCACTGAGGCCGAGAACTTCGCCGGTGGACCGTTCCGCCCCAACGTGCATGCCTTTTTGACGAAGCAAGCGCTTCTTCCGCCACCATCCACGCTCTTCCTGCACCTACTGACATGGCAGATCGTCAAACACCCTTAACTGAAGCCACACCTAAGACAGGTGGGGTCAAGGAGGCAAACACCTCAATGGTACCCATCCAGTCGCAGAAGCTGCTCATTGTCCACCCGGATAGCTTCGGGCTCAACACCATCGTGAGCTTCGACATGAACAGGCATCGTCGGCAATGGGGGTGCACAAGGAACTAGTGTGCTTTGAATGAATGAAAGGAAAAAGGGGTAAAGGGAAGCGAAACGGTGAGAAAGAAAGAGAAGTGGAACACCTTTTGATTCATTGGGTTTTCCGAAGATCGAGGAACCAAAAAGGCAAAATTTGAAGAAAATTCAAAGACGGTTCAAAAATCGTCTTTGAACAGTGGTTTTTAAAGGCCATTTTTCCAAAACCATTTTTAAACAATTGGTTTTCAAGACTGTTTTATTATAACCGTCTTTGTTACTTTCCTTTTATTTACAACTTTGCCCATGCATTTTATGTTAAGACGATTTCAAGATAATCGTCTTTGATTTGATGTCGTTAAATACGCTTTTTGTAGTAGTGGTAAAGTTGATAATAAATTTTTAATCAAGTGAAAAAATGATAGATTCCTCATCCAAACTGTACCTGTTACAAAAAGAATCCAAGGAAAAATGTCTCTTAAAGCGAACAAGGTCAGTTGGGAGGTCTTCATGGAGAATTACCCAAAAAAAGTGTTTATAGTGTTTCTGGTATTTGGACCCAAGTCCAAGTCTCTGGAGAGGAAGAAATGAACAACAGGCACACAAGTTAACCATTGATAGAGTTATCCGTGTTTGCATTCAGCACGATATTCAACATCATGTCTTTGATTACTTAAGGAGGAATAGGTGTAGCAATATGTTGCTATTGCAAGCATCCTTGAATCATAACATCATTAATATATAAAAGAGAATAATTGATATGGACATAATCAAGTAATTCACAAATTGTGTCAACATCAAGCCAAGTGTCAAAAAATATGAAACATTTCCACGTCCCACTCTCATTTTAAATGGTGGCTTCAAATCCTCAAGGGCAAGCATAATTGACGTTCAAGTGTGAGAGAGGAGCCTTTTCTCATAGTGGTTTAAAACAAAGGAGTATTAGGAAAATATTTATTTGCCATAATTTTTACCCTAAGCTTATCCGGATCATGAAGAATGGTCTAAATATGCTTATCAAGAAGAGCTATATTTACCAAATTGTACAGATTTGTTGAGTGTCATTTGTTGGGTTGGAAAGTATTCATTTGGAGATACAATTTTGGCAATAAATAATACGTTAATTTGTCATGTTGAGTAAAACTTATAACATGTGTTTGTTTTACAATTTCGTCACTATTATAAAAAAAAAGTCTTTTATGACGTGGAACAACGACGATTCTACCAAAATCATCTTTAGAAAATTACCCATGACATTTTTGTAAATAAGTGAACGCATTAACGATTATTTTAGCTAAAACTATCATAAAGACACTAAGATTGAAGATGATTTTGGTGAAAATCATCATAAATGGGACAACTTTAAAGATGGTTTTGCCTAAAATCGTCCTCATCTAGCATTTTCAATCTCTCTATCTTAATAGAGAATCATAATAATAATAAAAGATCATCAACCCTTTGTTCTCTTCTTTCTGTTTTCTCCTTAACCATGAAGAAGCTCTACCGTAAAGGAACCGTCTTCCCCTCTCCCTCGTCATCGCCACCAACCATCTCTGACCACCTCTCATTCCTCCCCGCCACCATCCTCACCCTCACTCTTTCCCTCTTCTCGGAGGACTGAGAAGTCCTCGCATACCTCATCTCATGCTCCTCCTCCAGCAACAACTTTTCCGGCAACCATCGTCGAAACCCTAAGGTTGTCAAGGATGACGATCACCCTTCTGTCTTCAACTGTAGTTGCTTCCGATGCTACATGAGCTACCAGGTTCGCTGGAACTCCTCTCCCAACCACTAACTCATACACGAAATCATCGACGCCTTCAAAGAGTCTCTTTCTCACACCACAAAACATTCTAGAAAAGATAAAAGAAACAAGATAGGCTCCAAAGCCAAGTTTTTGAGTTGACACACTTTGAGTCATCAGAATCGGTGTTGGAGAGTAGTAGTTGTTAGATTCAAGAAGCTGAAGACAAGGAATCAAGGTTGATAGAAGTGATTTGGTTTTGATGTTTTTACATGCCCACTCAAATTAGATGGCATTTGTAATTTTGATTAAAGCTTGGTTCATTAAGATAAATCCTTATAATCCTCTGCAGCTATTAAGGAAATCATGCGTACATACATTCATACATAGGTTGATAACCATATTAGAATGTGCAAATGAATAGAACTACATTAGTGCATCTAAACAAGAATAAAATGATTTTACACTGTTTTAATCGATTACTTAAGTAAAATAATCGATTACTAGCTTGTTTGAATTTCTGGAAAATGGTTTAAGAACAGTTTAATCGATTACCATTTCCTTGTAATCGATTAAATAGTCTTGACATAGATTTATGAACACTGGTGTAATCGATTATCTAAGGAAATAATCGATTACATAAGGCATCTGCATAATTTAGCACAGCAGGATGAACTGGTTTAATCGATTACCAAATAATTGTAATCGATTAAATAAGCCTTGTAGTGTTTTACACATATTCTGGCGTAATCAATTAATATGAATTATAATCGATTACCTCTGCTTGTGAAGTAAGTATGTCATTCTGGCGTAATCGATTACATGGTAAAATAATCGATTATTATGTTCGTTCAAGATTTCCAGTACTAAGATGAACAATTTAATCGATTATCAGTACGGAATAATCGATTACTGATGATAAAATAATCGATTACCATAACGAAATAATCGATTATAGTCTGTTAAATCAGTTTTTTTATAAATAGAAAAGTTGTGTCACTGAAATTTAAGTTTTAAGAAAGAGAGCTTTCGTTCATATCATTGTGTCTACATTCTCTAAACGTTCAATAGGGTTTAAAAGTTCATTTTTAGAGAGTTGTTCATTTGAGTTAGATTCAACATGGATACTTAGTAAAAAAAACTCATTGTGTGTGATCATTCATGTAATCTGGTGATTCAAGAAGATTCAAGAAAGCATTTCATACATCATCTCAGGTTGTATAATTCGTTCATATCCTTTTTGCTACAAGGAAAATGAGGTGATATCCTTCTTGGACTTTAAGCTTTAGTGTTTTGTTGTTTTGTTTGTAATAGTTGTAATCTTTGTTGATTTTCCATATAACATTTGGGGTTCTTTAAAGCTGTACTAGAAAGAGTTTTTTTCTAGGGGTTGAACAGAGAAGGGATCTCTGGTTCTAGGTCTTTTGAGAAATCTAGGGATTAGATTTTGGATTTTGCCTAGGGTTGGTGAAAGAGACCTTGTTGATTGCTTGTAAAGAACTAAGATTTGTTATAGTGGAACTCTAACCTTGTTTGGGTTAGAAGATAAACTGGATGTAGCCTCCGGGGTTGAGAGGTGAACCAGTATAAACTTGTGTTCATTTAAGTTTAGGTTTATGTTTCATTGAATTCTTGAGATATTTGATTTGTGTATCATTCAAACTTTGATTTAGCACAAGAGTTAATTGATTGGTGAAGATAATTGTTTTCTAAATTGTTTTTGATCTAAGATACGATCCAAATAATTCTTCCGCTGTATATTGATTTGTAAGAAATTTTAAAAGAGGGAAAAAACCAATTCACTCCCCCTCTTGGTTTATTGGATTAAGTATTCATTGTATTTTCAGTAGTAGCAACATGAGTGTCGGTGAGCTTAAGGCTAGTCAAGGTGGCAATGGTAGTGATGATGAGGAGAAAATATTGGTGATAAGGTTTGTTAGTTTCATTAGGGAAAGGGTTTAGGGCACTTGGGCTCAGTGAATGAATTTTCAAGGGGAAATGTGGGTTTAATCTTCACACCTTTCTTTCTCTCTTTTGGTTCTTTTTTATTTATTTATTTATAAACTATTTTTTTATTTTTGTACATTAATCACTTCCCTTTTAGAAAGTGGAGCTTCTAAGACGGTTTTTCCTAGGAACCATCTTAGAAGCTCCATTAGTTTTTTTATAAATAAAATTGTAAGATGGTTCCTAATAAAAAAAATCATCTTAAATAGTGGAGATTCTAAGACGGTTTTTCCTAGGAACTGTCTTAGAAGCTCCATTTATTTTATTTTATTTTATTTATAAGAAAAATATTTCTAAGACAGTTCTGGGGTAAAATCATCTTAGAAAGTGTCGCCTTCAAAGACAGTTGTAAAATTGTCATCGAAAGTATTGACTTTCGACAACACCGGCTTCAAAGACGGTTGCAAAATTGTCGTTAAAAGTCATAAATAACTGTTGTAATAAGCACCTTTTGTAGTTGTGTAAAAAAATATCACAAATAAACAATCTCTCTTGGCATTAGTTAGTTGCTCAAGGATTGAGGAGAAGGAAAAAAGCTAAGAAATTCTGTTGAGGCAAAGATAACGAAGAATTCCAATTACTTGCTTCAAGGGGTGAGTAAAACACTTACCTTTTCAAAACTTCCATAGTATAATTCTTTTAGGAACGTTTTTGTTTTACTGTGTTCTTGATATAAAGAAATCAAGATTAATGGATAGGAATATATAATTGAAAGTCCAGGTGTGGTCGAATATAATTTAAAATTGGTTGTAGTTTTTAAATATATATAACACTACATGTTGCAGTAATATTTTCTCTAAAGGCATATGACAAATTTTAGTGACGATGTTTTATAGTTCCTTGTGGAAAAATAATCAATTATTGTAGTGGTATTAGTGTTGAGGATAATTTGGATGGCACTAATTAAAGAAATAATGACATTCAATTGGCATATACATGTTAAATATATATATTCTATTGATTGTAAATTGGATTTATTTGGTGAATTTTCTTCGAGATGTACGTGCCTTGCATTTAAATACTCAATTGTTTATATTATTAATTATATGTGTGTGTGTGTGTGTGTGTGTGTGATGCTTTATTTGAGTGAGGGAGGGGTATGTGAACACAAAATTGATATGGCAAGGTTTTAAGAATTTCAATTATTAAATGATTTTTGTGATGCATAATGTTGTCGTGGTATGATCTTGTGAATTATTATTGGATGGACAAAATTAGGGAGTTTATTTTGTAGTTTTCTAAAATGGTATTCTTTTCATTTTATGAGTTGATCATCATGTTTTGGGAAAGAATGATGATGTACATTTTATTATGATAATATAATCTTACATACTTCCACCTAGGATGTGGATGATACTTATTTATTAATACCTCATCTTGGATGGGAAAGAGATTCTAGATACCTTTATCTATTACGGAGAAGGTAGTGAGACATCATTACATGGAATATGAGCTCATAGACCCTTTGAAGAATATGAGATCCACTAAAGAATTGAGTCTTGTGATTCTGGAACTCACTAAGTTGTGTTTGTTACATTTATTTGAATGCGTTGAGGTGTTTTTGTTTACTTAAATATTTTATTTATTCCAAATGTCATGAATTGTAAGTGTTTTAATTTGATTTTTATTTGTGTATATATACATACAAAATGTTATTTTGAATTCATTGCAGATACCATGGCTAAATTTTCATAGGCGTGTAAGTGGTCCGAGTTGGGTTGATTTTGTATATTTTTCAACTCAATCGAATTAAATTTAATTGGATTGGATTTGTCTTTTTTTTTACTTTGTCAACCCCAACCCAATCCAAACCAATTTTAATTGGATTGAATTAGATTAGTTACTAGGTTTGGCCATAAAAATGTCACCTCTTTAAGTCTAAAGAAAAAAGTAAAATAAAAATTCTCAAACTCAAAAATAATAAGAATTATTTTTGACTAAATAATAAGAAAATCAATATTTATAAAACATTATACTTTTCATATGATAAAGATAAAAAAAAATATAAATATGTACTCACAGTACCATTCATAAAACAATGTTATTACCTTAAAATAAACAGAAAAATATAAACTCAAACAATGTATTATCTTAAGATAAACAATATATTACCTTAAGAATGAGGTGTGCATGGTTTAGGATTTCTATATTAGTAATTTTATATGTATGCGAGTTAGGTTGGATTTTGGTCGGGTCCACAACTCCAAAACTGTCACCCAATCCAATTTTAATCGGGTTCATTAAACTAAAATCAATCAAATACAACCACTCAATCCAACCCACAAAAATATAATCAGATTGGATTGGGCGAGTTCGTGGATTGGTCCAATCCACTTACACCCTTAATTTTTCGAATTATCGTGCCACTGAGAACAACACTATTTACAAACACTCTAGGTTTTTTTCATTCATTGTGATTAACATCTCATCAAAAGTATTGTTTTCATATCACAAGGAAGAAATTGTTGGAATTGAGGAGGCTTGAAGACTTAGTTACCTTTAGATACATTTTTAGCTTTGTTAGTACTCAAAATAATATGTGGAATGTGGCTGATTACGTTATACTTTAGTGTTGGTTATTTTTAAATGCCCATATTTGAGAGTAATATTTTTACTTATGTAAAGACTTATTTATTATTCATGTGGTATTTTTATACTAATATAATTTTGAGATTTTTATATTCTTTTTACTATGGGTTGTTATTTTAATGAAAGATGTTACAATCCACATGAAGACTAACTTGATTATCAGTAGCTCTGAAGTAGGTTACTAGTCAAGAATTTTGATAAACCACTTTTTTGGTGGTATTTTGTGTGAGTTCTTTTGTGCCACTTTACATGCATTTTCTTGGCAGAACTCACGTTTGTGAAAACAGTATGAACAACTCACAAAAACCAAGAGGAGGGGGGGTGAATTGGTTAACCTTGGTCTTTTAAAAATTCTTTAAATAATCAGAGTAATCAAGATCGTATCACAAACAATCCAAAAATGTTCCAACCAATCAAACACCACTGCTCAAGAATGCAATCACAAGACTTTTACTTGTTGAATAAGAAATGTAGCACCAAAGAATGACAAATTATAGCAACAAGAAAAGATTAGAAAGAAGTAGCCAACACAAGGATTTATACTGGTTCACTTCTCACCCTTGAGAAGTTACATCCAGTTCTTCTAACCACAAAGGTTAGAGTTCCACTAATAACAAATTGTTCTTACAAGCTTTTTACAAAATCACTCTTAATCACACCTAGATTGAGAACAAGACTTTTAACACACTTAGAATCTCTGTGATCAAGACATAGAGAACACCTTTCCCTACTCTTACCCCTAGGAACACCTATCCTAGTAAAGCTTTAAGTAAACCTATATTATTAATACGCAAAAGATACTCAAAAGAATTCATAACAAAGAATACCTTGATAAAAAGACTTCCTACAGCTGATGCATAGGGAATCTTTTTCATTTCTATTGTCTCAAGTTTATTCTTTGGGCATTGTTCGATATTAAACTTATCTCCTTTAGATATATGTGTATCTCCTGATGCATAATCTTTCATGCCAAATCTTTCCAAAATATTTTCAATATAGCCCATTTATGACAACCCAAGAATACCTTGAGAACGATCTCAAGGTATCTGTATTCCTAATACAAAAGAGGCATCACCAAGATCTTTCATCTCAAAAATCTTAGTGATAAATTTCTTGGTTTCGTGCACTAGATTTATGATATACACAATCTTCCACCATGTATGTAACGACCCGCCTCGTCGCTACTGTATCACTAACCATTAACACGGTTTAATTAAAAAAAAACAATTCCTTTAATTTGATTAAAAAAATGGTAGTAAAATTTTCCTTCGCGAGCACATAATCTACAACACAAAGTGCATACATAGATGAAGGTACAATTAACATTGCAAGTCATTCACAGGTAAAAAAAACATAATTTTTTTAGGTTTACAAATATTCATAAGTACAAGCTTTTCAAAGAAGCAAGAGGTTAAACAACGAAAAGTAAACTATTAAAATGCAACTCTTGGCTGGGATCTAATCCATTGTCGTCCCGACAACTCAGCGGCTCCAACCAGAAAGAGGTCATCTTCCAGGTCACCTACTGTTATTCGTTTGCTCACACGAACACGGTTCGTGATCATCACAGGTACCAAACCACACGGCACAACAAAACAAGGGTGAGTTTATCATGTAAAACAATAAGCACAGATAACATCAGTCAAGGAAGGCAATCCAAATATCCCATATCACCACAATATCTACGCATTTTATCACGCAACCAACATGGATAGTCACTCAAAACATTCCACAAGTCAACTTATAATGCCTAGCATGATGCATGCTCCTGACTCATCTCTCAGCATGCAATGTGGTACCATCCCAAAAATAGTCTATCTCGGTGGTCAGATGATGCAGTAGCTTGTCAGGGTCACTCTGTCGTTCATAGGCCGCTCCCCCCAGTGGTGATCAGCCATGGGTGTCAGAAGAAGTTCCAAACAGACGTGGCCCCCCAGTATCCTAGTACCCTACAGTCAATCATCCTATTCCCATCATGCAAATATAGTATGTCACATGGGCACCATCAATGTATGGCCCGTCCAGGAACAAATCTTTCCTAGCTAGGTAATCCGCCATACACCCCCATGTACGTACATATCGCCCCAATCACGGGCCGTCCAACATGGGCTCATTGATGCACTGACCGTGGTCCTTGCAAGGTTAACCACTAGGTCTCGGCATCTCACATGTCTATATATAGCATATCACCACGGCAACATCAGTGTATGACCCGGTCCAAGAACAAATCCTTCCTGGCTTGGGTAACTCTTCATACACCCCCGTGGGTATCTATGTATATCCACTCGCATTCGATAACCATGGGCACCATCAATGCATGACCCGACCAGGAACAACTCTTTCCTCGATAGGGTAACTCTTCATGCACCCCATGGTATCAATGCACATATCATCATCTCATAAACCGACCTTCACTGTTCCAACATTATCATATATGTTCATTACATATACATCAATAGTAACACAACATAGACTAAGGAGCCGACGTAAAGTATTGGGTGTTCGGGTTGGCACTTAGGTATAATAACTTTATGGTTATGAGGTAAGAACCCGAACAAGGTCGGACAAGATTGGACAAGGGCAGACCTTGGACTTCATTAAAAATACCAAGGACGGACCCGGCACCATGCATTCGATTACATAAGAGTTTGTAATTGATTAAAACAGGCAGCACTTGCTCTATACAACCGGTAAGTGTAATGACCCGCCTCGTCGCTACTGTATCATACTCTTAATTATGCTTTTAATGGTAATTTATGTCTAAAAACCCTTTAAGTTTGTTTATAATAATAGTAGTAAAATTTTCGTAAGTGTAATCAATATCACAAATCAAAACTCGAATATACAAAGAGGCAATACATCATAATATTAATAATCATAAGTTGGTGGTAGTTATAAATAACCAAGTCTAAATTGTACAAAATTCTCAAAAGCAATAAGAATTTAAATGACAAGGTATAACTAGCAAAATGTCGGGGTGTAGTCATTAGAACAAGGGGTGTAACTAGAAAAAATACAACCCTTCCCTGGGATCTAATCCATCAACATCCCGACTATTTGGCGGCTCCAACCAACATTGGTCATCTTCCCGGTCAGCTACTGCTGCCCATCTGTTCACACGAACATGGTCCGCGATCATCACAGGTACCAAACCACAAGGTACAACAAAGCAAAGGTGAGTCCATCATGTTAAATAATAATTAAATAAATATCATCAGTTATATAAAAAAAATACAACTTGATCGTTGCAAAATCACAACATTGTTCAAATATTTATCATGCATTCAATCATGAACAACCCGTCCAAACACATTTCACAATTAATCTTAAAATGACTAGTCATGATGCATGTTCCAGACTTATCTCTTTGTCAATGCAATGTGGTACCATCCTTATGGAAATAGCCTCTCTCAGGAAAATGATGCAGAAGCTCGTCAAGGTCATTCTGTCGTGCACAGGTCGCTCCCCCCTCATGGTCATCAGCCCTGAGTCACAAGGGAGTTCCAAACAGAGATGCCCCTTTAGTACCTCTGTACCCTACTGCCACCATCCTATTTTCATTATGCATGAAGTGTGTACAGGGCTCCATCAATGTATGACCCAGAACCGTACTCAACTCGACCCAGCTAGGATAATGTCATACACCCCCCATGTACATATATACTGACCCATTCTCGGGCACACTGATGCACTGACCATGGTTCTTACAAGGTTAACCACCCGGTCCTAGCATCTCACGTCAACACATAAAATAACACCACAGTACCATCAATGTATGACCCGTCCCCAGGATCAACTCGTCCCGGTTAGGGTAATGCCACACTCCTCTGTGGGTATTTTATGTATATCCAAATGCATTTAGATTACCATGGGTACCATCAATGTATGGCCCTGCCCGGGTTAACTCATCCCGGTTAGGATAATGCCATATACTCCCCATGGTATCAATGGATTTAATAACTCAAGCCAATACAATGGCCAATCTCAACGTAATCACATATGTCATTCATAAACACTATAAACAAGTGAACAAGGGTACAGTATTAGATATCCGGATTGGCACCTAGCCATAACAACTGATGTAATAATCCGAACAAGGTCGGAAGATGGCACAAGGTTGTCTAGGTAAGTAAGCCCGGTAATTCACAAGGAAACAGGTATGAGCTCTGCAAAGTAGGAACCCGGTAGCTCTTTTCTCAAGACATACAAGTTGTGCCGAGTAAGTAACCCGATGGTTCTTTTCCCAAGAACATACAAGCTCTGCCGAGTAATGAACCCGCTCAACTCGGTCAACCCATCTCGGTAGCTGACGTCACAAACAAAGGTTTGACATATGCAACTCGGCCAACCCTTCCTGGCAGCCGACGTCACAACACAACAGCGTTTTAATAGATATATACATATAACATACTCCACCTGACTTACCCAACCCGGTAGTCGTCTTCCTCACACCATTTACAGACATCATCAATATATTTTACACAGCATATTAAACACCAGACACACTTTAACTCAACCATGATATAAAAAAAATCATCATTAACACAATAAACTCCCCTTACCTCAACAGGGATTCTTTTCTTTAGATCTAACGTGTGTTTTGTTTGAACCCTCGTTCTCACAGCGACCAAGAATGAAAAGTTTAAGCTTCGTTCACGAATTCTTCTTAACGGAGACAATTTTTCGTGGTTGCTACGGTGGTTTTTCGAGAGTTTTAGTGGTACAGAAGGTGGAAGAAGAGAAAGATTTATGGTGCAAAGATTTTTAGAGAGAGAAAAAGAAGAAAATAACGCCGAGAAGTGAGAATGAACAATTCTTCCGCTTCAGGCTTATTTATAGACGAAGCATTGAGGCAAGTTGCCAACAACTTGATTCACCCAACTATCACAACCACCATAGTTGCCCACTTGTGTGATCGAACAACCACCACAGCCACCATTATTTTTACTATGCGTGTATGGATAGCTTATCTCAGCCACAAAATTTGACTTTCACCTTTTACGGACAAACACCCATGCAAAATACTTTTAACAGATTTCAAGATTTATATTAAATAATTAATCAACACAAATGTCTTTCTACTTATAAAATTTCAGGATGTTACAGTAAAACTTTTGATTGTGTTAATACCATGGACTTGCGCAAGGTTGCCTGGATTTTGAATGTCGAGTTGTACAATGTAGGTTTTTGGTGGTTAACCTGTACCCGACAACGAGTGTGTATAATGATTGGCTAATATCTGACATTTGACACCATTGACGCATGACCCACCCGCCAGGGCCATTTAAATGGATCACTTTTCTATGAGTCTGATAGCTCTCTGAAATAAGGGAAACGAGTTTATCCGAGTAAAGGAACCCGATAGCTCACAAGAAAAGGAAATGAGCTCACTCGAGTAAAAGAACCTAGTAGCTCACAAAGAAAAACTTGAGCTCAGCAGCTCTAAAGAAACAACCCCAGGTAAGGAACCTGGCATATTGACATCTGCCAGCAAAGGACTAGGAGTCACATTCCGCATATATGTATATACTACATAATGAGCTCAGCCCAGCATACCCATCCTGGTATCTGGCACCTCCACAAACACTACTAAAAGGTGTTTTAGGAGTTTAAGTATCAAAGTACCGACTTCTCACGCATACACAAGGAGTTTTTACAACATCACCATCAAGATTTATATTAAATAATTAATCAACACAAATGTCTTTCTACTTATAAAATTTCAGGATGTTACAGTAAGACTTTTGAGTGTGTTAATACCATAGACCTGCGCAAGGTTGCCCGAATTTTGAATGCCAAGTTGTACAATGTAGGTTTTTGGTGGTTAACCTGTACCCGACAACGATAGGTTTATTGCACTTGTGTTGTCACACAACAGAGGAATTTCATTCATCTCCACACCAAAATCTTGGAGTTGTTGCTTAAGCCACAAACTTTAGGCACAACAACTTCTAGCAGCTATGTACTCTGCTTCTGCTGTTGAAAGGGCAACACATGATTGCTTCTTGCAATGCCATGATATTAATGAGCTTCCTAACAAGTGGCACATTCCATTGGTGCTTTTCCTATCAAGTTTGCATCTTGTAAAATCAGAATCTGAATAGCCAATTAAATTTAGTGATGCACCTTTTGGATACCAAAGACCAACATTTGGAGTTGATTTGAGGTATTTGATGACTCTCTTGATAGCAGTGAGATGTGACTCCTTAGGATTAGCTTGATATCTAGCACACAAGCATACACTTAGCATTATATTAGGTCTACTTGCTGTCAAGTATAGTAGAGATCCTATCATTCCTCTATATTTTGTTCATCAACTTTCTTGCCCTTTTCATTTGAATCAAGATAAGTTGAGGTTGTCATTGGAGTAGCAGCGTCTTTGCTTTTATCCATGTCAAATTTCTTTATCACTTCAAGGCAGTATTTAGTTTGGCTGAGAAATGTTCCATCCTTCATTTGCTTCACTTGAAGTCCAAGAAAGAATGTCAATTCTCCCATCATAGACATTTCAAACTCATTCTGCATAGAGATAGAAAATTCTTTGCACAAGGAATGATTAGTTGAACCAAATATTATATCATCAACATATACTTGAACCAATAAGATATCATTGCCATGCTTCTTGATAAACAAGGTTTTGTCAACTTGTCCTCTTATGAAAGACTGGCTAAGCAAGAAATTGCTCAATCTTTCATACCAAGATCTAGGAGCTTGTTTTAGTACATTAAGAGCTTTCTTTAGTTTAAAAACATGGTTTGGCTATTTGAAATCAACAAAGTCTGTGGAGGTTGACGAACACAGATTTCCTCCTCAAATATACCCATTTAGAAAAGCACTCTTTACATCCATTTGAAACAGTTTAAAATCCATTAAGCATGCATATGCTAGTAGTAACCTAATGGTCTCTAACCTTGCTACTAGAACATAAGTCTCTTTATAGTCTATGCCTTCCTCTTGGTTGTAACCTTTTGCAACCAATCTAGATTTGTTTCTGACTATGATTCCACTCTCATCAAGTTTGTTCCTAAAAACCCACTTGGTGTCAATAGGTTTGTGAGAAGAATGTCTAGGAACAAGTTCCCAAACTTCATTTCTCTTGAATTGAATCAGTTCATCATGCATGGCAAGCATCCAATGTTCATCAAGTAAAGCTTAGTCAATGCTTTTAGGTTCAATTTGTGAAACAAAAGCCATATCACAATAGAGACTTCTTAGTGAAGATCTAGTAGATACTCCCTTAGTGACTTCACCAATTATGTTGTCAAGGGAGAGATCTCTTGTAGTTCTCCAATCTTTAGGCTTTTGGATAGGTGTTGATTGTTCCATTTCTGCCATTGGTTCTTCCTTTTGCTTTTCATTTGATCCATTTAATTGTATATTCTCTTCTATAGGGCCTGCATCATTTTCACACTTCTTTTCCTCTTTAGAGTAGTTAGATTCATCACAAATAACATGAACTGATTCTTCCATGCATAAGGTTCTCTTATTAAAGATTCTATATGCTTTACTTTGAATGAATATCCAAGAAAGATTGCTTCATCAGCTTTAGCATTAAATTTGCCAAGAGATTCTTTACCATTGTTTAATACAAAACACTTGCAGCCAAATGCTCTTAAGTGTGAGATATTTGGTTTTCTACCTTTGTATAGTTCATAAGAAGTTTTCTTTAAAATAGGCATTATGAGTAATCTATTCAAAGTGTAGCAAACTATACTCACAACATCAGCCCAAAAATGTTTAGGCAAATTTGAATCATTAAGAAGAGTTCTTGCTCCTTCTTCAATGGATCTATTTTTCCTCTCCACAACACCATTTTGCTAAGGTGTTTTTAGAGCTGAAAATTTGTGGTTGATTCCATTTTCTTCACAAAACTCTTCAAAATACTCATTTTGGAATTCACTACCATGATCACTTCTTATTGAGATGATTTTGCATCCTTTTTCATTTTGAATGAGCTTGGCTAATTTTCTATATGCCATGAAAGCATCACTCTTGGATCTTATGAACAAAGTCCATGTGAATCTTGAGTAGTCATCAATAATAACAAGCCCATAGAAATTACCTCCTAAGCTAGAAAGACCAAATAAACCCAAATGAAGCATTTTAAGGGGTCTTGAGGTAGAAAAAACATTTTTATTTTGAAAAGAAATCTTGGTTTGTTTCCCCTTTTGACAAGCATCACATAGTTTGCCCTTTTCAAACTTTAGTTTAGGTAAGCCAATGACTAAGTCTTTTCTTATAAGCTTGTTCATGTGATGCATGTTAATGTGACTTGCCCTTCTATGCCAAAACCAAGATTCATCAACTTTACTTACTAGGCAATTAGTGTTGTGAATGAATGCATGTTCTATACAGAGTAAGTAGACCTGCATCATTTTCACACTTCTTTTCTTCTTTAGAGGAGTTAGATTCATCACAAATAGCATGAACTAATTCTTCCATGCATAAAGTTCTTTTATTGAAAACTCTATATGTTTTACTTTGTAATGAATATCTAAGGAAGATGGCTTCATCAGCTTTAGCATCAAATTTGCCAAGAGATTCTTTACCATTGTTTAATACACAACACTTGCAACCAAATGCTCTTAAGTGAGATATGTTTGGTTTTCTACCTTTATACAATTCATAAGGAGTTTTCTTCAAAATATGTCTTATTAGTAATCTATTTAAAGTGTAGCAAACTGTACTTACAGTATCAACCCAAAAGTGTTTAGGCAAATTTGTCTCATTAAGAAGAGTTGTTGCACCTTCTTCAAGGGATCTATTTTTCCTCTCCGCAACACCATTTTACTGAGGTATTCTTGGAGCTGAAAAATTGTGGTTGATTCCATTTTCTTCACAGAATTTTTCCAAATGCTCATTTTGGAATTCCCCACAATGATCACTTCCTATTAAGATAATTTTGTTTTCTTTTTCATTTTGAACAAGTTTGGCTAATTTTCTGAAAGCATTGAAAACATCACTCTTGGACCTTAAAAAAAAGGTCCATGTGAATCTAGAATAATCATCAACAATTACAAGCCCATAGAAATTACCTCATAAGCTAATAGTTCTAGAAGGACCAAACAAATCCATATGAAGCAATTCAAGGGGTCTTGAAGTAGAAAAAACATTTTTATTTTGAAAAGAAATCTTGGTTTGTTTCCCCTTTTGACAAGCATCACAAAGTTTATCCTTTTCAAACTTTAGTTTAGGTAAGCCAATGACTAAGTCTTTTCTTATAAGCTTGTTCATATGATGCATGTTAATGTGCTTGCCCTTCTATGCCATAAGCAAGATTCGTCAACCTTACTATTAGGCAATTAGTGTTGTGAATTAATGCATGCTCTATAGAGAGTAAATAGATATTACCTTTTCTTTTACCTACATGAATCACCTCACTGGTTTGACCATCACATATCAAACAACAATTGTCATTGAATGAAACTTTGAATCCTTTATCACATAGTTGGCTTATACTTAGGAGATTGTGTTTAAAACCTTCCACATAGAGAACATTTATGATCTTGGTTTTAAAGTTGTCTTCTATATTTCCTTCTCCAACTATCTTTCCTTTGTTATTGTCTCCATAAGTGACAAATCCTCCATCTTTAAGAGTCAAATTTGTAAACATGGACATATCACCTGTCATGTGTCTAGAGCATTCACTGTCAAGATACCATAATGATGATTTTTCTTTTAGACACACCTGCAAAATTAAAATTAAGTGACAAAGGAAGGTACCAATTTGAGGTTAGGTCCATAGGGGTTAGCTATTTTCTTTTTCTTTGGAACCCAAATGCAATCTCCATTAGGCACATAGAATCTCCTAGCATAGCACCTATGAGATGTGTGACCTTTCTTCATGCAATAGTTACAAGTTACAACTTTAGATGCTCTTTCAAAATGAGTCATTTGATTAAACTTTGTTTTTAAAACAACTCTTTGATTTTTCTATTTTGGTGGTACAAACTTGGTTTTTCTAAAAGGTTTTGTTTGATGTTTGTAACCCAAACCAGAAGTGTCACTAGCATATTTTTGAACACTTACCATTTGATCTAGACTACATTTTCCTTTATAGAGTCTTTCCAATAGATCAACTAAGTAAGAATTTCAGAAAGCAATGCCATGTATTTTTCACCTTGACTCTTTTTGAAATCATCAAACTCTTTTTGTAGAGCTTTGCACTTGTCAACATTTGATGAAGAAAAAGCACATGCACATCCATTCATTTTGTAGCTTGAAACAAAGTTTTTCATTTTTTTTCTTTCAAGTTACAAATTTCAGATTGCATTTCTGCAAGTTTTGTGACATGCCATCTAAGATTTCCTTTTAGCCTATTGTTAGATTTTGCAAGTTTTTGAGCCTCTTCATGCATTTCATGGAAAGCATCAACAACTTGATCAAATTCAGAATTTACCTCTGTTTCAGCACTTGAGAATTCTTCATCTTTACTTATTGTGAAAGTGAGACATACATTTGTTTCTTTATTCTCACTTGATGATTCAGAAGTTGTTGAATCATTGTCTTCCCAAGCTATATAGGCTATCTTAGGATTTCCTTATTTCTTTGCCTTCTTTTCACCTAATTCCTTCTTAAAAAAGATAGGAAATTCAGATTTAATGTGACCAAGCTTACCACATTCAAAGCAAGTGAAATTAGTGTTGTTGTTGTTGTCACTCATTTTGCTGTTGTTGTTGTTAAACTTTGTGAACTTTCTGTTCTTGTTCTTTTTCATGAACTTGTTGAATTTTTTGACTATTAGATTCATGCTCTCATCACCATTTTCTTCACTTGAGTCTTCTTCTTTATCCACCTTAGAGGATGCAGTTTTCAAGGCTATACTTTTGTGTTTCTTGTCTGCATCTTCTGCATGTGTTAGTTGAGACATTTCTAATTCATAGTCAAGGAGCTTACCAAATAATGCAGCCATGGACATTTTGGACAGATCTTTTGATTCCTTGATTACTGTCACTTTTGGTTGTCATGGTCCTTTTAGATAATTCAAGATTTTGATGTTTAACTCTTCAGCATCAAATGTCTTCCCAAGACCAAGAAGATGATTTACAATGTGAGTGAATCTTGTTTGGAGCTAAGATATGTTTTATGTGGTGTTCATCTTGAACATTTCATACTCATGAATCAAGGCATGCTTTCTTGATCTTCTAACTTCATATGTTCCTTCATTCTAACATCTCCCACATCTCTTTTGCACTTTTACACCTAACAGTTCTAAAGAATTCATAAGAGGAAAGTGCAGAAGTAATCATGTTTTTAGCTTTAAAATCATATTGAACAACTCTCTTTTCAGCATCTATCATCTCATCCCATTCTTTGGGAATCATATTATTACCAACAGTTTTCATAGGAACCAAAGGACCTTTTTCTATTGCATTCCAAGCAACTGGATCATATGATTGAATGAAAATCTGCATTCTATTTTTCCAAAAACTGAAATGCTTTCCTTCAAACATCGGAGGACGATTAAGGGAGGCACCCTCCTTGAAGGTAATTTGTGTGGTATTCATTTTCTTTTAAAGAAAGATAGCAATATTGAATAACACTCAAGAACCTGCTCTTGATACCAATTGAAAACAATAGGAATACACATAATAACAAAGAGAGGGTGAATTGGTTTAATCTAGGCCTTTTAAAAATCTTTAGAAAATCAGAGTTAAAGAATCTTCATCACAATTAAACCAAGAATGCTTCAATTCAATCAAGTCACTCAGCCCAAGAAAACAATTACAAAAACTTCACTAGTTGAGTAATAAAGAATTCACAAAGAATCAAAGATCAAGATAGCAAGAAGAGATTAAAGAATAGAAATCAACTAAAAAACTTATACTAGTTCATCTCTCAACAAGAGAAGCTACATCTAGTTCTTCTAATCAAAACTAGATTAGAGTTTCACTATTCACAAATTTTAGTTCTTACAAGCTTTACAACAATTACCCTTTATCAAACCTAGATAAATAACAGAAATCTAAAACTCTATTAGACTCCTAATAATCAAGACATAGATAACCCTTCTATACTCTTTCCCTCTAGAGAAACCCACTCTAGAAATAGCTTGAAGAACCCTTTGTAATAGTTACAAACAACCAAAAATTCAATAACGAATTTACAACCACGGTTAATGAAGAGAGACAACCTGATGATCCAATGAATATGAATGAATATGGTTTACCAATCAGAGTTGAAATGAAAAACAAGTTTCAGAACTTCCTCTTCAAAAGCTTCTTTGAAATCTTGCCCAAGAAATCCTTCAATGTACCATGAAGATTTGAATATATGGGACAGGAACTTTAGAACTCAGAATATCATTTCTCACTTTTAGAATGCTTATGCAAACTTTGAAAATTTCGAATTGTGGGTTGTGTTGTTTTCAGAAAACCCTTCTCATTTTAGATAATGAAACCATTCAATTACTACCAACCCAAAGAAATACGACCTCTCTGAGATATACGGTTTATGTCGAAAAGGTACGAAGTTGGACTAATTTGGAAACATTGGGCAATTTACTTTATACCTACTATTTCGTCTGGTTTTTGGTTCCTAGTCTAATTTTATTAGTTAAGGTAATCGATTAAAATATTCTTTAGTTTTCTAGAAAGGAAATATGAACAAAGTAATTGATTATTTTGACCTGTAATCGATTACTATAGGGATTTTCAATTTCATAAATGTACTAAGTAATGGATTGCAGATAAGTGGTAATCGATTATCACAGTCAAGTCATGTTCTATGTTTAAACTGATCAACTAAGTAATCAATTATGGATAAGTGGTAATCGATTATCACAGTCAAGTCATGTTCTATGTTTACACTAAGTAATCAATTACTTAATGCTGGTAATCGATTAAAACAATCCAAAATGGTTTTTCCAAAAACTTAAATCATGAAACCTTGACTTTGACGCAATCATGAAATCTTAAACCTTTTTCACAAACAATGTGCTTTTGTAAAATCATGAATGCAAATCAATGAATGTTTATGCAATGCAAAGGATCATAGGATGATTCTCTCCTACATCAAGCAATTACAAATGCCTTCAATTGAATGGCATATACAAAGCTAAAACACTCATCCATCTTCAGCATATATCATTCATCCATCTTCATGCTACACCTGTATCTAAGAAAAGATTGTCCTCAAATTCAAACCATCAAGTTCCATGGTGATGGAAAAGGTTATGCTTGAGAGTAGGTATCACTATGGAGGTAGACTAGAAAGAAATGCACAAGGTTTAAGTAGACTTTTGGACCTGACATAAATTAAAGATCACTTCAGTTTGGGTTATAGACCTTTAAAGGAAGATAATATGGGGATTGCAATGACAAAAAAGAAAACAGGTTAGCTAGGTTGGAGAATAGGGAGCCAGGACTAACAAGGTCTCTATATTTGATCTACGAGAGAGCTTCTGAAGTGTTGGGTTCGAGTTTCTAGATTTGATAGTTGCTACTGAAAAAAACATTTTAAAGGATGAGCATGTCAACTGGGTTCGTTCTTGCCCATCAAATGTTGAGCTTAGCAATTTTGGGAGATCATTGAGCTTCTTGTGGTTTTTAATTCAAATTTAAAGTAATTCTATAGTGTTAACCCTATTGCTCTGCCTAAGGCTTTAGGATTTTTCCTTTGTTAAATATGGGATCATGTTTTCCTTTCAGTTTATCATTAATAAAAATGCATTTTGTTTCCAATATATGTCTTCTTCTTCTTCTTCTTCTTCTTCTTCAATGCTTTTGTCTATTTTTATCACATCAAGTAATTTTGAGTGTCTTGACAATGGTGTCGATGAGGAAATTGAGGATTGTTTGGGACCTTCCCCTGAATAACTGAGGTTAGTGGAGCAAAAGGCTAAAGAGATTCAGCCTTATGAAGAATTGACTAAGGTGATAAACTTGGGCACTGGAGAAAAGAGGAAATAGGTCAAAATTGGCACAATTATGAAGGAAAGTGAATGCTACAAATTGATAAAGCTCCTACGCGACTATAGTGATGTCTTTGCTTGGTCATATCAAGATATGCCAAGCCTTGATGCTAGAATAATAAAGCACAAGTTGTTGTTAAAGCCAGAATGTTCTGTAATTAAACAAAAATTAAGGCAAATGAAACTTGAACTATCTTTGAAAATTAGAGAGGAGGTTAAAAAGCAGTTGGATGCGGACTTTGTTGTTGTCGCAAAATACCCACAAGGGGTCACTAACATAGTGCCAGTTCCAAAGAAAGATGGGAGAGTGTGGATGTGTGTTGATTATTGAGATCTAAATTGAGCCATCCCAAAGGATGATTTCCTATTACCTCATATTGACATGTTGGTGGATAATACATCCCAACATACATTCTTTTCTTTGATGGATGACTATTCTAGATATATCAAATCAAGATGGCTAAAGAAGATATGGAGAAAACGACAGTCATCACAACATGGCACCTTTGGCTATAAGGTTATGCCATTTGGACAAAAGAATGTTGACGCAACATACCAAATGGCAATGATGATCTTATTCCATGACATGATGCATAAAGAGATTGAAATTCATGTAGAGTACATGATTGACAAATAAAAAAATAAAGAAGGTCATGTAAGTAGTTGTTTGAGCGATTATGGAAGTTCTATTTGAAGCTCAATCTAGCCAAATGCACTTTGGTGTGAAGTCTGGCAAGTTGTTGGGGTTGGTAGTACGCCAAAGAGGGATTGAAGTAGATCCTGACAAATTCCACATGATTATTGAAATGCCATCTCCTTGCAATGGAAAGAAAGTTCAGGGTTTCTTATGGAGGTTCAATTATATTGCTCGATTCATATCCCAGCTAACAGCCACATGCAAACTTATCTTTAACCTCCTGCGTAAAAATCAGCCAATGGAATGGAACGGTGATTTCCAAGAAGCCTTTGATAAAATAAAACAATATTTGCAAAGTCCCCTAGTTTTGTGCCACCAGTCCCTGGAAGGCCTCTAATTATGTATTAACAGTGTTGGATGGGTCTATCGGTTGTGTGTTAGGTCAACATGATGAATCTAGAAGAAAAGAGTTGTCATTTCTACTTGAGCAAGAAGTGTGCTAATTATGAGTCTAGATATTCATTATTAGAGAAAACTTGTGTTTTAGCATGGGTAGCTCATTGTTTAAGACAATACATGCTAAGCCATACAACTTGGTTGGTGTCTAAAATGAACCCAATTAAGTTTATTTTAGAAAAGCCTGCTCTTACAAGAAGGATTGCTCGTTGGGAAGTTTTCTTATCAAAGTATGACATTGTATGTGTGACTCAAAAAGAAGTCAAAGGTAGCTCTGGTAGATTATTTGGCACACTAGCCTATGAATGATTATCAGTCAATGCAGTGTGAATTTCCTAACAAGGACATTATGGTGATGCTTCAAGAGGAAGAGATTTCAAAAGAAGTAAAATGGATCATGTTATTTGATGGTGCATCCAATGCACTGGGCTTGGGATTCGAGCTATATTAATCTCCCCAAAAAAGTAATATATCCCAATTACAATGAGGTTATGCTTTCATTGTACAAATAATGTGGCAGAGTATGAAACATGTACTTTGGGGATACATGCAGATGTAGAAACAAAAGTTAAAAAACTTGAGGTCTATGTTGACTTAGCTTTGGTCATTCACCAATTAAAGGGTGAATAGGAAACTCGAGATGCCAAGCTAATTCCTTATTAGAATTATATAAGGAATTGGTGAATCAATTTGAGGAAATTACTTTTGACACATCATTCGAGAAAATAATCAGTTGGTAGATGCATTAGCCACCTTATCATCCATGCTTGTATTAAGTGAGGATGAAGACATGCAATATATATAGATCCAACATCGTGGTTAACCATCGTATTGCCAATTAGTAGATGAAGAGTCAAATGAAAGACCATGGTACTATGATATCAAAAAGTATATCAAAAGTCGAGAATATCCACTAGGTGCTTCAGAGAATGATAAAAGAACATTGAGAAGATTGACAATGAGTTTCTTCTTGAATGGAGATGTGTTGTATAAGAAAAATCATGATATGGTGTTACTTAGATGTGTAGATGTTGTTGAAGCACAAAGGATTATTAGAGAAGTTCATTGATATTGTTTTGATCGTGTGTGTGTTTATGTATATATATACATATGAACTACGGCAAGTGTACCGATCGTTATCAAGTAATAAAGTGTGTAAGTAAAGTATCGTCTCCTCAGGGATTGATGACAATTTATCGTAATTCAATGCTTAGAACTTGGAATAAGAACAATAACCTTATGAGAAATTGACTTTGTGTTGTGTTGTGATTATGCAAGGAAAATAAATGCAGAATTAATAAAAACAAAGCAAAGTTTAAATGGTTCAAGTGCAGTATTTTTGGAACAATTGTGGTTAATTGCAATCCCCTATGATCCCTACCACCTATGTTTGATTGGATTTGTTAACTTGAATTATTTCTAATTACTCAGCTGATATATTTCCATACAATTAAGCTAATTCCTAATTCCTTAGGTAATTTAGCCCTTTGATAAAATTAGAAGACCTAATCCCTTAGTGAATTCCTCTTAAACCAAGCATTAAGACATACATCAAGGTATTATGGGCTGAACCACATAATGGTGCTGCAACCATGCATTCCTATCCCTAGGTAATGAACAATTGTTGTTCTAAGCAATTCTGGAACTAAAACCCCAACATCCCTATTGTGAATTAAAGCCCTAAGCAACTTAATAGAATGGCCAGTTCAAATTAAGAAGAACATAATGAAGTGCAGAATAGAACAAAGCAATTATCATAATTCTCATTAGAAACCAATCAAAACATAGAGGAGTTCACATAGGTTCTTGCTTTCAACCACAATACAAAGGTTTAGCCACTCATAATCAGATTAACCCTGGGTTTCATCATTAATGACAGCATCCTAAGAAAATTTACAAAGAATTAGAGAGATTACAACCAAGGATGATGTTCCCAATCTTCCAATTGAGCCCAATCTTGCCTTAGAAGCTTTCCCCCTTGATTTTCTTGCTTAATGCCCTATTGGAAACTCTGTTCTTCCCAAAATCCAGCTCTCCCAGAAAACTCTGCTTTTCCCTTTTTATAGGTGCCCAAAATCACCAAAATTCAGGTCTCAGCGAGTTTATGGCGCTGATCGCGCCACTTCCACGCTGATCGCGTGGATGATTCGAATCCATTGGGCATTTTAAGTTGTGGCGCTGATCGCGTAAATCCCGCGTGGATCGCGCGGGATGTTCGAATGGTCAATGTTGGGTCTTTTGCAGCTTTTCTCCCTGCTTTGGGTTCCTAAAAACAAAATATTCACAAAAACATTATCAAATTCTATTAATTCAAAACATAACTATTTTTAATACTATTTTAACTATTTATTAACAATTTATATATCTAAATAACCCTAAAAACTAATATATGCTAGAAGCATATCATTCATGAAGGTTCATTTGGCACTCACAAAAATGGGCTTGGTAAGAAAAATCTTGAGGTTTGGTTATTATTGGTCCACAATGGAGACATATTCCGTTATGTGAGGAAATGTCGCAAGTTTCGGACATATTGTACCTCAGTTGGAACTTCAACTGGTGCAATTCCATTCTCCTTACTATATAGGATAGACGAGTACTTCCAATTGAGGTCAAAATCTTTTCCTTAAAAGTGCTAATGGAAACTGAGTTAGAAGAAGCAGAGTGGGTCCAAACTCGTTTTGAGAAGTTATATCTCATTGAAGAGAAGAGGTTGAATGCAATTTGCCATGGCCGTTTGTACCAAAAGAGGTTAAAGAAAGAATTTGAAAAGAAATTATACCCCAGGGAATTTGAAGAAGGAGATTTGGTGCTTAAGAAGATTCTACCAAATCAGAAAGATAGATTGGGTAAATGGACACCAAATTATGAAAGGCCTTATGTGGTCAAGAAAGCCTTTTTGAGAGAAGCTTTGATTCTCATGAACATGGATGGCAAAGATCTCTCATATCTGATGATCGAGGCATAAAAATGAAATAAGCTCACTAGATCGAAAACCCGAAAAGGTGATCTATGCAGAAAAATAGAACAAAAAAAAAAGCTCCTTAGGTCAAAAACCAGAAAGAGCCTTTAATCCACCGAGTTGAAAACTCAAAAGAGCGACTCAGGAAAGAATGGTTGGGAAGAAATATTCATAAAACAAGGCCATCTGTTTGCTAAAATGAAAATGGGGTCAAAAGTGTGTCAAAAAACTAGCGCAAATGGTGTGTTTATCATCTCGAGTCCGAGGCAAATTTTGCAAATGTTGTGAAGAAGACCAGGGCAAATGGCATGTCAAAATGCATTCTCCTCTAAAGCTTATTGGTGAGTAGTTAAATTTACTATCTGTGGTACTGGCATTGTCATTTGGAAAACGTCATTCTTGCAGCAAAAGTCCTCTACGTACGTTGCCATTGTTTTTCTTTCAGCTGAGTTTATTGTACATATCATTCTCTTTTTCCATACAATAGTTGTCCTTGTAAATATATTCACATTATCTTGAATAAAATTGTCTTTCTTTTCCTACATTAGTTGCCAATTCATTCTTCATTTTTTTATAATAATATGCTGAAAGGAATTATACATTAACATTCAAATTCAAATAATTACATTTACTTTAAAGAGTTTTAAAAGCTTTTAAGTTAAATGCTACAAAGCGCAACCAACAAAATGACATCGTATTTATCCATAAAAGTTTGTAGCATCTACAGATAACCCGTTGCCTTTTAACATAAAGCATTAACTTAGATAAAGTTTTACTCATCCATGAATTCTGTGGTGTGTGATACCGAGGGAGTGAGGATCATGAATACTTTTGAAAAAATGGAAGCAAAAGTGACAAGTCCAGTCTAATACATTATAATGTTTCATGACGTCTTGTATCATTTCATCAAGCTTAGTATAAAAAGTTTTAATGTCTCATGACACCATGCATCATGTCATTGCATTGCATCCAATCCATCATAGGGTTAAGCTTTATACACCCAACATATATCTAATATACCATTCCAATTTTTTTAAATGGCCAAAATACCCTTGTTTGTTCTTAAGGTGCTGCTAGTGCAGACATGCTTTGGTGTTCACTTGCTTTTTGTTTGAAGTGTGGTTCATGGTAGTGGTTCCTAGGTTTGCTGTTATTGTTGTTGGAGGTTGTAGTTTTGGCTAATGCAACGGTGGTCGTGGAAGCTTGGACGTTGCTGGGGTCGCCAGAGTCGTCGAAGTCGTTGCTGGTGGTGCTGCTGGAGGTAAGTTTTCATTTAAGTTACGGATTAAGCAATCCATATGGATTATACGGATTATGTAATGTGTATGTATCATACAATCCGTATGAAACATACGGATTAAGCAATTAATATAATTCATACAAATTACACAATCCGTATGCTTCTTACGGATTAGTCAATTTACTAAAATATCTTTCGTCAGGTTTGTAAAGCTCATTTTCTGGAATCCTGGGAATCTTCCAGTCATCCAGGTCTTGATTAATATATTCAAAAGACACTTCTTCTTTGAAACTATTACGGTTGGATTTGATTAAAGCATTTTCTGCTTGAGAAGGGTTGAAAGAAGAAGAAGAGGGTTGAGAAGATTTGAAAGAAAGGGGAGAGGAAAAAGTGTGGAAAAGAGACACAGAGAAAAGATCATAAAAATAGTCCCCTGATATCATTGACATCCTTTGGTTCCATAAAAACATAAAGATAGATTCAGGTTAAATTTTTCCTAATGAGCTATATTCCAGACGAAATATAAAGACGCTTTTTTTTTTATCTCTTAACTAAAGCCAATTAATTTCAGACAAAAAATTCAGATCTCGTGCTCCAATAATTTGTAGGATTTACTGACCTCAACTCAACGGGACTTACTACACCAGTAACACCAGATCGGAACTTTCTCCGGTTATCATGCTTACCAGTTAAGACATAAAAGTTCATAAATCCATTTACAAAAGATAAACAACAGAAATAAAAGACATGTCTGGGTTATAGTCCAAATAAATAAAAGATAACTCAGATGTAGCCATACATTCCTACTTCCCCATCAAGCTCTGATACCATATGGGGTGTAAGCAAGGACTAGAGGAAGGAGATCAGAGAAAGGTTTACATATGGAAAGTGGAATAGAATACGGAATTCACATGGCTACAATCAATATACAAGAATATAATATGATTAGATTACAAATTTAAAGTAAACTCTCAAGTGCGGCAGAGCCAACGAGATGAGAGGGAGTGGATGAGAAGAGAAAGGTTTAGTTATAGTAAAATATACATGCAATGCAAAGATGAGAAGCACATGTTTATTTCTCAAAAAAGATTAAAGATTACAACAGAGATTAAACTTAGAGTTACCTATGGGGAAAACACTCTGAATCGTACTACACTCAGGAAAATAGAACTTGGTTACAGATTAAGGGATGCAGCCCTTATATAGACTCAAAAATTCCTGTTTCTATAGTTCCAGTAAACAAAATCGGAAAACCTACCGCTACAGTGAACAGTGCTGAACAGTAGTCTGCCGCATGAAATAATGATGTCATGTTTTGGACAATGATGATGTCAATTTTCATCTTCGTTTGTAGGAGCTTTCACCACTTTCCCTTCAGATGTTTTGTTTTGTCTAAATGAGTGTTCTCCACTTTCCCTTTAGTTGGATGACACTGAGTTCTTCAGTCATCCCCAAGATTGATGCCGAAACAATCGTCTTCATTCTGATAGAAATCATCCGACGATTCTGAGGAAGCTTCAACATGTTTTATGGATGAGGAGCAGGTGTCTTGATTCTCCTTTTCCAAAAGATTAAAGATCATCTTTATGTTTTCGGTAAACTTCTCCTTAGAGGAAGAAGATGCCAAGGTTGATAACACTTTTGATCTTTGATTGAGGAATTTGCAGACTTCTGGGTTTGCTGCTTTGGTGAGGGTTGGATGTTGTTTGGACCAAAGCAAAATCTGTTCAGAACTGGCCCTTGAATGGTCAAATTGAGACCACCATTTTACCAGAGCTTGCTGTTTGAGCATTGGTAATTGTCCTTTTATGGAGACATTACCAAAAGTATATCGTCATTGGAAGATGCAGGCTAGAGAGAGTTTGCTGAAGAAGTGAAGATCCACTGGGAACAGATCGTTGCCTGGATGTTCGAACTTCTTTGTGAAGGTTGTTAAGCCAGATACCACCTCGGAAGGGAGTATCTCAAGGATTGGTCCATAAAAATTCCACCACTGTGGGAACTTATACTGGACATTCTGTTTGAAATAAATGAGCCAAGAATGCATAAAACCTTTATTTTGGAAATAAAAAATATTATTTCAGGCAGTTTGATAATCCCAATATGAAAAACCAATGGGATCATAATTTTGAGAAAAACGTTTATCTTATTCATATCTCCAAATTCCCTAGGTGACAAAACCTTAAGAATTTGAAGAGTTGAATAAGCAATCTGCTCAGAATCCTTGTTTTTATGATGTTTAATCTGGACTAAGTTAGTATCAACCAGAATAAACTCATAAAAATACATTGTCTTGAGCACAGATGATGGACTCCAAAATTGAATCAAGTCCTATTTGTCCTGATCTTCCTTGCAAGGGAACTCAATCTTCAATTCACTCAAAATAGAGTAGGGAACTCTCTCCTTGAATGAGGTTGTTTATGTTTGTCTAAATTCAGAAATGGGTTATGGAAGAAGAATAGAAGTGGATTTGGATTGACACCATGGAATAGGAATTCCAATAAGTCTTGCAAGAATCACTACAATAGCTCAGAGGCCATTGATAAGAAACAAGAAGTTCTTGACTAAGAACAAAGGGAGAAAACTCTCACCAACAATTCAGAAATTGTATTGATTCACCAAAGATCCTTTACATTCAGTTTTTGGGACCTTATATAGGCCACAAATTATTAAGCTAATTGACCCTAAATTAAATGTAAATGTAAGCTAAAATGAAGCCCAAACGTAG
>CM023945.1:3668133-3719289 GCA_013407115.1 Glycine latifolia | reverse complement strand
TATCATATGAACCGTGGTGAGGAAAATCGTTTAGACTACGAACAAATCATTAGCAAGCAAGGCAAAAAGAATTTTCGCGAAAAATTTACAACTAAGATCATTCTAATACAAAAAGGACACGAGTTTTTAATTAAAATCAATCAAGCACGAGAGAGTCACGAGAGGCGTTACAATCTTGCCCAACAGAATTATTCCACAGTTAAAAAGGAAGTTTTAGCAATTGTTTTATGCATTTCAAAATTTCAATCTGATTTGCTTAATCAAAGGTTTTGAGTTTGTGTTGATTGTAAGTTTGCAAAAGAGATTTTACAAAAAGATGTTAAAAACCTTGCATCAAAACTGATTTTTGCCAGATGGCAAGCTATTTTGAGTATCTTTGATTTTGAGATAAAATTTCTCAAAGGTACCTTAAACTCTCTACCTGACTATCTCACTCATGAATATTTATAGGGGAGAAACTAGTAGTGCTCCTATGCCTAATTTGGTAAAATCATCTTCCTCCTCACGAGGAAGAGGAAGAGGCAAAAGTACCAAACCAAGGCTAGTCGTGGCCGGCTTAGTCGCCCATACAAGGGCCGGATCTTCATCCAAACAAGAAGGAGATCCCAAAAAACAATCAAAATCTGGGTCATCTACCCGAGTATTACCTCAATCCATTATTGATTCTTCTACTCAGAAACCTAAACCTTAAAATCCCAAACAAAGGCCAATTATGCCATGCCAATCTAAACCCTTTTGGCCCTTCAAGAATAGGGTCACCTTCCAAAAGGCTTTCCATCTAAAACATGGGCTGATATTACTTCTAAGGATGAAGATAATGAAAGCCTAGCATCTATGATCAGAAACCTATCCTAAACTCCTTAACCCTTCACCAACCAAAAGGCAAAGCCATTGTTCAACAACTCGAACCTTTGGCAGTCCAAAAGCCTAAATCACAAACTCAGTATGTCCCGAAAAACAAGTATCAGGACGTAGTTCAGATGGAACTTGAGTTTTGGATCCCAAACCAAATAGAGTCCCCCAAAAGATCTTCCCCAAAGACTTCCACGGTAATCAATTTCATTACAGGCCAATCTCGTTGTTCAAAACAAAATTTCCAGTATAAGTTTCCCCAGTGGTTTTTGCAATGGTGGAATTTTTATGGACCAATCTTGGAGATACTTCCCTCTGAGGTAGTATCTGGCCTAAGCATCTTTACAAAGAAGTTTGAGCACCCTGAAAATGATCATTTTCCGGTAGACTTACACTTCTTTAGTAAATTGTCTCTTGCTTGGATCTTCAAATGGAGATATGTCTATGGTAATGTGTCAGTCAAAGGACAATTATCGATACTCAAGAGACAAGCTCTGGTTAAATGGTGGCCCCAATTTGACCACTCCAGGGCCAATCTAGATCAGGTATCGCTTTGGTTTAAACAAAATCCAACCCTCACCAAAGCAGCAGTCCAGAAGCATGCAAGTTCCTCAATCAAAGATCACAAGTCATAGCAGCCTTGGCATCTTCCACCTCGAAGGAGAAATTCACAGAGAATATGAAGATGATCTTTAATATTTTGGAAAAAGGAGAATGAAGATGCCTGCTCCTCATCCAAGAAGCCAGCTGAAGAGCCCGCCGAAGCCTCCTCACAATCGTCGGATGATTTCTACCAGAATGAATATGTAACACCCTGAAATTTCAATAACTGAAAATATATGGTTGAAATGTTGTATAATTATCCTTGTGCAACTACTTGATGTGAAGGTTAGGTTATGTGAAGTTTGTCTGCTCTATGTTTGAATTATTTGTGTAAAATATTAATTAGAGATAATTAAAAATATTACAAAAATGTTTGAAGGGAAGTGACCATATTACCTTTTCCTTTGATGTAAAATTACCATATTACCCTTGAGGTGGAAATTACAAAAGCGCCCTTGAAGTTAAAATTACCCAAATACCCTTAGATATTTTGGTAAGATATTTTGAAGTAAAAATTACAATTATACCCCTAGACTAAGTGACAAATTACTATAATACCCTTGAGATTAAATTACCAAAATACCCCTAGATATTTTGGTAAGATATTTTGAAGCGAAAATTACAATCATACCCCTATAGTAAGTGACAATTTACCAAAATACCCTTAGATATTTTGTGAAAACTTGAAGAAATTATAGAAATGTCCCTGGAATGACAAATTACCAAAATATCCTTAGAAACAGACAAACATCAAAAGAAAACTAGAAGTACCTACTGGTCGAAAATTTATGATTAGGTACGCCAGAAGATAAGTATCTAAATTTTAATAATGAATATAATAAGTGCAAGCAAATAAACCTTACAGTAAAAATGAAGGAAAATTGCAGGAATATCTAAAGCTATCATGAGCTATAGTTTTGGACCATGTGATAATATGATGAAGAAAATTATCACATGAGAAACACTTGTGATGGTTGTACAAGAAGGATAAGATAGAAGCAAATGGATCCAATTCTAGCTGTGTAGGATTTGAGGTAAAGGCTTAAGATTTTAGATGAATGACACATTAGTAGCTATCACCTTAATTAAAAATAAAAGAGAACAAGCTCCTTAAGGCAAGCCTTCTACGTGCACTTAGTCATTTAATGAAGGAATATTAGCCTTTTGATTAAAAGAAGACAAGGAGACAAGTGGCAAACAAATGAAAGATGTAGATCTAGTCTTGGAGGAAAAGTAGCATATGTATGTACGTGTATGCCTTCTTAGAAGTGGTGAATGTTAAGCTATGCATAAAATAAAATGGATTCAGCCTCTTAAGAAAGCCTTACATGTGGCATGATCAGCCATAAATGAAGTAAATAAGCAAAATCAAGTCCTGCAAGGAAGCACTCTACGTGCACTTTGGTCAACAAGGAAAGGAATCTTTGCTTTTGAATGCATTAAATGCATGAAATAAAAATATCTTCATAGTATGATGACTAGGTTACATCTTTAGCTAGATTCCTTTCTATAAATACCCCCTTTGAAATGAAAAATCTGCACAAGCAAGGCTTCACTCAAAAACCCACGGCCACTTGCTCCATTTTCTCTCTTCACTTTTGCTTCATTTTTCTCTTCTCTTCTTCTTACTCAAACCGTAGCTTTCACAAAGTTTACATACCATTTCTTCATCCAAAATCTTCTATTAAAAGATGGCAATTTTACTCTTCAAGCTCTTGAATCATTTCAGCCAAATAAATACTATGGTAAGTATTGGTATTAAAATTTGTATGGTTTTAAGCTGAAATTTTGGACTATTTTTAGAATTTCATATCTCCCTCTGTACTTAACTAAATAAGGTGTTTGACCACTCATTTTAAAGCTTAGGATGTCCTGTATGTTTTCCTAAAATATGGGACCAAAATAATTAGTGAATCGTTCCCAGAAATTATTTTAGCTCAAGCTGTCCGAAACTGTCCACACCCAAACAGCTTCATCTGTTTTGAAAAATTTATTTCTCTCTCATTTCTTACTCAAATTAGGTGTATAATATATGGAATTAAAGATCTAGATGTCAAATATAACGTATAAAAATTTCATATAAATATTGATTGTGTACTGCTCGCAGTCATGAGAACACTAAGAGATGTCAGTGTGGAAATTGGAACTCGCTGGCAGCTTTGAAGTCTAGTTTTAAAAATGCTATAGCTAGAGTTTTAGAAATCGAAATAAGGCATATGATACCTTGTTAGAAAGCTTAGGAAGTCTAGTTTAACATACTAAAAGATGGAAATTTAAGAACTTACAGATTAGCACAAATTATAGGAAGAACCAAATCATGTATGGTGAGAAATCTATACTAAATTATTTTCAATTTGGTATATAGTGCTCTGCGTTGGGACCAAGGCACGTGAACTTAAGAGAGCTCAAAACAATGCTACAAGGGGACTATCAGAGGATAGAGATAGGTAAGGGGAGTTTATTTCTTCTTTATAGTTTTGACACCATAGTTGGGGGTCAGGGAGTTCAACTATGAGGATAATTGCCTGTCCCTGTTGTGTGCTGATTTTCAAGAAAAACTATGTTTTTAACTAATGGGATGCGATGTATTTATGATTGATGTGTGTTTGTTCCTGTGTGTGCTCGTTTTCAAGAAGAATTATGTTTTCAACTAATGGGATGTGATATAATTATTACTGATATGTGTTAGTTCCTTTTGTGTACTCGTTTTCAAGAAAACTGTGTTTTTAACTAAAGGGATGCGATGAATTTGCTTGTTGATGGATAAAACTGTGAATGATGATTGTTGTTGTAATGATTGGATTTTGGGAAAAGTCTTAATTACAGAGGAGACTCTACCCAAAATTTTATAACATGTTTTCCTATTTAATTATTTATTAAATTTTAAATGGGCATAAAAGGGTGTTTTATATATTGTAGTCCTCTTTAATTTGGAATTTTCCTAAAATACCAGTCTTGTGGTAATATGGATTGTGAATGAATGAGATGATATTGATGATTATGATGATGATGTTGAAATGGGATAATGTAATTGGATTGATGATGTTGAAATGAGATAATGTTGATGTGATTGATGATGTTAAATATTGATGTTTATGATGATGATATTGAAATAAAATGATGTTCATGTTGTTGATGATATTGAGATGATGTGATGTGATTATTGATAATGACATTGATGAGAGATTATGTTGATGTGAACAATGTCCCTGTGTGATGTGGATACACATGAATACCCCTGGGGATGCATGACTGGATAACCTTGCGATGGAGGGTTTACGAATTTTAAGCATCCCAAGAATGAAAAGGATTGTTTAAAATTCTGGTCCCTAGCTATCCATAATCAGTACATTGATGGTGCCCATGGTTGTATGTTGTGTATATCCATGTGGGGTACATTGACCAGTTGGATAACCTTGCGAGGGTGGGTTTACGAATTTTAAGCATCCCAAGAGAGAGAAAGGGATTGCTTAAAATTTCTGTCCCTATCTATCCTTGGTCAATGTATCGGTGATGTCATGTATGTACATGGGGGTGCATGACTGGATAACCTTGCGAGGGAGGGTTTACAAATTTTAAGCATCCCAAGAGTGAAAAGGATTGTTTAAAATTCTGGTCCCTAGCTATCCATAGTCAGTGCATTGATGGTGCCCATGTTCATACTTCATATTTCATGGATGGAAATAGAATGGTGACAGTAAGTACGGAGGTACTAGGGGGCATCACTCTATTTGGAACTCCCTTGAGACTCAGGGCTGATCACCATGGGGGGAGTGACCTGTGCACGACAGGGTGACCTCGACGAGCTACTGCATCATTTTCCTGAGAGAGGCTATTTCCATGAGGATGGTACCACATTGCATTTTGAGAGTTGAGTCAGGTGCATGCATCATTCTGAGGCATGATTGTTTTAATTTGTGAAATGAAGTGGATGACTAATTTGTTGAGTGTGTATTGACCTGATGGATTATTGAGAATGTTTGTGGTTGTTAATATTGTTTCTTTTCTAATTATTGTTATCTGATACTTGTTGATCTTATATAATAAACTCACCCTTGCAATTTTTGTACCGTGTGGTTGGTACCTGTGATGATCACGAACCTTTGTTCATGGGAGCAGATGATCAGCAACAGGTGATATTGGAGAGAGATTTCTTTTGTTGGAGCCGCCAAGCCAATGTGACAACGTTGGAATTTATTTTGGAAAGAGTTGTGTTTTGTTAATCAACTCTTCCTTAGTTAGTCCCTTGATTCTTTTGTTAGACATGTAAATGCTAAGGTGTAAGTACATGTAAAATTAAATAAATTTTTAAATATGTGAATGATGTGTACTGGTTTAGTATATGTGTATATATATATATATATATATATATATATATATATATATATATATATGTATGTATTTAATCATTGTAATTGTATCGTGTGTATGATAATTATATTATCGCGAAAAAAATTTATTACCATTTTATAATCAAATTAATGGAGTTTTCATTAAAAATTGAAATTGCACGAGCTATAGTTAGTGATATCGTAGCGACGAGGTGGGTCGTTACAGAAGACGACTGCTTTGGCATCAATCTAGGTGATGTCTGACGACAACATTGCATCAACATTTCCTGCGGCAAACTATTGTGCAAAACTGTTCACTGTAGCGGTAGGTTTTCTGATTTTTTTTACAGGAACTGTAGAAATAGGAAATGTTTTGTCTATTTAAGGGTTGCGTCTCACAATCTTTCAACAAGTTTTTTGTGTGTTCAGATTCAGAGAGTTCTCCCTAGGTATACCTCTGAGTTGCAATCTTCTAAAAATCTTATATTTTGGGAAATAAAATCTTGATTTCTCATTTGCATGTGTTTCTTGTTTTCTGTTAATTGAATTCTTCTCTTCTCATCCACTCCCTCTCATCCCGATGGCTAGCCACGCTTGAGAGTATAATTTTTATGCTTTAAGTTTATATATTTGTCTTTATTATTGTTCACAGCCATGTGAATTTCGTATTCTATTCCTGCTTTCCATTTATGTTATTGTCTTTTTTGTCCTTTTCCCTGTACTCGCTTCCACCCTATAATATATATATATATATATATATATAGGGTAAGTACATCACAACAATAGCAAGATTTACACTGTTTGATATTCACGAGGTATTGCAGAAATGAAAGGAAGATTGAGCGGAGAAATTAAAAAAAAAAGTTCCACTTCTACAATTGTTTTTAACAAAGTACAATAGAGATGGAAATTTTAAAATACGTGTGAGGCCCACATCATAAATCTTCTTAGCTCAAGTACGATGGAATGCGAAGAAATTTGTAGAATGTCCATGACTACCCTCACTTTTGAAACACTGAAAATAATTATATTAAAAATAACATAAACAATTAAATAAATAACACCATAATCAATTGTATTAAAAAATACAATCCATTATGGGACATTTTTAACTATAGAAAATTGTATTAAAAAATATAATCAATTATAATGATGCACGTGTTTTCAAATTGCTATATAATCGATTATATGGAATGCATGGTTATCGCTCAAAAAGTTAGGGGTGTTCAGGGTACGGACCACCCGTGAACCCGAACTGATCTGAATTGATCTGAACAATTTGGATTGAGTCATTTATGTATTTGGGTCAAAACTGAACTGAATCAATCAAAACCGTTCATGTACGGGTTGGGTCACAGGTTTAGATTTATAAATCCGTTGACCCGATCCGTGAACCTGTGATAAAAATATAAATTTTATTATATATATATATATATATATATATATATTAAAATTTAAAAACTAAAAAAATAATTTGACAATAAAAAAGGTGTGGTACTATAAATGTGTGGGTCGAATGAAGGCCAGCCCATAATCATCTCATTTTTGCTGTGAATGTGTGGACTGTGTGGTACTGTAAATGTGATTTTAGCTGTTTATGTTTCATTTTCTTATGTGCTTCTCTGTTCTCTCTCATCTCATCAAATCTCCATGCTTTGGTTGTCTCTCATCTCATTTCCTTCGCTGCGCTTCTACACCAGCTCCTTCTCTGTTCTCTCTCATCTCAGATCGATCAAGCATCAGATCTTCCTCTGTGCTTTCTTTTTCTTTTTCAACAAAACATTTATTACATTCTGTAACTTAAGACTAACACATTAGGTTTTACTTGTGTTGAGAATAATAGCATGTAATATATGTGTAAACATGAAAGGGTAATTAAGTATTTTGAATATACTGTAGTTGCTCTCGATATATATATATATATATATATATATATATATATATATATATATATATCACAGGGCTTGACACAAATTGTGTTATATCAAACTCTTATAACAACTTTCAATAACCATAATGTATGAGGGGATAATCAATTAACATACACGTCTTATAACAACTTTCAAATTGTGTTTGGTTTTGCTTTAAATATTGCTTATATTGGATCTCTAAGTGTTGAAACTACAAGTGCTGGAACTTCTTAATGTATTACTTTCAAGTATATTGTTATTTGTTTCACCTTTTTTTCATATTTCGGTTACCATGTTTATAATATTAATGAATCATATTTTATTCATTTGTTTGTTTCAGCAAATTTGGTTGCAACCACTACTACAAATAGGCCCTTTTACGACACACAATCGACGACGGTTATTTTATAACCGTCTTTGTATGTCACGCGGTGGCAATTTTGCAATTAAATGGAACTTTACAAGACAGCTTATCATAACGAAGACGGTTATTAGGAGACCGTCATTGTTGAACCCGGTTTCAAAGACGGTTTTTTTAAATGCCCGTCTTTGTTTATTTCCTTCTTTTTAATTAAAATCATTTGCCGAACGTGTTGCGGTGAGGGTCGAGGAGGAGCGCGAGGCGGCGATACTGGGCGGCGATCACTACAAAAAAACATGCCCCTTTCCGACGGTCTCTTTCCCACCGCACCCCTTCCGTCTGAAAGCTTCCTCATTTCCGACGGTATGTTCCCATGGATCCTCAGCCCATCGGAAATCTTCATTTATCACAAACACATTTCAGCTGAACCCTAGCCTCCAAACTCACAAAACATGTGTTCTCCTTCTCTGGCCAAGCTCCGTCAACTGTAGCACTTCCTCCGTCACGGGCACAGGTGAGTATTCTTTTCGTTCTCCTCTTGTTTTATTTGCTTGGAAGCTGGTTTCCATTGGACATATTTTGAGGGTCTTGGGTTTCGATTACTTTGTATCTGTGCTGTTCTGAAAAGGGGTTTCGAGTACTTCATTAATTTGTGCTTTCTGTTAACCCAATCTCATTTCTTGAGTGTGTATGTTGTTCATTTGTTTGTTCTTTTTCTCTGTTTTGGCATATCAGAGACCTATTGGCTTTTCTTTTTCTTGCTCTCTCTCACATTGGTCTTTGTGATTGGATTTGGTCTACGAAAAACTCTGCCTTGGGAGTGTATTATTTTGATTATACTCTTCTTTTTGGTTGAGAAGATGATGATGATTGTTAACCATTGTTTACCTGGGTATGCTCTGACATGTAATAGATATGAACGAAACTGTATAAACTTATGTACTGAATCAGATAACAAGACTAAGACCTATTGGATCAAATAAAACATATAAGAATGGGATTGATTTATGAAAATAAGTAATGAACAGTTGACTGAAAATAGAATGAAGTACACATGTATGCAATGCCCCATGTAATAATATGCTGAAGTCTAAAGAATGATGATTACATTTGTAATACATTTTGAGTATGGCATAAAGGCACCTAAGAACTAGAACTTCAAGGAAATAGCAAGAGGGGAAAATGTCTGATAGATAAGGTGAACAATGAAAGAGCTTGTTAGTGTAGGGAATTATCAGAAAAAGACATTCAAAATAATTAATTGTGAGTATTCATATACCAAAGCAGTGTTCTGTGTTTCCAAGTCTGTGATAGGATCACACTTTGTTGGGCAATTTCGCTTTTACATGGATTCAGTCTGTCACATGAATCACAACAAGTAGCCATGGTTGATATCCATGTTTTAGCTTGTGGGGGCTGTTAGCTAGATACAAAATCCCTGTGAGTTATGTTCTGATAGTGTCAGCCATATATGACTTAGTTAGGTGGTTATTTTTTTCTGTTTCATTACCTTGTAGTTGTATATATATACTTTTTCATGGATGCATAATTAGATTAAGATACTATGGCAAAGACTATAGTCTTCAATTATCTTACTGGGACATGAATTTTAGCTCTGTTCTTCAGTAATAATAGTAGCAATAACAGCAAGAGCTAGAACAATATAGAGCTACATAGGCTATAATAAAAAAGAAAATGACTTGGTCTAGCTTGCTACATGATATGAATTTTGCAGATCGAGATTGTCAGTTGCAGCCCACATAGTTATAAACTTATAATTGCCCTATGAGTTGTATTTAATCGTAAATGTTGACAATATGTATTAAAGTTTTAGACATTATTGTGAGTGCAACTGCTACTTGAAATCATAGTGTGAATGAATAATTAAGGTTTTGGCAGCTAGCAAAATGAAAGCACAGTTTTTTTTTATTTTGGTTAAAGACTGCAACCAAAAAGCTATGTCCGTGATAGAGGTAGCTGTGGAAAGTGAGACAAAGGTGATGGGGCTTATATAAGGAGAGAATAAATAGATAGAAAGTAGTAGGACAAATGGGGCGTGAGAGACAACCTTGCCATGCCTTTATGTTCCCCTTCGCCTCATGATTCCTTGCAGTTTTATTATTTCTTTTTAAAAATTAACACATTATTTATAAAAAAATAAAAGTATAATTAGTCAATGGACTGAGAAAACAACTACAGTTTAACTCAATAGAAAGCTATATCTTATTTAGAGACATTTCCTAACTCAAATTTTAATTTTTTTTAAAGGCTCTAACTCAAATTTAAATATAGGTAGTAGGTGAGTGTGAGCCAATCAGTCAAATAAAAAAAGTAAACCCCCCCACCCCCCCTTTGCACATAATACATAATTATATAAACGGATAAATGTATCACCAAGGAATGTAGTAATTATAAGGCAGAGATATTGATCAAGAAGGAAATTAATCACACACGTGACATGTCTAACTTGTGGTATTTGGTTATAATATATTGTTTAAAGCAAGCATGAAAGCCAGACATATATCTTCCTATCAAACTAAAAGACCTTCTAAAAGTTTTAATGTATCCTAAAACCCCAGGCAATGATAATATTATGTTGTTCTAGAATTGGCTTACAATGAGAGTTGGGATTGACCATGTAATGATTGGCAACTAAGCTCATCATAGGAAGAGTTTGATGATCACTAGTTATCATAAAATAAAAAGTTTATATATAGAAACTATATAGTGTCCGCTAAAGAAACTTGGTGTAGCAATCACTCCTAAGCATTTCTTTTTCTTCATTCCATTTTTTCCATCTTTACGTATGAATTTCTCAGCTTTACATGCAGTGAGGATTACTACACCATTTCCTATAATATCAACCAACCAAGTAGAGATAGTTCTTTTCTTATCTCTTATTCTACAACCATAACAGCATGAACCACACACTACAAAAAAATTGCCTATTTCTTATCTCAGATTAGTGCACTCAAATCCCAAAGTCCCTACAAGAACCCTTTGAATGAAGTTTGCAACTTTGATAGCTGATTTCCCTCCACTGCATGTGAGCTACTTGGGAAGTTGGTTCAAGAAAGTGATCTCATATGTTGGCATAGGATTCATGAACACAAAGTAGGGGTCTAACAACTTGTGTCTGTGAACAGTTGTTCCATAAAACACGCTTCGCTTTGTGGTAATAGCATATGGGACTATCCTATCAGTGAGTTCCGTAACAACTTATGCACTTTTTGAAGCTGACTTTTATGTATGTGAAGTATTTGGAACTTTACAAGCTTTGAAATATTGTCTATTTGGCATGTTCAATATTTGAAATTAAGGTATTGACACTGATATGTGGTGTGCAGAATTGGTAGGAAGCTATGGAGAATCTTAGTCTCTAAAAGGTCAATTTCTTCCCTCAAAGAATTGGTAAGCTTTTTATTTGAATCACTAGTGAATGCAGATGAGGAAAACCTTACTTTGCAATTTTATTTAATTGCACTTAATTAACTTCTGTTTAGAGCCTTTACCATCTTGCAAAGCTTTAATCCTCTAATGAGCTTGTTTATATTAGTGGAATGAATTTATTATGTAGCTTTCTAGTATTTTTTCCTATGTAAAAAAAACACGTAAGTCTTTGTGTTCACTGGCTTAAGCAATTTTGCAGTTGTTTTTATCAACCTTTAGTAACATTCTAACAGTAAGCCGAGATATAAAGTGGGATTAACAAAATTTTGTGATATTCAATAAATTACAAGTAATAATAGAGATGGTATTATTAGCATTTCTCATCCTTGCTATATCTTCTGACTTTTTGGCTACTATATCTTCATGTTCTCCAAATCTTGCTGTTTAGACTTTGTACTTCATAGTTACATTCTCTTCACAATGTTCATTGACTTCAAATATTCATTCAATTTACTTGTTCCAGATTCAGAGAAAATTACATTTGAGGATTGAGGAGCAAGGTAAGCAGCTGAAGGTGATGTTTGACTAACAGCAGAAGGCAAGTGATTGGGTCAGACTTGTTTGATTTTCAGCTGAGTGAGCTGCGGGCCATAACACAGAATTTTAGTAGCAATTTCTTGCTGGGTGAAGGTGGCTTTGGAACAGTGCATAAGGGTTACATAGATGACAATTTGAGGCTGGGTTTGAAAGCACAACCTGTTGCTGTTAAACTTCTTGACATTGAAGGTTTACAAGGACATCGTGAATGGCTTGTAAGTGTGACTTTACGATATGCGAGGTATGCGAGGCAGCTACGAGGTATGCCTCTTTCTATTACACTTTTGCATCAATTTCTAATTCCACTCTTTTGTCTTCTACGCTCACCTTTGTGATTTCTTGTATATAGATTTTTCTATTAGAGAAAAGCATTGCAAGGAGCTTAAAAGTAAAGGCCGTTAGAGGTAATTTCTTACCTTGTGCTTGTTATTGGAATGCTTGTCATTAGCTTGGCCTGTATTAGTGAACAAGGTGATGTGATTGTTTTTAGTGGTAATGGGGTAGGAAAAAAAACTATTTCCTTTCTCTAGAGCTTTTGATGCCTCAAATACAGTGATTAGTTCTGTGAATACAGGTACAATATGATAGAACAAGGGCACGTGAGTTAAAAGATTTTGTTCCTTTGGCTAAACCAAGACCCTGCGGCAAAGGTAGGGCTAGGTTCATATGCATTGCCACTACACTTTTGGTTTTTAAAAAATTACATTAAACTTTGGTTAATTGGACCTAAGTTGGAGGGGTTATCAAGGAAATAAAAATCACCTATTTTTGCCTCACAGAGAAATCATACTTGAAGAGAATTAAACATCATACAACACTTGGACCAATGTCATGGTTTTGTTTGAAGTATTGCCTTTGTACTTTGTCATTGTTTCTGCCTGACATGGATTACATTGTTACATATGTGGAATTCCCTCTTTTGAAGTACCGCATAGTTTCTTTGGCTTGATTTTCTGTCTCTCATATGTTTTCATATCTTACTGGTTTTACTATTAAGTTGTGTATTGCTAGCCAGAAATCTCTGTTTGTTGCCAAGTTATCTAGTAGCCTGGGATCAGGTTGGTTGTGTTTTATTAATATAACTTGACAAAGTTTTTGTTTTTCCTACCGAGGTTTTATGTATGTGAATTGCTAGTTTGGAGGGTTTGATGATTGGTTAAATAGTTTCCTTGTACTATATTTTGTGATTGAAATGCTGGGAAATAGTTACGATGTTAGACATATTTTTGGGAAGCAGTGAAAATAGCAATGTTGAAAATGCTTTGAAGAGGCAGGAAGCACAGGCTCAAAACATACATTTGACTATTGAAGATCTGGAATTCAGTTTCTAATGCCTTCTTAAAGATCTCAATGCATGGTTTTTGTCAGATTATATAGTGGCAATGTTGTTGTGTTTTTCTTGGAACAAATCTACTGATTTACTTAATAAGTTATTGTTGACCTGATGTGAAGGATTCATAGGATAGAGGTATACCACGTATAAACACTTTATTCCAAAAGGATAGACACACTTTGGCTTATGATCAGAATGTCTTTTGTTTATGCTTTGCTAAGGGTTTTTTTTCCTGTCTTTTTTTGCTGCAGCTTGGGCAGGAGAGGCTTTCAGCTCTTTGTCTGATGCCGAAGTTTGTTGACTTGGATTCATTGGGTACTAAATTAAAGATCAAATCTGCATTTGTTGTAGATCATATGAAAGGATAATAATTCAGTTTAGTAGTGGTTTTTCTTAATTGCTATTTCCTATTAATTGGTTGATTTGGTTCTTTGCTGTTTTATACTACTTTCTTGCAGGCATATATCAAAATTGCCCAGGCTATATCATCTCGTGCTATAAGTTTTGGTTTATCTATCACAACTGATCTCCATGATGTCTGTGGATTCCAATAGAAAGTTTTAAATGGTTTTATTATTTGAAATAATGGTTTTAACGGTTACGATGACGGTTTTTTCTAAATATCTGTTTTTGTAGGTGTTTAATTTATTTTGATTTTTTTTAAAAAATAAAATACAAACGAAGACGGTTATTTAGAAAAACCGTCATCGTTAGTCCACATACGAAGACGGGTTTTTCCAAATAACCGTCTTTGTTTGTATTTTATTTTGATTTATTTTTTTTAAAATAAAATACAAACGAAGACGGTTATTTGGAAAAACCGTCATCGTTAGTGCACATACGAAGACGGATTTTTCCAAATAACCGTCTTTGTTTGTAATTTATTTTGATTTATTTTTTTTTAAAATAAAATACAAACGAAGACGGTTATTTGGAAAAACCGTCATCGTTAGTGCATATACGAAGACGGGTTTTTCCAAATAACCGTCTTTGTTTGTATTTTATTTTGATTTATTTTTTTTTTCAAATAAAATACAAACGAAGACGGTTATTTGGGAAAACCGTCATCGTTAGTCCACATACGAAGACGGGTTTTTCTAAATAACCGTCTTCGTTTGTATTTTATTTAAAAAAAAAATCAAAATAAATTACCAACGACGACGGTTATTTGGAACCGTCGTCGAAAGTCCCCCACTATCAACGACATCCATATCAACGACACTGCGACAACCGTCGTCGTTTGCCCTAAATAACCGTCGTCGTAGGCGTTATTTGTAGCAGTGAACAAATCTGGTTATAACAAAGCTTACAAAATTGAATAAAATTTGGTTGCAACAAATTTGGTTATAACAAAAAATTTCTGAAAATCGAACCGAACCGAACCAATCAAATTTAATTGGGTTGGGTCATAAATTTGGTCAAAACCGATCTGAACCGACCCACGAACACCCCTACAAAAAGTAATGTCTGTTACGAGTATATATTATAAAGGATAAAATAGTATGTTTTATTAATAAAATAATTTCTTTGTTTTCCTTTCTTTAAAACTTAACAACTTGATAATTTTACTTTTATTTTATTTCTCTTAAACTAAATACACTTATTTTCACTCTATTTATTATCTATTTTTCTTCTCTTCTTTTATCACATACCTACTTTCACCCTTAGACTAAATAATGGAAACTCACAAGGTATGTGACTTTTTTATGTGGAGAGGTCAATGTGTTAAGATACAAGGCCTCCTTCTTTCACAATTGAACCACGCACCCCATACATTGCTAACCAACACAACAGAAGGCTAGTTGTTTCATAGGTTAGTCTTTGGGATATCTCCCATTCTCGAACACTTAGGTGTTAGGTATGGGGGGAAATGTTTTTATGTCCGACAAGAAAAGCAAGACCAAATGTGATTGTTTTACAGTGATGAATATATATATGATTTTTTTTATACAAGTATTAGTGCAAAAATACATTTTAAATCAGCTTTTTAGACGAGAATATAGTTTTAAAAAAATGAGGTAAATGTAAATAAAATGAAATTATCCAGAACTGATCTAGAAGCATACATTTTAAATATTTAGACTGATTTAGAAAGTTTTTTCAAGATCAATTAGAAACAGAACTGATCTAGAACTATCTAACTCAACAAAACCCCAAAATAATCCTTTCTTATTCGTTATCACGCTCCTTTTGTTGAGACCACAAACAAAAACCCTCGAGCCCTTCGTTGCCCTAAAGTCCATCACACATTACTTCTAGTTCTAAGTCTGTCCCACCCCGGCCCAAAGTCCATCGCAATTGCATCTCCATCTCCACCTTCGAGCCCTTTCCGTTGTTTCGAGCTCCCTCACGATGTTGTTTCAATTTTGAAGCTTCGATTCTCTAGCCTTCTCTTCTCCCTCACAATGTTGTTTCTGTTTGAAGCTTTGTTCATGCGAAGCTATGTTCACTTCTGAGTCTTAGGTTCTCAATCGAAGAGTTCGTTTGAAGATTTGTTCTCTGGCATGTTCTTCTTCCTCGTGATGTTGTTTCAGGCAAGATTGTCTTCTCCAATGTTGTTTTTTTTATCAACTATAAATTTGGGAGTTAGGAAAAGTAGTTGTAAATTAGGAATTGAGTATGCTTTCTCGGTGTTTACTTAAGGTTCATAAGTTCTGACTTAGGGATTGAATCTTCCAGAGGCTTTTTTTTCCTTTCCAAGAATGGTGGGTTGTCCCTGCTAAAGTTGTTTTTGACCAAACTGTGTGGTCTGCAATTTAGAACAACATCTACTTTGTGGTTTTGTGCTTGTTGCGTTTCAAATCTTTGACTAACATATATGGTGAACTGAAGTCAACATTCTTGCCCTTGCTTACTGTGAGTAGTTAGTCTATTTGTTTCTTTATGTTGTTTTCAGATGTTAATTGTAAATGTAATTACATGCCTCATTGCATACATTGCTTTAGTGCAATATAAAGCCATGGAGATGCCTCAATAGCATGTTAGTAATTGTGCCAAGCTAAAAATTGAGCTTATGTACTTGGACTATGTCATACCCTTAGGATCAAATTTGTATCATTAAGTGTACCCACTGCTACAAAAAAGGGATTTAACAATGGTGAACAAACATATATAACATCGGTTGTGGAAGAAACTGATTTTGAAAGTGCATTAATAGGTGTGCTTCTACTAGGCAAAATAGATGTAGAAAGTAGCTTAATAACATCAGTTTTTTACAAAACCAATGTTCTTTAGGTGCTTTCTACATTAGTTATAACACAACCAATATACAAAGTCATCCGGAAAAAATGTGAGAAGGTGCCTCTTGGAGTCTACAAACAAACTTTTTGAGCCTACGCCAACTCTAAGCCTTTTTGAGCCTACAGTGAGAAGGTGTCTCTTTGGTTTTGGCCTGATAAAAAATATGAAAAATAAAAGTGAGAACTTTTATCCAACTCAGCCTTTTCAAACATGAGAGGACTCTATTCCATTCACTATTATCGGTCTCACAAGACTGGTCACTATAAGTTCCACAATTTGAGCATATGGGATCCTCTCAAGTTGCTCATGAATTTGTAAATACAAGATCAAATTTAAATTTTAAAAGAAAAGTTATCTATTCAGTCTATGTTCTAACAAGAATAACACTTGCAATTCATTCGTTCCTGAAAGAATTGAAACGTACTGTTTTCAAGTCCCTTTACTAATCCTTGTCATTATGCAAATCTAACTTGAATGCAAACTTCTTTAAGCGAAATTAGGAACTGTTTCAACCCATATTCTCTAATTAATAAACCTTAGGTAACTTTAAGTAGTGAAAATATCTCTGGAAAAAAAACTGATTTGAGAGCAGGTAAGAGATAAAATGAGAAGGTAAGAACGATAGCAAAGAAAAACAAATTCTGATTTAGGGATTGAAGGAAAAGAAAAGTGTTATGGCGATTCCCTTTGGCCCAAAATAACAAGGCCCAGTAAGACCAAGTCAATTAACTCCAACCACTCAGCAACACGCTATCATAATCATCAGAGATAGGGGAAGCCATAACGATACCACAACCGCCACTACTCAGTCAACCGAGGATTCCGGCCGAAGATCGTGGACACGAACCACTATTCCACTAGTACCCAGATCAGTGTTCACCAGCCTATAAATGGGAGTATCCTCCATGGAGAAAGGTACACACATTCCGACTCTCTCTTTTCCATTCACACAGAGCACACACCGCACATCAATTGTGTCGTGTCTTCATTTGAGTACTGTGATCTTCTTACCTGAGGTGATTCATCACCATAAGCATCCTCAGAGAGAAAGAGAGCCTGATCCCATATTAATCACCCAACAATTCTTGTTGGACATTCCTGTTCATCTCGAAAGGAATATTGGCGTCGTCTGTGGGAACGATAAATTTCGATTCCCATAAAGTCACAATGGTCAATACAAGAAGCCACCAAATGGAAGGACGAGACGAACCACCAAGAAACATGATTCATGAGAATGTGGTGATAGAAGACGCCGTCTCGGATATTGCTTCGTCCCCGGCTCTACTAGCATTGCATTTGCCTAACAATGCACCACCAGCTGGCGAGGCAGAACCAGAGACAACGCAACGCTTTATTCATAATGCTCTGGACTCAATTTTATCCTGGATTGTGAATCTAGAGAAACGACATGCGCTTCAACGACAGGAAGATGTCCAGAACCTGATTGCACAACTGGAAGAGCGCAGTGCCAAATGGAAACATGATGAAAACCTCTGCATCCAACATATAGAGCAGCGGATCAGAAGCATGGAGAATCCGGCACAAGAAGAGAATCATGGACAACATCACCCTATAGCAGGAAGGCGCTGTCAGGCGACCTCGGTTCCTAATGCCGAGGTAGGAAACCCGGGACCAATCAGTCATTCCGAACCGGGGGGATTATCTCATCCCTAGACACGTAACGACCAAGGACTTCACATCTCCCCAACCGAGGTCCCAGACCATAATGTCGTAGAGAGCACGGCAGCGGAAGTCATACCCCGACCCAGGATGGAAGATGGCACTTACCGAAGAAAGTACCGTCAAGGTCAACAGAATAATAGTCCATTCGTGGATGAAATAGTAGATGCTCAGTTTATAGAAGACTTTGATGGATCATTTCTATCAAAATATGATGGGAGCCAGGATCCCCAGGTACATATTGACGAATTCGACATGCATATGTGCATTCGAGGCATTGACGAACCAATAATCTCAAGAATTTTTGTTACCACTTTAACCGGAGCTGCGCAAACATGGTTTCACACTCTGCCACCTCGATCTATTCAAAATTTTGAAGATTTCGTACAAAAATTCCTGTTGAATTTTGCGACCAGCAAGAAACAACCTAAGTCCGAATTCCCTCTGGGAAAGATATGCCAACAACCCGGAGAAACGTTACAAAGCTACTTGGATCGCTTCAAGGAAGCCGCCCTACAAGTCCAAGGTCTGGAAGAAAGGGTACACGTACATCTCATATCTGCCGGACTCAATGGATCATCCCGTTTAGCCAAGTCGATCTATAAAGATCCTGTAAAATCCCTCATGGAATTCAGAATGTGGTCAAAAAAGTACTTGGAGTTAGAGCAGATGGAGATTGCCAACTCGGCTCCCAAGGAATTTAGAAGAAAGCCTTCCCCACCGAGGAATCGACATTAGGGAAACGTGCATACCAGCCAACATCCTGCGAATACCCATACCGGTTGACATCTGGGAAATGTTCCTGACCCCGTTTTCAGGCCAAGGAAGTATGAAACGAGGTACGACAAATACGCTCCATTGAACACTTCCCGGGCTCAGATATGGAGAGAAGTTGCCTTAACAGACATGAGGAAGGTAGATTGACCTCGTCCAATTTTCAAAAAGGAGGGACTAGATTATTCCCGATTTTGCGAATTCCACAATGGACCGGGTCACACGATTGATCAATGTTGGGATCTCTGTGATGCAATAGAGAAGTTTATCCATGAAGGTAAACTGGGACAGTATGTTATCAAGACCCAGGGGCAACAAGGCAAGCGAAAAGGCCTTCATCACGAACACAAAAGCCGAGATGGAAAGAAGAACAAGAAGGACGATGATTTCCCGGAACCCGAATTTGAATGCAACGTGATTTCAGGAGCCATGGGAGGAGGAGGTGACACTGCTAGCCAATGAAGGAAGTACCTCAAGGAAGTTATGTTGGTGATAGCTCAACCGAACTTCAAGAAAAATAGTAAGAAGGAAACCACACCCCCGCTGATTTATTTTACCCAAGCAGACATGAGAGGGTGGTTCCCGGCCATGAGGACGGCCTTGTAATAATGGGGACGATAGCTAATTACTGAGTTAAAAGGATATTTATTGATAACGGTAGCTCAGCCGATATCATTTCTTGGAGTGCATTCAAAAAGATGAACTTGGATGAAGAAGACTTGAACCCGTGCAAAACCATGTTGATAGGTTTTAATGGCGGAAGCACCGGCCTCAAGGGTTCCATTGACCTCCGACTCACACTAGGGACAAAGGAAGGTTTCAAGTCAGAAAGAGTCACATTCACCATTGCCGAGTTCTCTTCACCATACAATGTCATCCTGGGTAGACCAACTCTTCATAAGTGGGACATATTAATGTCCACCAAGCATTAGAAGATGAAGATGGCTGGAAGTAACGGCAAAGTAATCACCATATGGGGAGATTAAAAGGAATCCAGGCAATGTTATTACAATGCGGTAAGAGAAAGCGAAGGTGGCTCCTCCTCACCACCTCGGATAAGGCAAGGAGATCAGGTTAAACAAAAGATCGAGAAACGTTCATTCCGGAAGCCGATGAACCTGGTGGAGCTAGATATGTGGGATGTTGAAGAATGGAGACCAGAACCGGCAGATGAGCTTGAAGATGTCCAGATTGGAAGTTTCCCAGAACAAGTCACAAAGATAGGCAAATAGAATGATCCAAAAACCAAAGGCAAACTAATCAAATGCCTCCGAGAAAACCAAGATGTGTTTGCTTAGAAAGCTTCTGAGATTCCCAGAATAAAGCCTACCTTTTGCTACCACAAACTAGCCATGTACCACGATTCCAAACCAGTGGCGCAGAAGAATAGGAACCTCAGCCCAGAAAGAAGACAAGCTTTGGAGAAGCATATCAAGGAGTTATTGGAGGCCGGGTTCATAAGAGAGATACAATACACCACGTGGCTCTCCAACGTGGTAATGGCGAAGAAGTCAAATGGGAAATGGCGAGTCTGCGTTGATTACACGGATTTAAACAAAGTCTGCCCCAAGGACTCATACCCAATGCCGAGTATCGACCAACTTGTAGATAACTCCTCTGGTTTTCGACTGCTATCGTTCATGGACGCTTACTCCGGATATAATTAGATCCCCATGTACTCGGATGATCAGGAAAAGATGACATTCCAGGGTGTTGAAGCAAATTACTGCTACAACGTAATGCCATTCAGCTTGAAGAATGCCGGGGCTACTTATTAACAGATGATGAACAAAGTCTTCGCCAATCAGCTTGGATGCAATATTGAAGTATACATAGACGACATGATAACAAAAACAGCTGCGGCTGGGAATCATATCTGGGATTTAGAAGAAACTTTCCACAAATTGAGGCAGCGCAACATACACTTAAATCCACTGAAGTGCGCCTTTGGAGTAAAGGTCGGGAAGTTTTTAGGATTCATGCTCACTCACAGGGGAATAGAAGAAAACCCAGATAAATGCAAGGCTGTCTTGGACATGCAGTTCCCATCCAACAAGCGAGAAGTCCAACAACTGACAGGAAGAATGGCCGCCCTAACACGGTTTCTCCCAAAATCTGCAAAAAAAGCGCTTCCTTTCTTCAAATTGTTAAAAAAGGAGGCTACCGTGGGATGGAACCCGGCATGCGAAGCGGCCTTTCAGGAGATTAAGAGATGTTTGGCCTCGCCTCCAGTGCTTTCAAAACCAGATCCCGGAGAAACACTGATCTTATATCTCTCAGTCGGAGAAGAAGCCATAAGTGTCGTATTAGTGAGAGAAGTTGACAAGTCTCAGTCGCTGGTTTATTTTGTGAGCCGAGCTCTCAAGAACTCAGAGTTACAGTACCAAAAGCTTGAAAAAGTGGCTTTTGCCCTTCTTACAACAGTTAAAAGGCTTCGTCCATACTTCCAAAGCCACACCGTTATTGTCAGAACAAATCAATCTATCTGGCAAGTACTACACAAGCCGGATTTAGCTGGAAGAATGATGAACTGGGCCATCCAATTGTCCGAATTTGATATTAAATACGAAGCCCCACATGCCATCAAGTCTCAAGCTTTAGCCGACTTTGTAGTGGAGCTAACCCCGGTGTCTTCAAACCAACAAAAAAATCTAGTATGGAAATTGTATGTTGACGACTCGTCCAATTCCAAGGAAAGCGGAGCCGGAGTCATCATTGAAAATCCAGAAGGGGTGTCACTCGAACATTCATTACAGCTTAATTTTCCAACATCCAATAATCAAGTAGAATACGAAGCACTAATCACCGGGCTGAATCAGATAAGAGAACAGGAAGCGCTGAAAGTCAATGTCTTCACCGACTCACAGCTCGTTTCAGCGTAAATTGAAGGAAGATATCAAACTAAGGGGCCTTTGTTAGCTAAATATCTGGCTAAAGTGAAGGAAATAATAGCAGAATTTGATGAAGTTATAAACGCCCATATCCCCAGGGAAGAAAATTCCCGAGCCGATATATTTTCAAAACTGGAAAGTATGAAAGGTACGGGCAACCATCGAATGATCATCCAACAAGAAGTCACCCAACCCGCATGCGTCATGATGATCTCGGCGGCCGAGGACTGGAGGAAGCCTATTATCAATTATTTAGAACAGGGGATAATACCAGATGATGGAATAGAAGCGAGAAAGCTAATTTGAGATGCTGCCATGTACACAATAGTTGATGGCGAATTATACCGCAGAGGCCTCCATACTCCAATGCTGTTGTGCCTGAACCTGGACCAAACCGAGTACGTACTTACAGAAATACATGAAGGCATTAACGGCCAACATGTGGGTGCAAGAGCTTTAGCATTGAAAGCTCTTCGTACCGGATACTTCTGGCCGACGATGAAGGTGAACACATCAGATCATGTAAAGAAGTGTGACAGCTGCCAAAAGCATGCAAAGATACTATGGTCTCCACCAGCCGAGTTAACTTTGGTCACGACACCGTGGCCTTTTTACAAGTGGTGAATGGCCCTTTTAAGTCCATTTAAGGCAATAGAAAGTCAAATGAAATGGCTAATAGTAGCCGTCGATTATTTTACAAAGTGGATTGAGGTCGAGCCCCTAGCCACCATCACCTCGGCCCGAGTTCAAAAGTTTTTCGAACACAGCATAATATCAAGATTTGGGATTCCGGTAGAAGTCGTCACAGATAATGGAACACAATTTATAGATAAGAAGTTCTAAGAAATGATGACCGGGTTCCACATAAAACATCATTTCTCATCTGTAGAACATCCGCAGTCCAACGGTCAGGCTGAAGTGGCAAACAAAATCATTCTGGATGGGCTGAAAAAGTGAATGCATGAAGCCGACCCAAACTGGGTCGAGTAGCTTTATTATGTCTTATGGGGACATAGAACCACGGCCCAAACAGCTACTCAAGAGACCCCTTTCAGAATGACGTACGGCTGCAAAGCAATGATACCCGTGGAGATCGGCCAACCATCGTGGAGGAGGCAACATATGTTTCATACAGGGGAGGATAATAACGCAGCGTTAGCCGCAGAGCTAGACCTGATAGAAGAAGTTCGGACTACAGCACACCACCGAGATCTCCACATGAAACGTATAACGGCCCACAAATTCGATAAAAAGGTAAGGCCAAGGTCCTTTGAAAAAGGCGACCTCGTGTTACATTGAGCTGATATTGGAAATAACAATGCCCGAGATGGAAAGCTAGCATCCAACTGGGAAGGACCATACCGAGTTACACAAAACCTCGGGAAGGGAGCGTACATGCTAGAAACCCTTGAAGGAAAGGACGTAAAGCGCACTTGGAATGTTGACAAGTTAAAAATCTATCATAGCTAGAAGTTCCTATCCGCAATAACCATTCATGTGTTTCTCCTTAATTGATTTTATAAGCCGGGATGCAATACATTGACACTTGCGTAAGTCTTTCATGGGGATCATGGATTCATATTTGAAGTTTCCATTCGTGTGTTTCTCCTTAATTGATAAGCCGGGATCCGATATACTGATACCCGAGTAAGTCTTTCATGGAGATCATGGATTAATATTGGAAGTTTTTATTCATGTGTTTCTCATTAATTGATTTTATAAGCCGGGAGTATGATGCCCGTGTAAATCTATCATTGAGATCATGAACTTATGTAATTATCCTCGAAGAATATCAATAAAAATCCTTATTACAAGGAATTTATATATATATATATTGTGCACAAGTTTTATTGACCTAGCAACTGTTCAATGTGTTAATTCGACCCTGATCAGGCCGACATGATCATTTATTCGTGGATGAATGATTAGCACTCCGAAAGAATCACATTCATTGATTAATGGTTATGTAACATGTTGATTGTTGGTAGGATTGGAATCCGGTTTCATAAAATCGGGATCCAAAATCCGACATTCAACTCCCGATTGCTAATTCGGGCAATATGATACTTGGTCGTTGGAGCCAAACGAATATTCAAGCATGTAAATATACTCAAGTCGGCTAAAACATATAAATAAACAGCAAATCAAGTATTGGACGAGTATCAGATAAAAACCAAATACGGTGATAGTAGAAGAAATTGTTTGAAAAACAAAAGCAGGAATTACACATGGAACCGACATTCTGGCCCTTCAACTTGACGCATCCTTCTCACCGGTGACAACCTCGGAACCCTCAGCCGGGGGATCAATCTCTGGAGGAGCATAAGGGACCAACATGCCACCTTCAACATATGCCCGGCAATGAGTTCCTTCCAAGTTCAAGGTTACCCCCGGGTTTAAACATTGGACTTGATCCAATGCATTTGAGAAGGCCTCCTCCGCCACCGACCCCAGTACCTCTTGGAGCTCGGCCATTTCTTTGCTAACCAGCCCAGCTTGGGACTTAGCTTCTTGAGCCTCCATTTGAGACTTGTACAAAACCCTCAAATCGACAAGCTCTTGAGCCAAACAAGTAGCGTTATCCCGGGCCTTGTTTGCATCGGCTAAAGCAGCGTCATAAGAGGTTTTGAAGAAGTCGGCGCTATCCTTCACCACTTGGAGTTCATTGCGAACCAACGTAAGATCTTCCTTCGCGGTAGCTAACCCCTCGCAGGAAGTAACAAGCTTCTCCATTAGCTTTATATTTTCCTCTTTAAGCTTTATATGTCGGGACTTCAATGATACCAAACTCGGCACCAAAGAAGCACACTTGAAAGCTTGAAAGTGAAGCTGGTCGAACTCCCGGATGTCGTTGTCGGAGAAGGGGCTCGAATCCAAGAAATGCTTGGGGGCCTTGGTAAACGGGTAAAGGTCTTCAACTCCCCTTTCCTAGAGGCACCCCGACGTCAACGCAAAAACAGTTGGGGATGTAATCATGGCAACGACAGTAAGGTTGGCCGGCAAGTCTTCTGTAGTACTTGGGACAGGGTCAAGATGGTCACCCCGGTCTACAAGGCCGACCACAGACACAGCCTCAGACGTTACTTTTTCAATAGGAGCCGCTTCTTAGGGGCCACTGGTGGCCACAACAGCAACCCGACGCCACTTGGAGGAACCCTCCGCTAGCATTTTTTGAATGTAGCGCAGAGATCGGCCGCCAGTGGCTTTCCTTGGATGGGCCACGAGGTCAGCAGACGGGTCCTCCATCTTGGCAGCTGCCAAACAAATAGTAAGACAATGGCCGAAAAAGGTAAAATACAATACAACTCAATTTCTTTTAACATTGAATAAACCCTGAGCTTCCCGATGAAACTTAATTTGAACGAGCGCCGATGCCTCTATGTCTGAGAGGCTGGACTCATCAAAGTGGTAAGAGTCGGGGGTAAAGTTATGATTATCCTGGGTCCAATAGAGCGGAAACTTCCACTCAACCCCAGGTGATTTTGGACCCCAGAGGAAGAATGGTTGTTTACCGGTTTCGGCTACAACCTTGAAGAAATTATTTTTAAAGTTTTTGAAAGAATCAATAAAAATAGAGAAAAGGTGGTGGTCAGAACGACTTCGAAGAGAATCACCTTTCCGGGTTGGAGGTTCCCGGCTAGTACGGCCAGTATGAACACTAAAAAAGTAAAAGAAAAGGGAGACGGTACAAGGAATCTTCAGTTCCACTCATAAATCCTCAAAAGATTTCACAAACGCCCAACTGTTTGGATGTAGTTGGGAAGGGGCCAAGTGAAGATAATTTAGGAGTTGCATTTCGAAATCCGAAAAAGATAGTTGGATTCCTAGATGTGTAACCATGTCCATACAGAAGAAAAAATAGTTGGGCTCACCTTTCTCGGCACACGAGCATATGGGCTCATCCGGGTTAGGGGGACGGATAGAGAACCCGTCTTGGTTGCCAAGGGGAGCGCTGCAATGCTCCCCGGGCTCAGAATAGAAGAGGTACGAATCATAAGTAACCAATGGAAATTTAGAAGCTAGAAGGGAGAAAGGACAGTTGGATTGAGACCCGGCTGACTGAGACTCGTCAAGCATTTCCACCGATGGAGTATCCATAACAACCTACGACAAAATAAAAAAAAGAGATTAGTGGTGAATACCTGAAGATGCAGTCGAGAGATGAAGGGTTGGAGAAATAGTCGTCGCTGAGCTATGGTATTCTGGTCTCGACATCCAACAAGAATGATTGTGAGACCCCGGCTCCCACAGAAATGGTCCTTCGACCACGAATCGGGTTGTGACGACATGACTCGAGGATCTCACCAGTTCGCTCATATTGTCCGATCTGGGCACAATAATGGACTTCATCCATACACTTCGAACAGGGTTCGAAACGAACCTCAAAGCCGAATTCTAAAGGACCCCGACCCACGTTACGGGAAGAACTTGTACCATTAGCTGAGGATGAACATGAAGGATTTTCGAACAGATTTCTAGAAGACCCTACAGTCTTAGAAGAATGGAGACTCTCAGAAGGATTTCTAGTCCCAGCAGCCCTAATAGGGGACGCCTGTCCAAGAGCCTTTTCGGCCAAAATCTCCGATGGACTCATACTACTATAATCTGTACTTATATGAATACCCCTACAAGTGGAAGGAAATTTGGGATGGAAATTCTTCGAAGACCCTGAACCCCCAGAACGAACTCTTAACAAATCTTTTTTCTTTTCTTCATTAGAGAGGGTGATACCCCAAAACCAAAACGCAGATTTGGGGGGACAGTCTTGCAAATATGTGCTTCCTCCTTAGGAGTAAGCTCCATCTCAAGAGATCAACAGAAGTTAAAAGGAAAAAGGGAAGAGAGGAGCCTTAGAGCGGAATGACTAACCAAAAGGAGCAAAAAATATCTATGTCTAAAACGGGAAACATGCAAAGAAGGAGAACATAAAGCAAATACAAGAAGCAAAGAAGAAGAACATGAAGCAAGGAAAAGAACACTAAAATCGACTACAATAATGCATATAATAGTAAATACTTGGAATAGAGGAAACCTCAATAGAGTATGGAGCGTCAAAAGGGGCAGGATTTGAGAGGATTTGGCGAAGGGAAGAGACACGAATATGCAAAGAGAAGAAAATAGTGACAAAATGAAGAGCCTAAGGGAATTAAAACACAAGTAACTGCCAAAATTCACATGCGAAACGTCTTCGAAAAGTAACCTCCAAAATATGAGAAGTCACTAAGGGTAGAAGCGACTTTTTCCACACCAGACTGGGGGCAAATTAGGAAGAAATTCAAAAAGCTCATGATTAAGGCATCAGAAACCGCAACGGCGCATTAAATGATGTGAGCATATGTTGTCGCCCAAAGGAGATGAAAAGATAAAACCTTTCGTTTCCCCAACAATAGAGCCTAGAAGCGTCCCAACAACTCCCAACAGGTCCAAAGCTGACTCCCAACAGATTTGAAGCCGGGATCACCGAAAACAAGGTCATAAATAAACCTCCATACATCCCGGTCATTCCACAAGATGACTCAGACAATAGCTAAAATTGGGCTTCCCAACATAAAATCACGAACGGCTTATGAAAGGCATCTTGTTAAATCAACGATTGTCAATTGGAAGACAAGAGATGTATCCCGGCCACCTTATGGAACCCGGATCAAGGTCAAAGATCCTTCACTTTGAATATCCCAGACTTTGACGTTAACGGTGAAACATCTTCACATAAACCTCAATTCAACAATGATCACTAGTACATCCCGGCAGGTCAGAGTACTGACCAACCGGGCTGGGGGCCATCTGTTACAGCGATTCCCTTTGGCCCAAAATAACAAGGCCAAGTAAGACCAAGTCAATTAACTCCAACCACTCAGCAACACGCTATCATAACCGTCAGAGATAGGGGAAGCCGTAACGATACCACAACCACCACTACTCAGTCAACCGAGGATCCCGGCCGAAGATCGTGGACACAAACCACTATTCCACTAGTACCCAGATCAGTGTTCACCAACCTATAAATGGGAGTATCCTCCATGGAGAAAGGTACAAACATTCCAACTCTCTCTTTTCCATTCACACAGAGCACACACCGCACAACAATTGTGTCGTGTCTTCATTTGAGTATTGTGATCTTCTTACCTGAGGTGTTTCATCACCATAAGCATCCTCAGAGAGAGAGCCTAATCCCATATTAATCACCCAACAATTCTTGTTGGACATTCTTGTTCATCTTGAACGGAACAAAAAGAAAGCGGAACCTAGTAAGAACAACGAATTGCAGACATTGTTGATTCAGATAGAAGGATTTTCCAATTCATAACAAATGCTGATTTCCTTAAAAATTTATTATAAAGAAGTAGATAAGTGGGAATTTTTCCTAGATTTTATAACGCACATAGGCTTTAAATACATTCCTTTTTTTTCGTAGAACAAAACAGAATTCTAATTTCTAATTACATCTTCCAAAATTTCAAAGAAATTCTCTAAAAATAAATATGGAGTAAATCTAACTCACATAGATCCATTAGGGTGTCTATTTCATTATAAAAATATAGGGAAGATCTATACGCAACCAGCACAGTATAGAATTCAATAAATATAGCTGCTGTCCAGAGTCAGAAGCAAACAGAACATGCTGCACTGTAAAATTCGCTATAAATCGCAAAAAATTCGAAACGTTTTGTGATCAATTGCATTGCAAACTAGACAAATAGGACTACAACAACATGAAAGGGTTCGATCAGAAATCAAGTATATCAGACCCAATGACATTTGTGAGAACTGGGAAGATTCAATAACGCATTCCGCTTCATATTTTGACTTTATACTAGTGTCTCATGTTGCACAATTGATCTAGTTCTCAAGGCCTATTTTTGTGTAATTTTAGGCATTTTAGAACAGGGAAAAAAATAGATAAAAAGGTTTAGAGTCCATATCTAAGATTTGCATGATTCACCATTGCACTAATTACACGTTGGGTTATGCTTCCTACACCCAACATATTTCCAATACACCAAACAATTTTTTATTCCAATACTACCCTTCCTTTATTCTCTTTCTTCATAACTCATACACCCAACTTTTCTTCATTTTTCCTTGTGGCTCTCGCTTGTTCTTCAGCTGTGCTTCTTCATTTCGGATCTCTGGTTCATGTTTGATTTGGTACTCCTGTTTTGGTGGTGGCAGAGGTGGTGTTCATTCGTGGTGGTTGGTTCGTTTGACTTCGTTAGAGATACGTTATTACTACATCCAACACTGTGACACTCTGTATGGTTGATACGGATTGGAAATTTGTAAGAGTCATACGGATTGGCAATCCGTATGATTGTTTATTTTTTAAAATTATTGTTTATAAGTGTTTTTTTTATTTCTTTTATAAATGTTTTTTAATTAATGTATTTGTCAACTGTGTAAAATTTGTTGTATACAAAAAATTGTATTTGTTATTGAATTTGTATTAGTCCTTTTAAGAAATGTATTGAATTTGTATTAAATTAACACCCTAATTTTGTTGAATATTATTATTATGAGTATAGTTTGTTAATGAACTTTTTTAAAATTTTTTGTTAATATGGACAACGATGAGTGGATGTATGACAATATTATGTCTGAAAAAATTAATATGACTGAAAACAACTGAGACGCACCTTCTGCATTTGAAAATAACAAGTGTTCAATTGATTGTTCTGATGTCTTCAATACTTCAGAGGTATTTATATGATATTGTATTTGATGAAAGTAAGTAAATGAATTATTTTAGAAGATTAAGGATGTATTATCATTTTTTTAGGTCTTTAATTCTCAGGAGGAGGTATTGCAATGGGCTCGTAGTGTTGCATATGAGATTGGTTTTGTAGCTATGATATGAGGTCTGACGCAGCAATTGGAAATAGGGGAAGAACCTTATTTATTTTAATTGGTTGTGAAAGGAATGGAAAGTATAGAGCATTCAACAAAGATTTAGTACAAACGACGACTAGCACTAGAAAGTGTGGTTGTCCTTTTAAGTTGCGAGCGAAACCAGTTGTAGGAGGTGAAAGTTGGATGGTGAAGTTAACATGTGAGACTTATAACCATCATTTGGCTCAGTCATTGACTGGACATCCATATGTTGGTCATTTAATTGAGGATGAGAAGGTTATTGTTGTTGATATGACAAAGTCAAGGGTTAAACCAAAGAATATTCTTTTAACTTTAAAGGATCACAATCTCAAAAATTGTACAACAATGAAGCAAGTGTACAATGCAAGATATGCTTACCGTTCTTCTATAAGAGGCAATAATACTGAAATGCAACAATTAATGAAGCTTCTTGAATGCGGTATGTATATCCATTGGCATAGACTAGAGGATGAAAATGTTGTACGTGACATATTCTGGTCACATCCGGATGTAGTGAAATTGATAAATGCATGTCAAGGCATGTCAGCATCAACAACTGCTAGTGTAGGTGGAGGTGGAACATGTGTTGTATCATCAACCAATACATGTGGTGGATCTGGTAAACGATGATGCCCGTTGGGAGGACATCTAACAGACTCCCCAATCTGTGGGGGACTCATGAAAGGGTGAGATATTTGGTAACCAATCCATATACCTTGAAGCACACTCACCAGGAAAAGTGACAAGGTCTCCAATGGTTGCAAGGTATTGCAAAAAGTGTAGCCATCTATCATCAACCTCCTCTATCGATGGGGAAGGCCAGCTTTGAAGGAAAAGAATTGGCTGAACGAATCCAAATTGCCTTAAAACCCTCTCCGGTTGGTATCTGACAATGTATGGTCCCCATCTGATATGACCTGAGAATAGAGACATGATTTGAAATTCGCGGAATGCACAGTGATTAGTATATGGTGTCCAACAAACACCATTTGTTGTCAACCTATCCAATCACTTACGATAGGTTGGTAATGCCTTCCCAGCTTTCCAGCGAATGACCCGTGGTTGACTCTCTTTGTAGTCCTCATCTACAAACATATTCGCAATTGCAGGAAAATGCTCGTATATCCAACACTATAATTACAAATACAATGAAAACCAATTAGTGGTTACAGTATAACCCAAACGGAACAAATAAACAAAGGACACATAAAATGAGAGAAGTACCTAAAGTAGCCTGATATACCCTGCAACATGTTTACCGTGGTGTTGACACGCATAATTTAATTGTCATACATGTGTTGGAGTGAAGCTGCTCCTCAACGAAGTCCTCCGGACTAGTGCAAATCACAAAATACCTCCAAGAATACTACACCGATATGTGTGACACTCTTGTTAGCAAAGATGGTGCAACCTACCAGATGGAGCAAATATGCTTTAGCTACTATAGTTCATTGCATTGACTCACACTTGAGACGATAAATGTCTCGCAGCCAAGAAAGCCGAACATATGCTCCGTGGAATTGTTGCGTCTCAGCTTCAGCATCTTCGGCAAACACCTATGATTGGTAGATGTAACAATGATGCCACATCATCCAGCGTAATAGTGATTTCTCCTATCGGTAGATGGAAGCTATAACACCCTAAAATTTCATTAACTATAGTCAAATATTTATGCAAGTCTTAGGTTATAGGGAATTAATAGTCTATGTTCAAATTATTTGGGTGAGAGGTTAATTAGAGGCATTATAAAAATGTTTGGGGAAAAATGACCATATTGCCCTTACCATAAATTAGAAATGACAAAAATGCCCTTGAAGTTAAAATGACGAAAATGCCCCTAGATATTTTAGTTAGATATTTTAAGGAGAAAAATTACATAAATGCCCTTGGATATTTTGGAAATGACAAGAATACCCTTAGATATTTTTGGCTAGATATTTTGTGGTAGAAATGACAATTATGCCCCTAGGATGAATGAGGAAATTACCATAATGCCCTTTAGGCCAGAAATGACCAGATACCCTTTAAGATTCTGTGGAAACTTGAAGGAAATACAGAGCATTCTTAGACAGCAGATTATTAAGATATTTTGTGACAAGAAACCTTATAATAGAATTTCTATAAATTTTATAAGGTGACTACTTTGAAATAATATTCAGAAGGATGGAGGAGGCGGAACAATATGGAAAAATGAGAAATAGAATCTGTGGATTTTCTCTCAATTATAGGATGTCCAGATTTACCCAATAAAATGGTTTAATAATTTTGATGGACAGAAGAAGAATAGACCAAGTAGAATTAAGATAAGAACATTTTTGTAGGCAATGATGTGTATCATTCGGTATAGATTGCTTGTGAATAATTTTAAACTATCATTAAAGCCAACTTTTTGGAGATCTCTAGAATTCTATTATATTATTTTAGGTGAAAGCATTCAAACTAAAATTTAAACTTCTTACAAGGAATTACCATGTGAAAAACCTTAATTGGAATTAGGTTTTTCTTAAGCATCCAATGGTATAAAAGGAAGGAAATTTATATCCACACCCCTAGGTTTAAAGATCACGAAAATGGTGTAGAATAGGCAAGAATATTCATGAAAGCCACTTGTAGAGGTAATCCATGTGATGAATACAAGTATTAGGACACTTGTATGGCATGGATGCAAAGAAAGCAAAAATCTTCTATTGTCTCTTTTGGCAGAACACATGGACAGTTCTAGACATTATTTCAACAATCCCAATGGTCAAAAGTTACATATGTGAGATATTAGTGTACCTTTAAAATTTTAAAGAGATCCAACGGTTAACGAATCCAGAATAGGAATTTTATTAAAACGGATTTTGGGATAAACTCAAGAATGGAAGGAAAACATAAAAATCTTCATTGGCAAGCTATTCCACGAAAATACAAGAAGGAAGGAAAATTATTGAGAAACTTCAAGAGCTTGGACACTTGGATGGTGGAGAATAAAGAGCCTTCATGATTTGGCAACTTGGAAAGTAAGGTAATGATGGCTTAGGAGATTTTTTTAGTTTCAACCACTATATAAAGGGAGGGGGGACCTAAAACTCAAGTCATTCTCCAAGCTACTCTCCCACCTAGTTCACGTAAAACCCCTCTTCTATATCCCTTCCATCCTTTCATTTCCAAGCCTAAATCAAGTTAGAAAATAAACCCCACCATAGTGAAGCAACACGTGAAAGCTAGGAGAAGCTAGGGAAAAGTTTGGCAAGCTTTTAGGAAGACACAAGGTACGTATGGGGAGGTTTATGTTAAATATAGTTTAAGTGTTGCTTATTTAAGGTGTTTCTTCTATTTCTATAAAGCTTGCCCACCATGTGTTTGATATATTGTTTCAAAGAAATGAAATAGGTTTAAGGGTTGCTTGTTGGAATAAGTGTTTGAATCTTTGTGAAATATGATTTATATACAAGAAGTTGTTGGATTTGGATTATATTTGCATGGTTGATTTGAATTGTAATTACATAATGGAATGTTTTACTAAAGTTGTGTGTTATATATTGTTAAAAGTGTTCTATAAATCCTTGAGCATGTCTATTAAATTTTATGCTAGAATTATGTTAAAAGCATGCCTATTATATTGAATTTATGAAGATGGATGTTGAAAGTGTAAAGTTTAAGCATATGAGAATATGAGATATAAATTGATATTGAAGAATAAATATGAGATAAAAAGAGAATCATTCATGCATGTTTCATATGCATATGCCTGGCGGGGGATAGTCCGTGTTATTTACCTCAAGAAGAGGTATGTCAGATAGCTTAACTGAGTCCATGCGTTCAGACAAGAGGAGTCTGAGCTGGGGGGTAGTTGAGACAGTGAGGACCACACCACCATGATGATCACATGGATGGAGGTGACCTTCCTATCGCGACACTGGGCTACCCTGACTGGATGGATAAGTTCGTACCACTGAGAGAGGGTGGGGCTATCTTGACCATGGTACCAATTGATGAGAATTTGAGAGAATCATGCATCATATAAAGAAGATGAGCATGCATTACATGATGGGGATGTTGTATGATTATCTGTATGCTGTATATATTGTGTGATTTGAACTATGTTTACTTGAACTATATTTATCATAAACTTACCCTATATTTTGTGTCTGTGGTTGACACCTGCAATGACCTCAATTTATTTGGGCGAGCAGAGGAACAATAAAAGCATAGCAAGCAGATGGATTTTGTGGAAGATGTTGGAAAACTATTTTGATGCAGATATTCTATAATAATTATGATATTTGTTTTGGTGATATGTATTATGTAATAGAACTAAGAAACGATCTGTATTTTATTAGTTGGATTGTATTATGGACTGTATTATGGATTGAATTTAATTATTATGAACTTCGAACGAACACGATTACAATATTGATGATTAGTACCGTTCGTATGAATTATTCTAAGCAAGAAGAAAAGGCGTTTCCGTGAAATTTATAACTAAGATAATTTTAAAGCAAGTAGAGAAAAATTTTCATTCAAAATCAATAAAATACAAGATAGTAAAACGAGGTGTTACAGAAGCTACTAGTTTCTTTGTGTCATCTCTCCACAAATGCAGATATTAAACCCCTATCACCTGTCTCCATTGAACATGTAATAAGCGGGCTTAAGCCTGTAGCGACCACTAAACCTTCAATTTCAGGTGCAGGCCTTCCAAATTTTTGCTCATTTTTCCATGAGACGCCAACTTCAACTCAAGACGTTCCTGCAATTATTTTTAGTTAATTAGGACATTTAAAATGACAAATGTAACGACCCGCCACATCACTATTGTATTACTAACTCATAACCCTGATATAAATTCATTTTAATAAAAAGAACACCCCTTTTGTTACTTGTGAAAACGATGATAAATTTTTCGCGAGCATATAATGACCATCTTCATAGAAAAAAATAAACGTAATTAAAGGTACTCATAAGACATTTCGAATATATATATGCACATACCAGACATAATTTAATTACAAGTACAAAAGATTATGTCTCAAAATATACATCAAGTGTTTTACAAATAGAAAGAGAAATAGAAGTCAAGGGTGTAATTAGCAAAACAAGGAGTGCATCCATTAAAAACAAGGGGTGCATCTAGCAAAGTGCAACTCCTACTTAAGATCATGTCCATTGACATCCCGGCAAAACACGACGGCTCTAAACAACCCGATCCTCTCTCCCAAAAGCACCTACTGCTGCCTATCTACTCACACGAACCCAGTTCACGATCATCACAGGTACCAAACCACAATGTACAACAAAGCAAGGGTGAGTTCATGTTAAATACAATAGAAAAGGGACACAACCCGGTCAAGAAGCAACACGGTCATCAACATATCGATACAAACATTCCAAGCATCCATCAAACACTAACATATACAGACATCCACAAACATCTCATAAATTGACTTATAATATCTAGCATGATGTATGCTCCTGACTCAATTCTCATCATGCAATGTGGTACCATCTCGGAAATAGGCCAAAATCCATGGTACGAATGATTACTGCAATACGTCAGGGTCACTTTGTTGTGTACAGGACTCACCCCCTATGGTGATCAGCCAAAATGGGTGTCATAAGGATCTCCCTACAGACGTGGCCCCCTAGTACTTCTCGTACTATGCAGTCAACCATCCTATTTCCGTCATGCAAATGTCGTAGGTTACATAGGCACCATCAATGTATGACTCGGCTAGGAACACAATTCTTCCTTGCAAGGGTAACCCGTCACACCCTCCTTATGTAACATACTGCCCACACAAGGGCCCAACGATGCACTGACCGTGGTCCTCGCAAGGTTCACCACCCAGTCCCGACATCTCACGTCTATACATAGAATATCACCATGGCACCATCAATGTATGACCCAGAACCAGGCTTAACTCGACCTGGATAGGATAATGCCATACACCCCCGTGGGTATTTATGTATATCCAAACGCATTCCTCATCTCAAGCCATCACATAGGCCAAGTTCAAATGCCACCAACGTAATCATATGCATCACTCACAAACACATACAAACAAGTGAACTGGTGCGAAGTACGAGGTGTCCAGGTTGGCACTTAGATATACTATCTCAAGGTAAGAATCCGAACAAGGTCGGACAAAGGCGGACAAGGTCGGTCAAGGCCGGTAGAACTTGGACAAGGTCAGTAGGGGTCGGTCAGAGGGGTAAAGTTTAGACAAGGGAAGACAAGGGTAGCAAAAATGGGTGAGGTCGGAGGAACTCGGTCGAGGTCGGTTGGGTTTGGTAAGAGTTTGCCAAAGGCAGTCAAGAGGTCCTTAGGTTTCTTATAAAGTTCTAAGGATGGGTTCAGCACTATGTTAATCGATTTCATAAGCGCTGTAATCGATTACAACATATAGCGCTTGTAAGACCTGGGTTTGCATTTTCACCAACCCACACAAGGGTGTAAGGGAACCTGGTAGCTCATTTCCCAAGAGTAGAAAAGCTCTGCCGAGTAAGAAACCCGACAATTCTCAAGAAAAGGGGTTTGGACTTAGCAATTCTAAAGGAAATAGTCCACCCCAGGTAAGGAACCCGGTCTCTCTAAGGAAAAGGAAGGATGAGACGACACGGGTAAGGAACCCGGTCCCAAGAGATGACATGTGTATGGAACCCAACCGTTCTAGAAGAAGGAACACATGCTTAACCAAGTAGGGGAACCCGATCACTCTTTTCCCGAGAGGACACGAGCTTGTCCGAGTTAGTCACTCGATGGATCTTTTCCCGAGAAGACACGAGCTCACTCGAGTTAGCAATCCGGTAGCTTTCTCTATGGTGAGGTAACTTGAGCTCAACAGCTATAACGTATCACCCAGGTAAGGAACCCGGTATACCTTATAGAAAGGGAAGCGAGTCTTAACGACTCTAAGGGAATGACCCCGAGTAGGGAACCCGGTCTACTGACGTCCGCCAACAAGGACTAAGTTACATCCTACATGCATGCATGCCACGTAACCACTCAACTCGGCCTATCCATCCCGGTAGCCAACATCAAAACACAAGGGTTGATGTCTATGTACAAGATGGTCAACCCATCTCGGTACTCATCACCTTTACAAACACTTCCGCAAGTGTCTTAGAAGTCTTTCAGCATCAAAATGCCAACTTTGCACATGCACGGGGAGTTCTTAAAACATATACTCCCCCACAAGAACATCATACATCAACACAACACGTCATACAACAGATTTAAGACATATCACATCCCATTCATAAAAGTCGTAGATTTTCTAGGGAAAACATCACACACACCAGGGACATGCATTTATCCTCACGGTTGGACTCCCTGGCCCCCAAACCATGGTATCTAAAGCTGTTAAGAATCACAACAAACTCTCCTTACCTAACCAGGAGTTCGTTCATGAGCTTCACGGTGTGTTTGTCCTAAGCTTCAGTTCCAACCATGAAGTTCCTCTCAGCGTCGGGATTTCCGCAGTAGCTACGGTGGCTCTCGTAGGTTGGAGATAACAAAGAAGGGGTCGAGGACGAGAGGTTTCTGGGTGAGTTTTAGAGAGAAAACATAGGAAACACAAAGGTAGAAGAAGGAAGAGTAAACTTGTTGTTGTGCCAGCCTGCTGCTTATAAACATGGCTGACATAGTACGTCCACTTAACGTGCACAACCAGCAACCACAACATAGCAGAGTTGACTTACATCCAATACCCATCAAGCACGCATACCAAGACAAAAACACTCAAACAGCAAGTTATAAATAAAACAATTAATTAATCAACATAACACATGTAATTTGATTAATATAATACACGCATCAAACATCCAAATTAGCAACTTATGATCCGGGTCGTTACAACAAAAATATGTAAATGGAAATATATTTAAAGACAATACTACCTTTCCTGCCCAAACTTTGGCTGCTACATGATCAGCATAAAGTGATAACACTGAAGTATCTTGGGGCCTGCCAGGAAAACCCTCAGCATCACAACTTCTATCCTCAACAACAGGAATTTCAGCCACATCATCACCTTGGTCAGTAGGCATATCCTCAACAACAGCAGCACCTGCCCGTTGTCTTCATACCGATGTTGTTGGCCTTCGGCATTGAGGGGCTTCTTCTTCGTTACCACTCACGTCTCTGCCTAAGGCTCTGTTCACAACTCTGCCTAAAGTCCGATGTAATCCTCATGTTCTAACCATAATCTACAATTTTGGAAAATTGTTAGATTACCACTTCAAATCAACCCAAATCAATGCAATTAATTTCAGTTATTTTCATACAATTTAAACATTACAAAAAAAATCACATGTATTCATTATTATCAACAATAAATACTAAAAAAAATTAAACACATACAAATTCATTTATTATTATGAATTCAAATTAAAAACAAAACACATACCATTTACTTAATAATACATACAAATTAAATAAAATGTTATTTAATTAGTAAAGTCAATAAAATAAATTTCACAAAATAAACCATCATTCACTTTTGAAATTCATATACATTACCCAACAACAAGTACTATTTAAAAAAATAAACATTTTTTTAAAAAAAATTCATCTAACCTTTACGAATTGTCAATCCGTAAGCTTCGTACGGATTGGGAATCCGTACGAGCCTTACGAATTGGAAATCCTTATGACTCATACCGATTGCCAATCCATAAGCCTCATACGGATTGACAATCCATATGAAGCTTACAGATTTCCAATCTATTTCCTTCTTATGGATTGCCAATCCGTATCAAGGTTTACGGAATGCCTCATTGTTCCTTCTTACGGATTGCCAATCTGGATGCATACGGATTGGCAATCCGTAACCGTTAACCACGCCAAATTTTTTTATCCAATCAACCAAAACGAAGATGTTAAAAATGAAAGGAGGAACTTACGTGGACGACGATGGCGGAAAACACTCAACCACAACCACCACAGCAACCACGAATGACCAACAATGACAAGCAAAAATGAATCAGTAGCGTGCTTGAGGAGCAGATGATGGACAACGAAAACAAAGTACAACGCGTCGAAAGGAATGAGAAGAAAGAAAGTTTGAATGGTGTCTGCGAAAAACAATTGGTCCATACTTAACCCCTTTTTAGAATAGTCCATTCTTTACAATTACTATTTTGAACCCATCAAGATAAAAAAAATTGCTATAATTCATAAGGAAGAATATATCGGACTAGGGTGAGGCCACTTAGATTATAAAGCTAAGGCTTAACTCCTTAATGATTTTAAAATGCCATGTCAGGTTTGAAATAGATTGCTTATATATCAATTATGAAAACATGTTCAATTCTAGGCGAATTTCAATATATAACTTATCATATTGCATTCTAACTTTCTCATTTCAACAGTATAACCTCTAATAATCCAAAGATGCATCTAGCCTCACTTAAAATAGGTTATAATTAGAGTATAAGACATGTAATTCATACAATTGCAAATCCTTAGTTCAGATTCGTGATCCATGAATAATCTTAAGTAGCTTTCATTTCAAACATAACACTTAAGGTTAATTTCACATCCTTGACATATCTAACTTCAATTTAATCACTTAACACTTAAATAAAACCATTTAGATCATCAATAGATTCACAAGTCAGATCTGAATAAAGAGAATTAAAGCATATACAACAGTGATCATTACGATACACATACACTCACACATATCAAGAAAATTAAGGTCTTATTTAAGCAACTACACTAATTTCTTTAAGTTGGGGTTTGCTGATTCATGAGATTCACACAAATCTCTCAATGACACTAGTAATACACAGGGCATTAGTTAAAGAAAACCCCAAAACTCTAAAGTATGAATCGCATATAGGCTTGTCGGCATCAAATCCCAAAAGGCATTAGGAGTAGGTAACTTTTAACTCTCTCCTAATGACAATCTCTATGTTACCCCTCACTCAACCCTTACCTGAGGTTTTTGTCGAGGGTCTCTAGGAGCCTTTTGAGTCACTATCCTTTGCGCATTTTTTCCTTTCGAACATGCGATTAATGTAACTTTCAGTGCAGGTGTCCGTTCGACGTGTATGACATGCCAAAATGAAGCTTGTGACGAGTATTACACGGAAATGGCTTTGAATGTGGTTATTAGTGTCTCAAAAGTCACATGCAAGCCTAAACAGATCTCAACTCCACACCGTTGTAGAACTGTTTTGCTCCATTTGTGTTGCTCGTTGCCCATCATGACGAGCCCCCACACCCCCTCGCCACTATGAAGGGCCTCTTTGCCTCCACTGGGACAACATCATTCTGTCACTTTGTACGCTCTTCCATCAATTGAAGAAGAAACCATTGCCACCAATGGAGAGTAAAGAAGAAGCAAGAAGAGAGTGCTTAGCAAACAGAAGGAACAAAATTAAGCTGGAATTAATTTTAAAACCTTTTGCATTGGTTGAAAATTTAACCAATATTAAAAAAATGTTTTTACATTGGTTAAAAGTTTAACCGATGTAAATCCTCTTTTTACATTGATTATGGATGATGTAAAAATGCTTCCATAATCCCAAAATTGATAACATGTTTCTTTCTATATCGGTTGTTTAACAACCGATGTAGGTCCAGTGATGTCAACTGATTTTTTTTAAGTAGTGAGAGAGTCTAGAATAGTGGGAACATGAAAAATACCTAATCTCAATATTTGTTAAATCTTGTTGAATGAACTTTAAGTATCTTTGGCACATGTCTTCAAGTATGTTGGATGATCTTAAATACCTTGGATAATCCTTTTTTAGGAATGATATCTTCTTGTTGTTGTTTCTAACAAGTTCTTTCTCAAAATTCAATATCATTAATAGATTCTTAAGATATATCTATTGTGCTTGCTCTACATTTTGTACCAGATTAAACATTCTCCATGATTGTCTATAAAGGATATTTTCTCACAAATTTCCTTCATAGGAGCTTGATTATGAGCTTCAGATGCTGTAGACTTTTTAGCCCATACATGAAGGTCTTTCTTCTTCTTTCTCTCATTTTTTTTTATTTCTTTTCATCAACATCTTTTGATTCATGTTGTTAAATCCCATTGAAAATCTACACTTAAATTGTGTGTGGGTATATGTCAAATGAGTTTATATGTACCTACATATATTATACCTATAGTGACCCTTTTTGTCTGTCACTATAGGTAACTTTCCTTGTAGTTAGAGAATTTCCAGTCTTTGAAGCTTCATTGTACTTATATTTGTTTCTCTAAGGTAAACATATGCTTCATCGTTGTCTTCTACATCCAATGGTCCTCCAGATGCCTTGAAGACTTCAGTGAGGGCTGATGTAACACCCTGAAATTTTGATAACTGAAAATAGAAGTTTGATGTATTTCTTGTGTTATTTGACTATTTGATTAGTTTATATTATTCGAAATGTTATGTGAATTATCAACATATGTAACTTTTGACCGTTGGGATTGTCGAAATAACATCTGAAGCGTGAGAAATTAAATTTTTAACAGAAGCAAAAATTTTAAAATTAGGTCAGCTCACCCAAGCAAATTTTGGCAGGCATTTTGGCTCGCCTGGGCAAGTCAAGTCAGTTATAAGTACAAACAACAACGTCCAAACTCGAAAAATGACCTTCTCCCACAAAACAGCCACCCAACCCCCTCCCCCTCCTCCTCCACCAGTCACGGCCACCGGTGACCGCTAGGAGCCGTCATTTCTTGCCGTTGGACCACCGCACGAAGATGAACACTTTAATTGAAGTAGAATCTTCAAAACTCAACTCGAGGATTCGGTAGAAAAAGGAGCCTCCAATCCTCCTTTCTTGGTTTCTTTGAGGTAACCTTGGTTTCCTTTGTCTTCTCCTAGCTAGTTTAAGCTTCTCATAGTGTCTCTTGCATTTTGGGTATCGTTGTGGGAGTTTTACCACTTCCTTTGAAAATCCTTTGAAAATGGGATGTTGTAAAAGTCTCCTTTTTATGAAAGAGATGTCATTTATGTGATCTTTGTTGAGCCCCGATCACATTGGTGTGATCGGAATTTCAAAATGATGTCTTTTGATGTGGACTTCCAAAACACCCTTTTAGCCCCCTTTTTTGAGTGGGTATTTGACCCTTTTAGCATTTCATGAAGAATATTTATTTCTTCACTGTTGCCACCGGATTGGGTTGCTGTTCTTCCTCTAGTTCTTCTAGCAGCCATGAATTCCTATTCACTTTCACAAAATCCATAAGTATGGTTAAACCATCATATGTTATTCAAGTAAGATCATTACCAGCTTAGGCATGACCATTGAATATCCTCAAACTACAGAAAATTATGTTAGTAATCTAACTAAGAATCCACAATATAAATAATTTCTAAACCCTTTAATACCTTCACAGGAAAAGATTAAAGCCTAATATGCATGTTAATTCTCCTTTCACCTATCACCTCACAACTTAATCCTCAAAATTGAATCTTTAGTATTTGAGCCATTTATCTACATACCATTCATCCTCTACTTCTAAAAATTAATTCAATACATTCCCATAAAAATATAAACAAACAGCCCAACTATCATCAAAATCACCTTCCAAGATCATCAAATGGGTTTCCATTCATCACTAATATTTATACTTATAAATCATCACCTATCCTATGGCTTAAATCAACATATTTTCATTAAAGAATAATCTTCAAACATCACGAAATTTAAGCCTAAATAATAACCATAATTCAGCCGACTAAAGCATATAAATTAATCCAAACCATTGCTTAACTAGAGATTTAAGCTTAGCCTACCTCAAGTGAGTTTGAGTCTTGAAATTGAATGGATAATTGGCTTCCTTCCTTCCTTCCTTCCTTGGGAAATCCTCTTAGAGATGAAGCCTTGATATCCTTCTACTAAGCTTGTCAAGAACTCTTCCTAAGGTTGCTAGGTTTTTTACGAAAATTCTTTCAAGGTGATGGGTTTTTGATAAGTGCTATATTTTAGTGAAAATAGGGTTACATTTAAGGCACTTATCTTGTGTTTTACTAAGAATATCAATCAAAATTTGCCCTAATCTAGTTAGTTTGCATTTAGCGCTTAACATTAATGATGTGTTTTAATTCTTGATGATTCATCCAATTTTTTTTTTATTTTGCAAGATTTCGGATATTCTGAAGTTTCCGTACATTTAAAACAAGCAAAAAAGGGATCAAAAAGCAAACAAGGGAAGTGCAGAAAGCAATTCAGGCCCAAGGCCCAAAAATTTATTCTAGAAGGTACGTTTAACTCGCCCAAGTGAGTGAATGTAGTGCAAATGGCTCGCCTGGGCGAGTGGACTTCAGCAAGTGGACATTACAAGTGGGCCAAGTGGATTAGCAAGTGGGCCTTAGCTCGCCTGGGCAAATGGAAAACACATAAAAGGCTCGCCTGGGCGACCAAACACGAGCAGATCTCCATCTATAAATAGCCATGCACCCCCAAAGCATTTCCCACTTCTTGCTATTCCATTCTTCTTCTCCCTTGCTCCTAAGGTGCTCCCAAGGCCTTAGTTTCTTCTAAAGTTTGTATTAGAAAGATTAGGCTAGTGAGAAAGTTGAGTGATAGTGCGGAAGCTCTGTCGAAAAAGAATGGTGATGATGCTTTTCTTCTACTATTCTTCTAGGGAGGTTCTCATCATGCTCGGCTAATTTCTCGCAAAAGGATTGGATGTAATCTTCTTACCCTCAAGTATCTCTTTTAATATTTATTTATGCATTAGTATTTTCTATTTATTAGTGATAAATTTATTCCGTATTTAATGCTTGATTCTACTTGATCAATAGTCTCACGAAATAAGGTTCTAAGTTTAACTGGGAAGTACTCTTAAAACTTGAACTGAATAAATTTATTCTTTATGTTACGATCACTAGGGATAGGGCGTACCGTTTAGATTGCAAATAACACGCGAACATGATTGTAATGCTAAGGGTATTTATTTTATATGCGAGGGATCGATATTTGATAAATATTTCTTAAGGATTATCAAATACGAGAGATCGATTTGGGATGATTTTATGTGTGCATCAATAATAAAAGAAAATAACTTATGCATGGTAATATTAATTGAATACTAAGGGTATGAATGATGAAATCCAATCCTGCGCTTTTCTTGAATTAATCTCGTTCTCGTAATTTCTCGTAATCATCCGTAATCATTCGTACTAAATTTATTATTTCCGTTTCTTCTAAATTTTCATAGTTTCTGTTAATCCACAACTATATGAAACTCCGTTCACACTTATTGTACATAACTATTAAACTGTTAAGCTTTATTTGAATTAACTGAGTAAAAATCAAGTCCCTGTGGAGACGAACTTTTATAAATTTTGTAACTTACAACGATAATTGGTACGCTTGCCAAAAGTCTAACAGTTTTCTTTTCTCATTTGATTTAAGCTTTAAAAGGGAAAGATGAAATGAAGGTGGTGTGAGGGGGAGAGATTCACGAAATTGAGGTATGGCTTGCACTTAAGGTCCCCTCCCCCCTTTATATAGTGTTTAGAAAATATTTTAATATTCAGGGACATTTTTGCCCTTCCTAACTTAATGACCTTCATTTGGTGCTAATCTAACTAAATTATCTTTATTTAGTTCAATCCTAACTTAATTACTTCTCCTTCCATTGAAATCTAACTAAGTTCATGATGACTTTTCTTAAAAATCTTCCAAGTGAATTATATGCCATACAAGTGTCCTAACACTTGGCTATGTCATAATGGTTGCCTTTCCAAGTGTCCACCCACTTGGCATGCCTTAACAAGTGTCCCAACATGTGTCCAAATTCATGAAGTTTCTCCTAGCTTCTCCTTTGTTCATGTGGTGGCTATACAAATGGAGAAAAATTCTTGCTTCATTTTCATGTTACTTGAATCCATGCCATACAAGTGTCTTCCACTTGTATTTATCCTATGGCTTGCCTTTCCAAGTGGCTATTCAAGAACTTTCTTCTCCCTTCTACACTATAATTCACGTGATTCATCAATCTAAAGGGGAGGAATACCAATATTTCTTCCTTTCATGCTACATGTTGTCATTTTTGAAGATGAAGAAAAAATCTAGTTTCAAATAAGGCTTTACACATGGCATTTTCTTAAAAAGAAGTCAAATTTAATTTGAATTCTTTTATCTAAAGATAATTTGTGAATAATAGAACTCTAGATATTCCTAAGAATTTATCTCAATGATAGTTTAAATTAATCACAAGTAGTCTATACAGAGCATTGTATAAACCTTACACACTAGACTACTTTTATCTAAATTTTGATTGGTCCATAATATTTCTGACCATCAAAATTACTAAACTATTTTATTAAATAGGTCAATACATCCTACAATTAAAAGAAAATTCCATAGATTCTATTTATCATTTTTCCATATTTTTCTACCACCTCAATCTTCCTGAATAACATTTCAAAGTTACTGTCGTATAAAATTCCTAGAAATTTTATTCTGAGGTTTTCTGTCACAAAAATATTTTGATACTTAGTCAGCTATGTGTATTTTATAATTTCATCTGGTTTCTACAAAATTTCTAAAGATATTTGGGCATTTCTGGCCTAAGGGCATTTTGGTAATTTTACCATTCATCTTAGGGGTATTTTTGTCATTTTCAAAATGTCCAAGGGTATTTTTGTAATTTTCACTTTAACCAAAAATATCCAAGTATTATCACACTTCCACAATTCAATTATAATTGCAAATTCAAAATATAATTTTGAGGATGTTACAATGTGTTCCTAGCCAGGTCATGCATTGATGGTGCCTATGGTTGTATGTTGTATATGTACACGTGGGATGCAGTGACCGGTTGGTTACCCTTGCGAGGAAGGATGTGTTCCTAGCCACGGTCAGTGCGTCAGTGATGTTGTGTATGTACATGGGGGTGCATGATTGGATAACCTTGGGAGGCAGGGTTTAGGAATTTTAAGCATCCCAAGAGAGAACAAGATTGTTTAAAATTCCAGTCCCTAGCTATCCATGGTCAGTGCATTGATGGTGCCCATGTTTCATACTTCATAATTGCATGGATGGAAATAGAATGGTGGCAATAAGTACCAGGGGTACTAGGGGGCATATCACTATGTTTGGAACTCCTTTGAGACTCAGGGCTGATCATCATGGGGGGGAGCGACCTGTGCACGACAGAGTGACCTTGACGAGCTACTACATCCTTTTCCTGAGAGAGGCTATTTCCATGAGGATGGTACCACATTGCATTCTATGAGATGAGTCAGGTGCATGCATCATTCTGAGCATGGTTGTTTGAATTGTGAAGTGAATTGGATGATGGGTTTGTCGAGTGTGTATTGGACTAATGGACTTTTGGTAATGATTGTGGTTGTTAATGTTGTTTCCTTTTCAATTGTTATCTGATGCTTGTTGGTTTTATATAATAAACTCACCCTTGCATTTGTTGTACCGTGTGGTTGGTACCTGTGATGATCGCGAACTTTTGTTTGTGTGGGCAGATGAGCAGCAGTAGGTGACCTTGGAGGGAGATCTTCTTTTTGTTGGAGCCGCCAAGCCGAAGTGATGACGTTGAAATTCGTTTTGAAAGAGTTGTGTTTTGTTAATCAACCCTTTCATAGTTAGTCCCTTAATTCTTTTTGTTGACATGTATATTTTGAGTTGTAAATACATGTAAAACTAAATTAAGTTCTAAACATGTGAATGATGAGTACTGATTTAGTATATGTATACATATGTATTCAATTATTGTACTTGTATCGTGTGTACGATGATTGTATTATTGCGAAAAACTTACTACCATTTTTATAATCAAATTAACGGAGTTTTCATTAAAAATTTAAATTCACACGATTAGAGTTAGTGACGCTGTAGCGACAAGGCAGGTCATTACAGTTGACCCATGAGGCAAGCTTAAATAGTTTTTGGTGGGGATAAAGGCTTGTTACATATGCCTAACAATGATGTAGTTGAGATCCACCTTTTCCAAATACAATAAGGAGTATATTGTTAGTAAATAATAATCTCTTACCTACTAAAAAGTCTATTTCATTGGGAGAAACACATGCCAAGTTATTGTAAATAATTTGACACATTCAATATCAACTTATTAGAATTAGACATGACAACAAACTCATGGACCAACTTAAATAGTTTGTAATTAGGGTTGCATTTGCTTGTAAAAATTTTGGCCAAAAAAAATTGGACCTATTTTGCTGGACACAATGAACAATTTTAATTCTTTTTTCGTTATAAGTTTTATGTGCTTATTTGGATTTTGTATAATAAATATATTTATTTGGTTATTTTTAATAGGGCTAACTTTGCATCTTACCATGCTAGCCTTGTAGATAGCGAAGCTGTGTAAACAAATTTGGGACAACTTGATTTTCCACCCTTAATCAGAACCTTCTCTTTTCACCATCTCCATTGTTGACATTTATGCAAGAGGGAAACTTAAGTTGCATTGACGTCTTTCCACTTAGTATCGATCCACAATTTCTTTAGCATGGTGTTGCACTTTGCATATTGTTAAGTACTTCTCTGTTGATCAAATTCAAACATCTATTAATTAAATTGGTTTTAAAATTAATAAAACTAATGTATGTAGAATTAATTTTTACTTGCCCGCATAATGTGATCACAACTTGCATTTAAATTTGATTTTAGTTTTGAAGTTTATATTAAAATATTTATTACAAGTTGAAGTTTTTATATTACATATCATTCAATTTGATAATTTTATTATAAACTTAATTAGAGTACAATGGTGTTGTATTTTTATTATAGAAGTTTTATCATTTAATTATAGATTGTCTTATGCAATAAGATTGTTGACTTTTGTAATAAGAGAAGTGGTAGCAACATACTTTTGAGCACACTCTCTACAGTTAGTTAAAACTTATATGAAATTATAAAATCATGAGCTTGGCTCATTAAATATAAAGTAAGACTCATAAAATTTTGTAATTTTCAATAAAGTTCATCCAATAGTAGGAAGTGTAATAAACAAAGTTTGGCAGATGATGTGTTACTAATAATTCTCTTTGTAACAATTACTTTAAAAGCAATATTATAAATAATTTTTAATTGGATGACCATATAAAATACACTAACAATATATGACCATTAAATATTAATTATAATATTTGTTCCAAGCTTTTAACTGAATTTAATGAGTGGTGCACTATGCAACTCCATTCTTCTTCTTACAAATGAGATTCAATGGGTATTTAAAATAAATTTTTAAGGATTGTAACAAATAAGTTTAACCAATAATGATTGTAAACATTTTTCACTGTAAAACATTAATTCATTTATCATACTCTACAAAAAAAACTGTATGCCACCATAACAACAACGTAGCAACAACAAAAACATTGTTGTTATACAGTATTTTGTGGAGCATGATAAAAGTACATCTTTGAGTCGCTCCAAACACATTGTGATGGTAACTATATACCCGCTTTCAATTTTTCATTGATTACTCCAATCACTGAAGACTCTACTGAAGATGTTGTCATTCTGCTCTAAAGCCACGAGTGAATAAACAATACTACTTATCAAATAGTCAAACAATCATGATATTGAATATCTAATAGGTCGTAAAAAACAATACGAAAAAGGTATGTCCCTTATACATTGCTAATAGGTCACACGAAAATATCTCCAACTAAGGAGATGGATACACTGATGGGAGACAATGGTTGTAGTTCAGATACAAATATAATGCAGTGGTTTCTCCAGTGATTTACTTCAGTACCCAAGTGTTATTTTTTCCTTGGAGTGTGGTGGTGATTTGTTATGCAAAAAGTGGCAAACATATTGAAGGTTTTCTCTATTTCAGATACATATTAATTCTTTTTTTGGGAAACATCTTATTACGTTATATTACTTATGTACCCCAAAAAATATTATATTACTTATCATATTTGTATTTCTATTTATTATTCTCTCTTTTTCTCTTTAGGTGTATGCTTAAATAGAGTGTCCATGAAACATTTTTAGGCAAATGGTATGATTTTGATTTCTTTCCAATTATTGTAATGCAAAAATTTATATTATTATTTAGAAATTAGGTTTTATCTAATAATATTTATTGAAATAAAAATTATTTACTTATAAATTGTCAAGTTTTTGCCAAAATTTTCACAATCAATAAACTGTATTGAAATTATGTTATTCCTATAAATGATGTTGTTCGGAGAGTTTAATATATTACATAATTATAACGAAAGAAAAAATAATATGATTTTGACCTAACGTGTTTATATATACATATTTTTTATTTAAACTGGAAATTCTTAGTTAAGCAAAATTATTCTCAAATGGTGATATTAAAATTTGCTGACAAATCAGAAGAATTTTTTATGAGTTTCATTCCAACCAATTGTAGGAGAATACACCTCACTTGTTTTGTATAGTAGTTTGTTCCAATGGAGTTGTATTTTGGAATGAGACTTTTGATCCTGTGTGAACATTATTACTAGAAAAATTAATAATAATGAAGGATTGTAAATCCTTCACTAACAGTGACAACAGAAAATCCTTCACTAATAGTGACGACCTTGGTGACGGATAATGAAATTTGGTTACTTTCCGGATCTATTTTATTTCTTTCTTCAGAGCCCCGTTAGGTATCATTTCTTTCCTTGAAAGTTTATTTAAACAGTTCCTATATATAAATAGAATTCCTAACCTTACCCCTATTTATTAGGAAGGACATTGTTAGGTATAGAAGCATAAGATGTTATTAGGTTTGATAACCTTTATGATGAAAATAATAAAAGTGTCATTTACACTTCAACGAAAATTGGGTCACAATATAATTAGAAATCCCAACCTAAACCCTGTTTATTAGGAAGGACATTGTTAAATTTAGAAGCATAAAATTTTAGCTTTGACCAACTTTTTGAACCTGTTCACAAGCTTTCCAAATGGTTGATACTAATAAATCTTATGAGAATAGTGGAAAAACTATTCATAAAAGTGAAAAGGACTATGTACATCAAAGTATTAAAGCCATAAGCAAATATGATAAAAAAGTCAATGACATTGATTTAAGAAAAAGCTAACACAGATGATTAGAAAGATAATTTAATTGAAAAAAGCTAATACAACTTATTTGAAAGATAAAATGAAGATTGACTTATGAAAGAGAATTTGGAAGTATTGTGGTGAAGATAAGTCATTGAAAATTGAATCTTAGCAAAACAATAGTAATTCAAAGGTCCACTATAGAAGACAAAGTTTCCTCTTTGATTGAATATTTAACACAATTACACTTAAACATTTTTAAGACTCAAACTTGGGACTATTGATTAAGTTAGGAGTAACCCCATCTAGTTGATCTACATGTGCATAGGGATGTAAGTGAGTCGAGTCGAACTCTTGAAACTTGGGTTTGGCTTGTGAAAAAAATTGATGGCTCAAGCTTGACTTATTTATTTAATCGAGCCTAACAAAAAGCTTGAGTTTGGCTTGTTTAGCTCATTTATAACTTAATTATTTTTCTTTTATGAACTTTTTCTCAAATAATTTTTTAACTTTATCAATATGATATTTAATAATTATTTTAATACTAGACAATTATTTACTAATAGCAACATAGCTCAACACAAAATAAAAAAAATGACCTCTACATGTTATAAGTGAAATCACTACTAGAAAAAGCAGTTTTAACATCAGTTATTTTAGACATTCAACATCGGTTTTGAACCGATGTTGAATCAGGCGACGTTGAATGTCTGGAAGTTAACATCGGTTTTGAAAACCGATGTTAACAAAACTCCACAACATCGGTTTTCCATAAATAACCGATGTGGATATATGACAAATTTAAACATTAAGTCTTATAATGATGGAATATTAACATCGGTTTTCTGGTAAAAACCGATGTTAACTTACACGAAAACATCGGTTTTTATCAAAAACCGATGTTGATTTCATGTAACAATATCGGGTTTCCTAACAAAACCGATGTTGTTACATCAAATCAACATCGGTTTTTATGTAAAACCGATGTTGTAGTTTAAGTTAACATCGATTTTCAAGAAAATCGATGTTGTTTCTTTAATTTTTTTTTTAATATGCTGTCTGTTTTTTTAATTTTAGCAGTTCTTCAACCTGTAAATTAAAAACCAAATCCAGATCCAGCCAATTTCATAATACATTTAAATAAATTGTTGAATAATAACAAATAAAATTGAATAGTGTCAATGTACATAAAAGAATAATCTAACCTAATGTTTATACAATTTGAAAATCCCATAAGCTAGCACCTAATCTACTAAAATGTCATCTCTAATTTTAAGAAAAAACTTCGCCCATTGAACCCTAATAGCCTTCAAGGTGTCGGCTTCCAATGGTCTTTCATCAGTGAAATACTGCATGACA
>CM023945.1:3620491-3640296 GCA_013407115.1 Glycine latifolia | reverse complement strand
TTTTTGGGGGGGGGGGGGGTTTAAACAGATTCAGATTATCAAAAAAAAATATAAAATCGAAATACCAAATGCAGAGATTAAAATGGTCAGGTCTGGAACAGATTGCATTCCTAATATCCTTGGTTCACAAAATATAATCTATCCTGTCTTAATCCTGGTTAGTCCAGATTAATCTACTAAGCAAAGATTAACCCAAAACTTCCCTACACAAATTAAGCAATTGTGAATTCTGTCAGACCTAATTTTCCAGGATTAAGCAACCCGAAATTACTGAATCAATCAACTCAAAATCACTAAGCATGATTCTAATTTGAAAATACAGAACAGAGGCCCAACAAATAAGAACCAAGCAGAACAGAAATTCAAGCACAAAGAACCTCCATTAATTGCAATCTGTCCAGAACCTAACCTAGGAATTAGCCTTCCATTAATTCAAAATCAACAACAGAATACGAATTAAACCTAAAACAGATGAACATTAAAATGAAGCTGCAACAGACAGAAACGAAATTCAACACAAAAACGAAAATCAATAGAACTGAAACCCTAACTACAGAAAACGAAATTAAAATCTGAAAGCAAAATTGAAACTGGAAATAGAAGCAGAAAACGAAACAAGAAGCTATAAACAGAACGAAAATTAGAACCCAAACAGAAACGAAATTATAGAAGCAGAAAATGAAATAATAGAAGCAGAAAATGAAAATACGAAACTGGAAGCAGAACGAATTTACCCACTGAAAACAGAAACTGGAATTAAATTGTGCGAAACGTAGTCTAAACAGAGTCACCAACAGAAGCTAAAACCCTAAACCCTAAGAGAGCAAAAACGAAAATGAGAGAAGGGAGAGGCTCTGTTTTGGGCACAGCCCCTATTTATAATAGTTAATAACCTAAAAACGAAAATGGGCCTTTTTAACAATTCTGGCCCAAAATTCACTAAAGCGAAAATAAAACGAAAATAAAATGCTGTTGCGGAAAATTAATGCTGACGACGTAATCCAATCTTCAAGTCCACGAAATAATTCCAAGCTCATTTAATTATTAAATTGCCCTGAAAATAAAAATTGGAATAATTAAACTTAGAAAATCCAAATTCGCTAAAATCTGAATTATCGGTCCAATTAAATCCTAAATGAGAACAGTGCGGAATATAAACGATTAAAGCCAAATCAGGGATTAAAATGAGTATAGAAAGATGAGGAAATATAGGTAAAAAGGTGACTCATCAAAGAACTGTTAGATAAGTAGTTTGTGTGACCTAGTGTGTCTCCATGGGGAGCACCAGTGTTGTTAGTGAAGAAGAAGGATGGAACCATGAGATTATGTGTAAACTACCACCAGCTGAATAAGGTGACGATTAAGAATAAGTATCCTTTGCCTAGGATAGATGATCTATGGATCAGCTGGTAGGAGCTTGTGTGTTTAGTAAGATAGACCTTAGGTCAGGTTACCATTAGATTCGTGTGAAGTCTGAGGATATTCCAAAGACTGCCTTTAGGACCCGTTATGGTCATTACGAGTACTTGGTTATGCCCTTCAATATGACTAATGCTCCTGGAGTGTTTATGGACTATATGAATAGGATTTTTCACCCTTATCTTGATAGCTTTGTGGTAGTTTTCATAGATGATATCTTGGTATACTCTAAGACCAGAGAGGAGCATGAAGAACACTTGAGGATTGTGCTGCAGACCCTTAAGGACCGACAACTATATGCTAAGTTGTCCAAGTGTGAGTTCTGGTTGGAGAAGGTGAGTTTCTTAGGGCTCGTGATATCCCAAGGAGGTATAGCTGTAGATCCTTCTAAGGTAGAAACTGTTCTTGAGTGGGAAAGCCCTAAGTCCGTGTTTGAGATCAGGAGTTTTCTGGGCTTAGTGGGATATTACCGGAGATTCATAGAAGGTTTCTCCAAGTTAGCTTACCTTTGACCAAGCTGACTCGCAAGGGTCAAGTGTTTGTGTGGGATGCTTAGTGTGAGCATAGTTTCCAAACCCTCAAGGAAAAGCTAACAACCACACCGGTGTTGGTTTTGCCTAACTTAAGAGAACCCTTTGAGGTGTTTTGTGACGCATCAAAGATGGGTTTAGGAGGAGTATTGATGCAGTGTGGCCGGGTTGTGGCCTATGCTTCTAGACAACTCATGACGCATGAAAGGGAATTATCCTACCCATGTTTTGGAGTTAGTTGCTGTAGTGTTTGCTCTTAAGATATGGAGGCATTACCTTTTTGGCTCCAAGTTTGAGGTGTTTACTGATCATAAGAGCCTTAAGTATCTGTTCAGCCAGAAAGAATTAAACATGCATTAGAGAAGATGGTTAGAGTTCCTTAAGGATTATGATTTTGAGCTTAGCTATCATCTCGGGAAAGCCAATGTAGTGGCCGATGCTTTAAGTAGGAAATCCTTGCATGTGTCTACGTTGATGGTTAGGGAGTTGGATCTTTTGGAGCAGTTTAGAGACCTTAGTCTAGTGTGTGAGCTTACTCCTACCAACATGAGACTAGGAGCTCTACGGATTACCAGCGGGCTACTATAAGAGATCAGAGAAGGGTAGAAGTCTGATCCTTTTCTAAAAACTCAATTAGAAGCCATAGCATCAAGGAGTGTTAGTAGTTTCCATGTGGGATCGGATGGAATCTTGAGACTTCAAGATAGAATCTGTGTTCCCAATATACCCAAGCTTAGGAAGGTGATCTTAGAGGAGGGGTATAGGAGTAGCCTAAGTATCCACCCTGGTGCCACCAAGATGTATCAAGATCTTAAGGCTGTGTTTTGGTGGCCGAACATGACGAAGGAGGTTAGTGATTTTGTATACGCATGCTTAGTCTGTCAGAAAGCTAAGATAGAACACCAGAGACCATCGGGTAAGTTGCAACCCTTAGAGATACCTCAGTGGAAGTGGGATAGTATATCCATGGATTTTGTTGTGGGTTTGCCTAGGACCCGGGCAGGGTTAGATTCTATCTGGGTTATTGTTGACCGATTGACTAAGTCTGCCCACTTTATCCCTATCAATATCCGATATTCTTTAAAAAAGTTGACTTCCTTGTATATTAGTGAGATTATCCGGTTACACGGGGTGCCATCTAGCATAGTGTCTGACTAGGATCCTAGATTTACTTCTAGATTTTTGGAGAGTTTGAACAAGGCTTTAGGAACCCGGCTTCAGCTAAGCTCGACCTATCACCCTCAAACTGATGGTCAGACTGAATGGACCATTCAGTCTCTAGAAGACCTTTTGAGGGCATGTAGTTTAGAGCAGAAGGGTAGTTGGGATAGTTTCCTACCGTTGATAGAGTTTACCTATAATAATAGTTTTCACTCTACCATTAGCATGGCTCCCTACAAAGCTCTGTATGGTAGAAGGTGTAGGACACCCTTATGTTGGTTGGAACCCGGCGAGAGTCTTGTGCTAGGACCCGAGGTGGTGCAACAAACAACCGAAAAGGTCAAGTTGATCCGGGATAGGATGAGGACGACTCAGAGTAGGTAGAAGAGCTATCATGACAAGAGGAGGAAAGACCTAGAGTTCGAGGTTGGTGATCATGTATTCTTGAGGGTCGCACCATGGACCGGGGTTGGCCGAGCATTGAAATCCCGAAAACTCACACCCGGTTTGTTGGTCCCTTCCAAATTCTAAAAAGAGTTGGCCCTGTTGCATACCAAATTGCTTTACCTCCATCCCTCTCTAATCTTCATAATGTATTCCATGTGTCTCAACTTCGTAAGTATGTTCATGATCCTTCTCATGTGGTGGGGCTGGATGATATTCAAGTAAAGGAAAACTTGATGTATGAAACATTGCCTTTGAGGATTGAGGACCGACGGACCAAGCACCTAAGAGGAAAACAAATTCCTTTCGTCAAGGTAGTCTGGGGAGGTACATCGGGAGAAGATGCAACATGGGAGCTAGAAAGCCAGATGCGGGAAGCCTACCCGACTTTGTTTGCATCAGGTAATTTCGGGGACGAAATTTCAAAAAGGGTGGGAGAGTTGTAACACCCTAAAATTTTGAGTTGCTAAGATTAGATGTTTGATGTGTGTTATGTTGCTTGATTATTTGATTTATTTGGTAATTGTTGTTTTAAGTGCTTTTGTATTGGTATGTGTGTTAGTGGATGATTAGGTGGAGTCAACTTTGTTGGCCTGCGATTGTTGTGCTGCACGAAAGGCGGACATGCCTTGTCAGCTGCGTATATATGTAAGCAGCAGAGCGCGCAGTGGAAGCTTGGTTCTTTCTTCTTCTTTGCGCCTTTCTCTCCTCTTCTCTCTAAACTTACCCACACCCAGAAACCACTTTTTCTCAACCCCTCTATGTCACCTTCAACCCCCAAGGACCACCGTAGCTGCCACGGAACCCCCTACGTCAAGAGGAACCTTGTGACCAGAACGGAGCCCTACCCTTGCTTTCTCGACTTTAGTGGGAGCGTTGAGTTCGGATAAGTTCGCGCTTCAAAGGATAGTGTGTCAGCACCGCTAGACTGTAAGAGGAACTCCTGGTTAGGTAATGGGAGTTTACTATGTTAATAACAACCTTAGATACTAGAGTTGGGGGCCAGGGAGTCCAACTATGAAGATGAATGCATGTCCCTGTTGTGTGCTGTCCTTTTTGAAAGACTGTCTTCTAACGAATGGGATGTGGATTGTTGATGTTTGTGGTATTCTGGTGTGAAGAGTTTGATGGTGTTCTTGTGGGAGAGTTGATGTTGTAAGAACTCCCTGTGCATGTGTGTGAAGTTGGTATTTTGATGCGGAAAACTCCCAAAACACCTTTTTAGTAGTGTTTGTGGAGGTGCCGGATACCGGGTTGGGTATGCCAAGCTGAGCTCATTATGTAGCATATATTTATATACGGGACGTGACTCTTAGCAGTCCTTGTTGGCAGATGTCAGTATACAGGGTCCCTTACCAGGGGTCATTTTCTTTAGAGCTGTTGAGCTCAATTCCTTTTCTTTAGAAATACCGGGTTCCTTACCCGGGATTGTTTATTTTCCCTTTGGAGCTGCTGAGCTCAAGTTCTTTCTTTGAGAGCTATCGGGTTTTTCCTTACTCAGATGAGCTTGTTCCCTTTCTTTGAGAGCTATCAGGTTTCCTTACTCGGATGAGCTTGTTTCTTTTCCAAGAGAGAGATTTCGGGTTCAGATTACCCACCAAAAGCTTATCTTGTACAACTCGGCATTCGTAATCTGGATAACCTTGTGCAGGTTCATGGTATTAATACAAATCAAAAGTCTTACCTATTGTATCAAGTGCGGTCTATTTGTAATCGATTACAAGTGCTTATGTAATCGATTGCATAGTGCTGGGTCCGTCCTTGGTATTTTATAGAATCCAAGGTCCGCCCTTGTCTGCCCTTGTTCGGGTTCTTACCTCATATAAAGTTATTATATCTAGGTGAAAACCCGGGCACCCAATGCTTTACATCGGCTCCCTAGTTTATGTTGTGTACTATTGATGCATGTTATGAACCTATATGATAATGTTGGGACAATGAAGGTTGGTTTATAAGAAGATGATGTATGTGCATTAATACCATGGGGGGTGTATGGCATTATCCTAACCTAGACAAATTTGTTCCTGGGAGGGCCATGCATTGATGGAGGCCATGGTTATCCAATGTGGGTGGATATACATAGATGCCCACGGGGGTGTATGGCATTATCCTAGCCTGGATGGATTTGTTCCTGGCCGAGCCATACATTGATGGTGCTGAGGTGATATGCTATGTATAGACCCGTGAGTTGCCGGGATATATGTGCATTGATACCATGGGGGGTGTATGGCATTATCCTAGCCTGGACGGATTTGTTCCTGGTCGAGCCATGCATTGATGGAGCCCATGGTTATCAAATGCGGGTGGATATATGATAAGTGCCATATCTTAGTGAAATTAGGGTTGCATTTAAGGCACTTATCTTGCACTTTTACTAAGAATATCCATAAAAATTTGCCCTAATCTAGTTAGTTTGTATTTAGCACTTAGCATTAATGTTGTTTTATAATTCTTGAAGATTCATCCAATCTTCTTTTGTATTTTGCTAGATTTCGTGAATTCCGAAGCTTCCGTACACTTAGAGCAAGCAAAAATGAATCATAAAGAAAACCTAGGAGGTGCAGCAAGAAAATCAGGCCCAAAATGTATCAAAGCCCAAAAGACTCTTCTGGAAGTACATTTAACTCGCCCAAGCGAGTGAATATAGTGCAACTGGCTCGCCTGGGCGAGCAACACCTGCAATTGGGCCTTCAAGTGGCCAAGTGGATGTGCAACTTGGGCCATTAACTCGCCCAAGCGAGTGGAACATGAAGAAATGGGTCGCTTGGGCGACCAAACTCGACCAGGCCAGCCCCTATAAATACCCAAGCACCCCCAAGGCCAAAACCACTTCTTGCAATTCTCCATTCTCTTCTCCCTTGCTCCTAAGCTTGCTCTCAAGCTTGAGGTTCTTCAAATATTGTAATAGATAGTTTAGGATAGTGAGAGAGGTGATGATTAGTGTGTAAACTCTGCCGAAACAAAGCAGTGATGAGTCCTTTCATCTATTCTTCTAAGGAGGTTCTCTCCATGCTTGGCTAGCTTCTCTCAAAGGATTGGATGTAATCTTCTTACCCTTAAGTATCTCTTTTAATATTTATTTATGCATAAGTCTTCTCTATTTATTATTGGTAAATTTATTCCGTACTTAATGCTTGATTCTACTTGATCAATAGTTTCATGAAATAAGGTTCTAAGTTTAACTGGAAAGTACTCTTAAAACTTGAACTGAATAATTTTACTCTTTACGTTACGTTGCTAGGAATAGAGCATAACGTTTAGATTGCAAATAACACGCGAATATAATCGTAACACTGGGGTATTTATTTCAAATACGAGGGATCGATTTGGGGTGATTTTATGTGTGCATCAATAATAAAAGAAAATAACTTATGCATGGTAATATTAATTGAATACTAAGGGTATGAACGATGAAATCCAATCCTACGTTCTTAAGTTAATTAAACTCGTCTTATTATTTTCCATAAATCTCCGTAATCATTCGTAATCTTCCGTACTAAATTTATTATTTTCGTTTCTTCTAAATTTTCATAATTTCTGTTAATCCACAACTACATGAAACTCCGTTCACACTCATTGTACATAAACTATTAAACTGTTAAGCTTTATTTGAATTAACTGAGTAAATCAAGTCCCTGTGGAGACAAACTTTTATAAATTTTGTAACTTACAACGACAATTGGTACGCTTGCCAAAAGTCTAACAATATACATAGATGCCTACGGGGATGTATGGCATTATCCTAGCCTGGGCGGATTTGTTCCTAGTCGGGCCATGCATTGATGGAGCCCATGGTTATCAAATGCGGGTGGATATACATAGATGCCCATAGGGGTGTATGGCATTGTCCTAGCCTGGGCGGATTTGTTCCTGGTCAGGCCATACATTGATGGTGTCGTGGTGATATGCTATGTATAGACACGTGAGATGCCGGGACCAGGTGGTTAACCTAGCAAGGACCACGTTCAGTGCATCGATGAGCCCATGCTGGGGCGGCCCGTGAATTGGGCGGAATGTATGTACATGGACGGGGTGCATGGCATTATCCTAGCCAGGACGGATTTGTTCCCGGGTCGGGCCATGCATTGATGGTGCCCATGTGACATACTACATTTGCACGACCGAAATAGGATGATTGGCTATAGGGTACCAGGATACTGGGGGGCACGTCTGTTTGGAACTCCTTTTGACACCCAAGGCTGATCACCGCTAGGGGGAGTGGCCTGTGCACGACAGAGTGACCCTGACAAGCTACTGCATCATCTGACTACCGAGATGGACTATTTTCGTGATGGTACCACATTGCATGCTGAGAGATTAGTCAGGAGCATGCATCATGCTAGGCATTATAAGTTGACTTGTGGAATGTTTTTGGATGACTGTCTATGTTAGTTGCGTGATGAAATGCCTAAATATTGGTGGTGGGTGATATTGTGATGTATGGATTGCCTTCCTTAACTGATGTTATCTATTGCTTGTTGTTTTACATGATAAACTCACCTTTACTTTGTTGTACCTTGTGCTTTGGTACCTGTGATGATCATGAACCGTGTTCGTGTGAGCAGACGGACAATAGTAGGTGACTTGGGAGATGGCCTCTTTTTGGTCGGAGCTGCCAAGTTGTCGGGATAACGATGGATCGGATCCCGGACAAGAGATGTTCAATTTCTTGCTTCTTTTGAAAAACTTATACATTTTAAACATGGTTGATTGTACCTAAAACTAAGCCACATGTGTATGTATATGTATTTGAGATGTCTCCACGTGTACCTTATTCACGTATTTGCTTTATGATGATGACGATGATTATGTGCTCACGAAGAAAAAAAATTTACTGCCATTTTCATAATCAAATTAAAGGGATTCTTTTTATTAAAAATCGTCTTAATGGCGTGATTAAGAGTTAGCAATATAGTAGCGACGAGGCGGGTCGTTACACTCAAACCACTGTAGAAGATATGTAATTGTGCAGCATCATCAAAATTGTGGTTTGGGCACCTCCGTAATAAGGATTTGAATCTCTCCCATGTCTCACAAAGAGGTTCATATGTTCCTTGGAAAAAAGTAGCAAATGCTAATTTTGCACTTATGAATCTAGATGGAGGAAAGAATCTAGTAATAAAATTTTCCTCCACTTCTTCCCATGTGCTCATACTTTTGTTTGGTTGGGATTGAAGCCAAGCCTTTGCTTTACCTATCAAAGAGAATGGAAAAGCTCTAAGGTAAATAGCTTCAACATCTTCGTCAGAAGCTCCCATGGTACTGTATAGCTCCATGAATGTGGACAAGTGTGTATATGGATCCTCATGAACCATTCCAGCAAATGGATGTGAGCCAATTAGACTGAGTAATGCTGGCTTCAGTTCCACAACTTCATTATTGAAATGAGGGATGACTATGATGTTGTAATGCTTTGGTCCTTGTTGGTAAGCATAGTCACCAAGAGTCCTCCTTGGTGGTCTATTTTCCTCTTCCCCTCGATCAGCCATATTATCACGTACAAGTGGCTTTTTTGATGAAGGAAAACTTACGTCGCATAAAGGAAAAAGAGCAAACTACAATATCCCGTAAGCATCGAGGTTAAAATAAAAGAATATTTATACAAAATCAAAAATAAAGTAAATAACGAAAGTAAGAAAAAAAAATCCTACTAAACTAAAATTAAATTTAAAAGAATTGAGTAAGCAACTCAAATCCTTGGCAATGGCGCTAGAAACTTGTTAGACTCTTGGCAAGCATACCAATTGTTGTTGCAGGTTACAGAATTTATAAAAGATCATCTCCATAGGGACTTGAGTTACTCTATTAATCCAAATAAAACTTAACAGTTCAATAGTTATGTACAACGAGTGTAAGCAGAGTTTCATGTATTTGTGAAGCTAATAAAATGAGTTTAATTAATTCAAGAAAAGTGTAGGATTGGATTTCATTGTTCATACCCTTAACATCCAATTAATATTACCATGTATAAATCATTTTCTATCCTTATTGATGCACATGTTAAATCACCCCAAATCGATCCCTTGCATTTGAGAATCCTAAGGATATTTACTAAATATCGATCCCTCGCATATAAAATAGATGTCCCAGCATTATAATCATAAACTTGTGTTGTTTGCAATCAAAATGTTATATTCTATTCCTAGCAACGTAACGTAAAGAGTAAAATCATTCAGTTCAAATCCTAAGAGTACTTTCCAGTTAAACTTAGAACCCTATTTCATGAAACTAGTGATCAAGTAGAATCAAGCATTAAGAACAGAAGGAAATCACCAATAAGGAGTAGAAAAGATTCATGCATAAATAAATATTAAAAGAGATACTTAAGGGTAGAAGATTACATCTAATCCTTAGAGAAGTTAGTCGATCATTGTGGAGAGCACAAGATCAACTGAATACATGATGGAAGAAGCGATCCCCAAATCAATCTAGCAGAGTTTCCTCACTAATTTCTCACTTCTCTCACTTTCTCTACACTCCCTAAGGCTGCTGGTTCATGTTTCCCACAAGAATGGCCTTTCATGCATGCCTTTCCTTCACCTTTGCATGTCCTTATATAGGGGTTAGGAAGCTGGTGTTGTCCACTCGCCCAGGCGATTCGTTTTGCCTTGTTTTACTTGCCTGAGCGAGTTAATTGTTTCTTGCTGATGGACTCCATTCGCCCAGGTGAGTGGTTTGTGCTTGTTTTGCTCACCTGGGCGTGTTAAAAACCCAAAAACCAAGATAGGTGTTAGCCTGGGCGAGTTCTAGGTGAATTTGCTTCTTGAATCTTCCTAATTTGAAATTTTTGGCCCTTTGTACTTGTCTTGGTTGCTTGGATGCTCCGGATACCATTGAACTTTATTAAAACACCGGATTTGAGTGGATGAATCTTCCAAAATGTGAATAACACCCTATATATTTACAAAATATAGAACAACTAGGTTTAGGGCAATTTAATCAAGGAATTTACTAAAATCAAAAGATAAGTGTCTAGCATTATAACCCTATTTTTACTAAAATATGGCACTTATCAACATCATACATGGAATTTTATGTTAAATCATCAAGAATATATATATATATATATATATATATATATATATATATATATATAAACAAGACTGTAGTGGAAGCGTACCAGTACAATGGATGATTATAAGAGGAAGAAATAATTGGGCTCAATGATCTTTCAATTCTTTATGCACGACCCCCTTTGATCTACACACTATATATAGTTGACCATGAAAACAATATGAATACACTCAAATACCAAGAGGGGGGTGAATTGGTATAATCTTGACCTTTTAAAATTCTTTATGAAATTAGAGTTTAAGGATCTTTATCACTTTTAAAAGCAATAAGACTTCAATTCAATCAAACCACTCAGTCCAAGATTCCAATGACAAAAACCTGCACTTATTGAGTAATGAAGAAATCACAATTGTCAAGAGATCAAGATAGCAAGAAGAGATAGAACAATATGGATCAACACAAGCACATATACTTGTTCACTTCTCAAGAGAAGCTACATCTAGTTCTTCTAATCAAACTAGATTAGAGTTTCACTAATTCAAATGTGTTCTTTATAAGCAATTACAAGTGATCTTCTTTATCAACCCTAGACAAAGAATCAGAATTCTAACACCCTATTAGAAATCAAATCACATAGACTCTGAGAACCCTACTCAGATCTTTCCCTAGAGAACACTACTCTAGAAAGCTTGAAAAAACCTTTTTGAACTCAGTCTTACTAAAGAAATTCGAAACACAAAACAATCTATAAGAAAGATTCAAGAGTGACACAACCTGTGATCTTCAATGTATGAATGAATGCACAAATAAAGTTAACAATCAATTCCAGATTGCAAGAATGTTAAAGCACAGAATCAGCTCTCTTGAACTTATTTTCTAATCTTGTCTTGACTCATCTTCAACTATGAAGCAAAATGATCATTTCATTTTAAGCAAGAAATCTATTGCTTAGAAAACTGTTTCTTGGACCTATGAGAGCTTAGCTTGTGTTGGGTATTTTGTATTCTTTAATAGAATGAAGTATATGATGTATATTAAATGATAGACCCAAGTAGCTTTAAATAGAAAATAGTTTTAATAGATTGTAATCGATTATTTTATGATATGTAATCGATTATTATTTCAAGTAATCGATTAAAATGTTCTTGAGACCATCTGGAAAATTTTCATGAACAAAGTAATCGATTATTCTGTGAAGTAATAGATTAAAGCAGTCAGTCTCAATATTGCAACAAGCCTTGGTAATCGATTACAAATTGTGGTAATCGATTAAGACAGAGTGGCATATTTTGAAATGTCTTGTCTAATCGATTACATTAGAGTAGTAATCAATTAAAGCAGATAGTCATGATTTTGTACTATGTAATCGATTACGATTAGCTTGTAATCAATTAAAGTGTTCTACATGGCTTTTCCAGAAATTAAACAGAAGCTGGTAATCGATTATATCCTTGTGTAATCGATTAAAGCAGTGTAAAATGAATTTTTCAAAAAAAACTAAGCCATGGAATCTTTCTTTTCAAATGCAAGCATAAAACCTTAAGTTCTTTTCTTTAAAACATGTATGCATTAATATGTTGGTGGTTTATGCAATGCAAGGATCCCAAGATAAGCCTCTTAAACCAATTTACACATTACAAATGCCTTTAATTGAATGGCATGTAAAAAGTTAAAATCTTCAAGTGAAAAGGGCTTCATCCTTGATCTTCTTCTCCAGCTCCCCCTATATCCAACAATCTCCCCCTTTTTTGCTTTGATCATGCCAAATATCAATTCAACATTTGTTGCTTTGTTAAGTACATGAGAGAGATAAGTGATAGGAGCTTCATCCTTGACCTGAAATTAATTCAGCCTTTTGCCAATATCAAGTGTTAAGTAGCCTTGCATAAGCATAGATAACTTTTTAGATTGCTCCCCCTGTTTTAGGTAATATTTCTTAAGTTGCAGAAGAGCATAGATTCAGAGAGCAATAAGATTCAATTTTTGTTCAATTATTTACTCCCCCTAGTTGGTTTATCAAAGACAAAAATTACTATAGGATCAAAATAAGCAAAGAAGGAAGATATGAAACTTTTTATTCAAAGATGAAAATCGGAATTTAGAAAACATTATATTGATCAAAAACAGAATGAAAACACCATAAGAAACAAATCATAAGATGAAATAGAAAGCATACTCAAGTAGCCTAATCTAGAGTTTGTCAAACTCATCAAGAACAATCCTAGCTTCTATATTTTTAATCTTAGATTTCATTTCTTCCAAAGATGAGTTTATCTCAGCCCTATGTTCATGATGCAAAGATAACAGAGCATCCATCTTCTGAATCATAAGAGATTCAAAGGGGCTATACTGCTGTTGAGCAGGGCCTTCTTCATCTTCAGCTTCCTCTTCTTCTTCAGCAGCTTCTCCTCCAGCACCTTCCACTTGAAGAAGTTGTCCAGCCATCTGCCAACCTTGAGGTATCTTCACCAAGCCTAGCTTGTTTAGATGCTTGGTTTTGATGAGGTTGACAATGTCGGTTGTGTTGTCAACAACCACATTTGAATCATCAATTTTAAAATGATCAATAAACCTAGAGATCAACACAGCATAAGGAAAGTTGTAGCTGATCAATCTAGAGGCCTTCCACATTGTCTCAACAAATACAAGCATCCAGTTGATTTGGGTAGAAATTTTTATGCCATACACCAGCTGTAGGTCATCATCAGTAGCTTGAGCATGGTTTGTGGATCTAGGAGTCAAAATATATGTAATTATATAGTGAATAAGCTTGTCTTCACTTGTCATATTACCAGTTCCAAGCCTTAGCTTCAGCCTAACTTGAGGGTCTAGAAGCATCCCTCTATAGGTGTTAATTCTGTTGTATCCACCAATCTCCTCATCAAATCTCCTTACACCAACAGGAGAAATACCAACAACTATAACGTCCTGGAATTTTAAGTTGCTAAGCTGGACATTTTATGTGAGTGTTATGCTGATTGATTATATGTTTTATTGTATTATTTGTTGTTTTGAGTATTTTGCCTTGGGTTGTGCGTTTGGTGGGTGAAAAGTCAACTTTGTTGGCTGAGGTTGCTGTGCATGCACGAAAAAAGGAGATGTCTTGTAAAGCTGTGTTTATAAGCAGATGGCTGACACAGTAGAAAGCGTGCTCTTCCTTCCTTCAACCCTTGCATTTTCTTCGTTCTCTCTCTAAAACTCACCCAGAAAACCTCTCGTTCTCGACCCCTCTGTGTTACCTTCAAACCGTGAGAACCACCGTGACTACCTCAAAATCCTTTGGTCAAGAAGAACCTCGTGGCCGGATCAGAAGCTTAGGACAACACGTCGTGAAGCTGTAGAATGAACTCCTGGTTAGGTAAGGGGAGTTTATCATGTTTGATAACAGCTTTAGATACCATGGTTGGGGGCCAGGGAGTCCAACCGTGACGATAACTGCATGTCCCTGGTGTGTGTGTGTTGTTTTCTAGAAAAGCTATGTCTTTTTATGAATGGGACATGATATGCTTTATGTCTGTTGGATGGTATTTTTGTGTTGATGTTAGATGTTCTGGGATGAATAGTCGATGGTGTTCTTGTGGGGGAGTAGATATTATAAGAACTCCCCGTGCATGTGTGTGAAGTTGGCATTTAGATGCTGAAAAACTCCCAAGACACTTTGTCGAAATGTTAGTGGAGGTGCCGGGTACCGGGATGGGTATGCCGAGCTAAACGGGTAAGGACGTGACTTAAGTTCTCGTTGGCGGATGTCTGTATACCGGGTTCCTTACCCAGGGTTGTTTCCTTAGAGCTACTAGGGCTCACTTCCTTTTCTTTAGACATACCGGGTTCCTTACCCGGGGTGATACTTTAGAGCAGTTGAACTCAAGTTATCTGAGGAGAGAGAGAGAAAAGAGCCATCGGGTTCCCTAACTCGGATGAGCTCCTGCATTCTCGGGAAAAGAGCCACCGGGTCCTCTACTCGGTTGAGCATGTGTCCTTTCTTCTAGAACGATCAGGTTCCCTATCCGTGGTCATCTCTTTAGAAGCTCTTTTCCTTTCCTTAGAGATACCGGGTTCCTCATCTGCTGGGATGGGCTATTCTCTTGAGGATTTCTAAGTCTAAGTCTTTTCTTTGTGAGCCACCGGGTTTCCTTACTCAGCAGAGCTCATACCTTTCTTTGTGAGCTACCGGGTTTCATTACCCGGACAACCTTGTGTAGGTTAGAGATATTAATACAAACTCGAATCTTGCATGCACTATCTGTTATAATCGATTACAACGCTTATGTAATCGATTGCATAGTGCCAAGTCTGTCCTTTGGTATTTTATAGAAACCCAAGGAACCCTCGACCGGCTTTGATCGATCTTGTCCGCCTCGTCCGACCTTGTTTGGATTCTTACCTCAGTTATATCTAAGTTCCAACCCGGACACCTAATACTTCACACCGGCTCACTTGTTTGTAGTGTTTGTGAATGACGCGTAAGGGACGTATATGATTATGTTGGTGATAGTTGAGAACGGCCTATGTGATGGCTTGAGATAATCATGTATGCATTGATACCATGGGGGGTGTATGGCAGTATCCTAGCAAGGACGAGTTGTTCCCAGGTCGGGCCATGCATTGATGGTGCCCATGGTGATCTGAATGTGGGTGGATATACATAGATACCCACGGGGTTGTATGGCAGTATCGTAGCCAGGTCGAGTTGATTCCGAGCCGGGCCATACATTGATGGAGCCATGGTGATATGCTATGTACAGACACATGAGATGCCGAGACCGGGTGGTTAACCTTGCAAGGACCACGATTAGTGCATCGATGAGCCCGTGTTGGGGCGGCCCTCGTTTGGGGCGATACGTATGTACATGGGGGTGCATGGCATTATCCTTGCCAGGACGAGTTGATCCCGGGCCAGGCCATGCATTGATGGAGCCCATGTGACATACTGCATTTGCACGGTGAAAATAGGATGATGGTTGTAGGGTACCGAGGTACTGGGGGCCACGTTTATTAGGAACTCCTTCTGACACCCGGATGTTGATCACTACCGGAGGGGAGCGACCTGTGCATGACAGAGTGACCCTGATAAGCTACTGCATCATTTGTATGCCGAGATGGACTATTTTCGTGATGGTACCACATTGCATGATCAAAGTTGAGTCAGGAGCATGCATCATGCTAGACATTATAAGTTGACCTAGGGAATGTTTGTGGATGCCCGTGCATGTTAGTGCTTGATAGAATGATTGGATATGGTGATGTCCGGATGGTTTCCCTTAAATGATGTTATTTATTGTTTGTTGTTTAATATGATAAACTCACATTTACTTTGTTGTACCTTGTGGTTTGGTACTTGTGATGATCGCGAACCGGGTTCGTGTGAGCAGACGGGCAGCAGTAGGTGCTTTGGGAGATGAACATCTTTTGGTTGGAGCCGCCGGGTGGCCGGGACATCAATGGACTGGATCCCGACAGGAGTTGTGTTTTGCAAGTTACACCCCTTATTTTAATGGATGCACCCCATTGTTTTGCTAGTTACACCCCTGATGTTTAGTTTCTTATTCCTTTTGTAAAACACGTAATACATTTTGGACATAGTACTTGTACCTACAACTAAACTATATTTTGTGTATATATATATATACACACACTTGGGATGACTTATGTGTATCTTAATTGCGTGTATATTCCATGATGAAGATCATTATATGTTCGCGAAAAATTTACCATTGTTTTTATAATTAAATTTAAGGATTTTTCATTTAAAACATGTTAATGGCGTGATTAAGAGTTAGTGATATAATAGCGACGTGGCGGGTCGTTACAACAACTGCAGCCCATACCTCTTCATCAATAACCACGGGAACACTCTTTACTTGAGACTGAATTACCCTATCCATGCTTGCCTTTGCACAGGTGTAAAACACCTTCACCAGCTTAGGGTAAAAAGTACCCTTAAGCTTAAGAACCTTCCTCAAGCCTTGGATTTTGAGAAGGTCAGGGAATTGAAATCCCTCATTGATGAACCAGTTGAGGTCCAGATACTTTGGGGGCATAATTAACTTTGTAGCATTGAATTGGATATAGTTCATCCTATCCTTTTCTTCAGGGAACCAGGAATTCACTTTGTTCCCATATGGATTTGATGATTCTCCAGCTTTCCTTTTTCCAGTTTTGCTTTTCTTAGAGGTAGACATAGTATCTAGAGTTAGAACAGATAAATGGGCAGTGTATTGGATAAAATATAGAAGAAAAAGACTCATAAAATGCAATGAGCTCAGAGAGAAAAGAATGAATTCAGGGGTGAACTTCTCTTTGGTGAAAGGGGTTTCTAGGATTCAAATTTTGAATTTTGAATGGACATAATAGCTATTTCGAGTACCCAAAGGTTTAAATGCTCTGAAGAAATTTGAATTTTGAATTTAAGAGTAGGTATGGCAATTTAGATTTCCAAGAAATCTTCAGAGATTGCAGAAATGTAATGACCCCATATGCATCCGGTTCATTAACATTATATTATGGTATTAAGCGCAGCAATTACTTAACGTAATAAGTAACATACGGAAGCAACAAAATAATAAAGACGTCATCCTACGTCATACAATATAAACAACATTATGTATGGAATTTATATACAACCAGGCACCTGGGTACGGTGTCACAAGGTACTTCATAATACAAACCCATACTAGGTTACAAAATATACAACAAAATTGAGCCAATAGGCTCACAAAAGAACCGCTTTTGAATCATAGCATACTCGAACCCGTTTTCGCCTGTTGTCTGGGATCCTCGAATCACAGCCAACCCGGCCTCGGCCTACTTGGCCTCTCATTCGAAAATCATCGAACAACCCTTACTCGGGGTCTCTTTTCCTAGACCTCATCCTCTGCTTGCTGACTATCACCTGCAATGAAATATAATCCCCAACTGGGGTGAGATACAATCTCAGTAAACTCAGGATTCTTAGAGTCTCTTCTCTCCCTGGTTCACTTTCATAGTACATAGCATTCAAATTGGCATCACAGATAATATAGCCATCTCGGCTTTCAATAACATCACATGTACATAATCACACTCACGTACCATTCTTGTTGGACGCTACCAACATCGGGAATCTGGCACCGATATAACATATTTACTTGTGCACATCTCATGCATATATGTATATATCATCCCATGCACATCTCATGCACTCGTGCTCATCCCAGATGAGTCTTATTGGTGTTCATCCCAGATGAGTCTTATTAGTGCTCATCCCATATGAGTCTTATGTTCACCTCTCATGCACCCGGACATATATGACTTTCCGAGAAGCTCATCCCGGATGAGTCTTACACTCTCATATTTGGTCCGCTTCCCTGGCCAGAGGGCTTCATATATCACAAAACAAATATCACTCCCCAGGAGTATAGTGAAACACAGTCAAGGGAACAAACTCCCAAGAACAGAGAGCTTACCTTCTCTGATCACAGCATTGGCTTTCTCAGCCTCGTGGTCACAACCACCTATATCTTCTGTATCATGCCCTACACCAGGCAAGCAAGATATCAAGAACGATTCTCAACTGTTTCACGAAAAGAACCCAGTTCTTTTCCAGGTACCAAACATATACAACCATCAATGACTTGTAAACCCACACAAGATCTCTCTGAGTATAAAAAAATATCAAAAAACCCAGAAATGTTAGCTTTTAAGGTTGCATCGTCATCACAACAACCTCCTAAGCATACTTTTCGAAAGAAACACAACCCAATACCAACTCTAACTCATATGGGTCATATTTCCTCTTGAAACCAAACTTAAAGGAAACGGTAAAACTCACGTGTCTTACCTTAAAACGTCAAGGAAGGCTAGAGGACAACTGCTCAAAACTTGGATATCCTTAAGGCGCCTTCAAAACCCTTAAAGGTTGAAACTTTGAACTTCCTTTGGAGAAATGATCTCCTCATCTGATGGTTTCCACAAAGAACAAAGGTTGGAAACTGGTTTATATGGTGATTCTCTTTAATCTGTACATTGGATGTGAAGGTTTTTAGGTCAAGGAATGGTTATCTAGGAAGCTTTTCTTACTTAACAATGGAGGAAATGGATTGAGAGAAAGTATTTTAGCAAAGGCGGTGGGAATTAGATTACCACTGGAATATCCCACTCATACATATCTTAAATAGCCTGCAAGTTGACAGCGTCATATCGTAATATGAGGGTCTTCCCGCGTTAAAACACAAGCAGGGAGTCAACACGTGCCACTTGTATAAAATGATTATGTTGAGATATTTATGTTGATGGTACCTAGCAAGTATTGTTCATTTTAATCGATTACAAATGCTTATGTAATCAATTTCATATCATTAGGGCCCGTCCTCGGTACTAAATTACGTCCAAGGTTTCGCCCTCCTCTGACCTCATCTGACTTCATCCGACCACGTCCGGGTTCCTACCTTGGCACTTCACAAGTCCAAGGTTCCTCCCTTGTTTGAGATCACTAACCCAGTAACTCTTTCAAAGGGGTTACAAGCTCTTCCAGTCTCTCTACCTGATAGCTCTTAGAAGTCAACCAACAACGAGCTCCTCTGTAACACCCCGTAGGCCTCCGGTGCGTTAACATTAATAATATCAGTTTAGTGCGCAATTATCATAAAATAGTATTCAGCGGAAGTGCAGAATCGTTTTTCTTGATTCATTATGTATGGAATATCAAACTGGGAAATCATAATAATACAAAACACAATACAATTCCATGCTGATCCAGTTTCCCCATTCATATATCAAAACCAGACATCTTAATAATACACGCAGATAACAGATATAAGACAATTATGCTCAGGGTAAAGTCACATATCATATATAACAGGGTTCTGTACATGTACATATCAATGTCCATAGTCCACACCACACATACCGTGGTGGTACAAAAGAATAACAGCCCTCCATGAGGGAGTACAGAACTCTCCATCAAAATAGAACAAAAAGAGCCATCCAACTCCTAGTCTAGTCTCAACTGGGCCTCCTGCCCTGAGACTGCTCTTCTCTGCCAAAATTATCACCTGAAATCATGTAAGCCCCACACGGGGTGAGATAACATATCTCAGTAAGCTCAGGGTTCTCGAGAAATCATTCCCACCCTGGCCCACAGATTCACAACACATAAACAGGTATATAGGTCATATATGGCTCACTGGCCTCAACATAACATAAACATCATCACAAACAAATCTATGACAGGAGGCAGAGCTCCTCGATGCCTGGCGG
>CM023945.1:3565381-3584843 GCA_013407115.1 Glycine latifolia | reverse complement strand
TATTAAATATTTTTTATTTCCATTTTGTCCATCATCATAATAATAAAAATAAAACTTATGATATCTACATATTCAGATAGTTGACCACACCAAATACGATGTTATATATCCTAATAAATTCATCCTTATAAAATCACTTTAAAAGGGACAGTAAAATTTTATTAATAACATATAATCCATGATTTAATATTATATGTAGACTCATATATTAAAAATATTTAACACATACAACCTTCAAAGTAGAAAAGAATGACTTCTTTGTAGTTTTGCTGTGAAAAGGCCTTTCCACCAAATGAATTCAGCTACAATGGCAAGGTATATAGAAAAGCAACTTTATTTTCTCCATTTGATCGAGGAGAGTCTAAAATCTGTTCAATTCACAGCGAATTGGTTTTAGACAATGAGACCATATACTCAAACGTAAGGAATATTAGAGTAATATTTGCTTGATGATTTTGAAAACTTTAATGACAGATACTCATTCACGAAGAGTTGTAACTATTAAATATTTTTTATTTCCATTTTGTCCATCATCATAATAATAAAAATAAAACTTATGATATCTACATATTTATATAGTTGACCACACCAAATACGATATTATATATCCTAATAAATTCGTCCTTATAAAATCACTTTAATAGGGACACTAAAAGTTTATCAATAACATATAATCCATGATTTAATATTATATGTAGACTTATTAAAAATATTTAACACATACAACCTTCAAAGTAGAAGAGAATGACTTCTTTGTAGTTTTGCTGTGAAAAGGCCTTTCCACCAAATGAATTCAGCTACAATCGTAAGGTTATAAGCAACTTTATTTTCTCCATTTGATCGAGGAGAGTCTAAAATCTGTTCAATTCATAGCGAATAGGTTTTAGATAATGAGACCATATACTCAAACGTAAGGAATATTAGAGTAATATTGCTTGATGATTTTGAAAACTTTAATGACAGTTCAGCCATTGACACAACATTTTTTTGGACCCTAAGAGTGAACACAGCAAATGGTGACATTTAGTAACTGATGAAATAATTTGTTTCAGACTTTAAAGAGTGTAGGAAAATGGTAAAGTGAGAGGCGCATGTCACATAAGCAAAAATGTTGACGTCGAATAATCTATGCATTACAAAGAACTGAGATGGCAGCGTCACAATTCGCGTCTCAGAATTTATATATGATGAGATTTGCATTAAAAAAGCTAATAAAGAGTTAATTCAATTAATAAGATTGAAGTTTGATATATATTAGGAAAAAGCTGTCCAGCAAAAAATTAGAAAAAAAAACAATAAGTTATATATATATATATATAAAGAGTTAATCCAATTTATAATAAATATGACATTTTGTTACATTGATTATGTATATAACCAATGTAAAAAAATGATAAATTTTAATTTTGTAAAAAAAAATATATTAAAAATTTTACAATAACAAATTTTAAATATTTTTATATTATGAGAATGAAAAATATATAAAGTCTTAGAAAAAATATTAAACAATGTTTCCTCCTCTTAAACTTTATATATCAAAATAAACAAATAAATAAATACTTATAGCATTTTTCTTATTAAATCAATGTGGACGTGGCTCTTCGGATTCCTCTTATTGTGTTTCCTTTTCCTTGTCCTCCTTAAATGCATTGTGTTGACAAAATTGGTGTAAACATGCCCCCACCACCCACCAGAACTACAATGTAATATACAAATTTCGGCTCTGATTTCTCAATCTTAGATCATGACATGGACCCATATTTGAGCCTATAGATATAATAATACTTATAAACACATAATTTGTTCGATTATAGAATTTGATCAAATAATTCTGATATATGTTTGATTTGAAATTAAAATTACTGGAAAAATATTTTTGCCTTAAAAGTAACTTTTTATCTGATTTCCAAATATGTTCTTAATAAGAGGTGCCATTATCAGATTGGTAAAGGGGTTACAGCAAGGTTTTCTCAAACAAGGCATACCAATCATTGCAAAATAAAGCATGGAACCCTTCCCAACAGTGGTGTCAAAAGCATCCAATAAAACTTTCAAAAAGCAGGTAAGATTTTTTGTAGCTATATATATGACTTGAGGATGGTGATACCAGCCTAAGAAAAAAAGGCGATTGAGACGTGTTGAATAGAAATTATTTGATGAGCTACAATTTGGTGTTAATTAAATCCATTAGTATATATGCTTTCTATAAAAACAACTTCAGTCTGGCCTCAACAAAGTCACTGAACTTGTTTCCAACCTTATCAAAGCCTTTCAATTCACTCTAAATCTCCGTTAATTATGCATTATGAATTTAGTTATGACAATAGACTATTTCTTTCAATCTACCTCAACACAACAATTTACTACTGCTATCATCACAGAATGAATTTGCTAATTTTTTATACTACGTAGTGAATAAACAAATCTCAAAATGCTCCATGATTTGAATAGCATAGGAAATTAACACAAGCATTCCCATGACTACATTACAGAGAAAGAAATACATAGTCATGAAGGTATCTTTTTTGGAATACAGTGGTGCACTAAAATACAAGATTGTAAAGGGAAGGTTAAACAACACAGGATTAACTAAAATCTATCATAATTAATAAATATCACCAGAGAAACTGAGGTACCCCATGTTACAATAAACTAAAGTATTCATGTGGCTGCTGCATCAAGATATAACGGTTTTTTTTTTGGTGAATCTGGAGTATCCCAGCGAAAGCCAGAGACTAATCATTTGAGGTACTAAGATTCACTCAAGGGATTAACGTCTCTCAATAGATACTCTTCCATACACACAAACTTGGAGATCAAATCCCTGACCACATTCTTTAGGCACATGGTTATCTACCAACCATACCACATTTGCTGCATCAAGATGTAACTAGAAGAATGCTCGGCTACCGTAAAACACACGTGATCCATCCTTTTTCTTATCAGTTTCTAACTTGCTGCTGTTATGATTTTGAACCACATCACCTTGACCTTCACTCTCGGGTTTGTCAAGGTCCATTGGGAGCTTCATTTTTGCCAAAGACTCGGTGAACTGTTGCATGCTTCTCATGTACATGTCAACTATTTGCTTCTGCATAGCTGATTGCTCAGTCTCCATGTTGATGTTCCCTAGTGGAGCAGAAAAAACTTGACCAAATCTTGTAGCTTCTGTATTTCTATCACTATTGATCTCCTTTTCCTTGCTTGATGCGAACTTTGATTCCTTGTCATCTCTGGCTCCCGTTTCTTTCATGGAAGTTGGGGTATCTGGACTAGCACCAGAGTTCTGACAACCTTCAACTGTGATTGAAACATTGAAAGAATTTGATGTGTTATCCCTTAAGTTGTTCTTTTCCTCAACCAAATCACCTGAGTTTCTTTCATCACTTAAGCTCGTAGTAGTAGAGCTTGGGAACACAGAATTCTGAATGCTCTCATATGGAGAAGTGGATTCATGATTCTCATCTGATGCAGTCACTGTCATTTCATAATCATCACCTTGAGGAGAAGCACCAAGGTGAAGAAATGGTAGCAATCCCACTGAATTAGGCCTTGAAGCAGAAGAACCATAAGATTCCAAATTGAAGTACTCAGAAACCATTTTCTGGTTCTCCTTCGTCACACTAACATCAGGAAATTCAATTCTAGAATACTCAACTGGGTCTGACATATCTTGTGAAATATTTGGATCAAGCAAAACAACTTCTGAAGATATGGATGAATTAGTAGCTGATTGTGATATGGGATTCACAGTGGAACTGATTGAAAATGATGTGTCCAAAGACAGTGTCAATTGGACAGTTCCAGCAGGACAATGGAAAAGATCAGTGGAGGAAAGGCTATAATCTTCTGTCACCTTTCCTTTGCCAACAACTTGTGAAATTTGGACCAAAGCAAATCCCAAATGCTGGTCTTCCAAGTGATTTCTTGACCTGCTGAACATCCAAATCTCACACTTGAGAACAGCATCCATCTGGGTTATCTTCATCCTCAAGTTTTCATTGAATATTGGGTTTTTTCCACCACCTTTAATGATACTGGTGGAGAGAGTCTCATCAGGGTTGTATGTAAGAGAGAACTTAGCATACACATCTTGATTATCATAGATGCATATGCTGTGAATGCTCCTAGCATGATGAACATAGATATCAAGAATCCCTGAGAACTCAGCATCATCATCTGCATGTTTCATTGTGTTCGAGTTTGGATTGTACCTGAAGCTGGTAGTTTAATGACTCTGATTGAACGAATCCATTCTAACCTGTTGAAACTTTGTTCTAAACTTGCCACAAAAAGTCTCAAGAATAAGAAACTATAACACAAGCAGAGTTGACATACATGTTTAAGTTCATCAATGATCCTGAAACGGGGGTACTTATCCAAGTTTCTACTACTCTTCTGTATATATCAGCTATAAAATTCAAAACACTGATTTCATTTGAATAACAAGCTTCAAATCAGTGGCAAGTTGGAAAGGGAGAAAGCATGTAATGGGTTAAACAGAACTTGAGCAGAGATTTCTAACCTAGTTGAATGAGTAACAAAAGAGACCAGTTAAAGCCTGGTTCTAAATACACACTGGATGATGATGTTCTTGTAGGATGAAGATGTTTGTCAGATGAATCAAGAATTCAGACACAAAGAATGAAAGAATTGTGTGTGTGTGTGTGTGTGTGTGTGTGTGTGTGTGTGTGTGTGAGAGAGAGAGAGAGAGAGAGAGAGAGAAATAGTTAAGTTGCAATAAAGTGTGTTGTTTTTGATGGAAATGGAAGGGGGTTAAGGAGCTTGTTGTGGCAGTAGGTGAAAAACTGAAGGATGAAAGCATGAAAATGAATAGGGAAGATGATCATGACGTAATGGGATTGGTTGGATGCCACTTTTTCTTTGATTGCTGCTTCTGCTCTTTCTTTTACTGGTATGAAATATTTATATTTATATATAATGATATACTAATGTAGTTAGCTCCTATTAAGAAAAAAAATTATAAAAAATCAGTTAAACTGATTTGAACACGTGTAAAGAATGTCACTCAAAATATCTCTTGAAGATTTAATCTTTAATTAAAGTAAATGATATCATGTGATTTATGTACTTGATTCATACAATCAATTTTGGATTTATTTTGATAATTTTTTTTATAAATACTTGAGAGATAAATAAAAAATATAAATAAAATATTTTTTTAAAAGTTAAAATTAACTTGTATATAAATTAAAAATTATCTTTTAAATAAGCTAATAGGAAAGAGATTTTAAAAATTAATTGATATATAAACTAATCTTAACTTATAAAGAAGTTCGTTTTACTTTTTTATCATATTTTTTCCCTTAAAACACTTATAAAGAAATTAAACCAAGTATGTCCTTAACTAATAGGATAAGCAGTCTTTTGATGTTAGTTATTAATCTTTCTTTAGGGGTGTAGGAGACAGAAGGGGTTTTCTTTTTTTTTTCTTTGCTTGACAATGCAGCTTCCAATTTCGGTGACTCACTTGCTCCACTCACTAGGAGTATTGGTATCGAGGACCCACAAAGGCCCAATTAGTCTACTTTGCATGATGAAAACGTAGAAAAATCTGTAGTTATTGCTTCTATAAAATCCGGTGGCATTAGTCACTCTTTTTTTTTTTTTTCCATTTATGAAATACTGTGCTTAATTTAAATTTGAAATTGGAATTGAAGAGTGTTATGGTGGAGTTTACGTACAGAACATAGCTACAAACAAAGAGCCGTTGGAGCAACTCTAAAAAGCCTCAATCATCATAGCAATTGATCGAGTTCAAAGTAGCAAGGGAATCCATCAAGTTCGAAGTACTGGGCATTTATTAAGGGGAAGTACACAGGAGAAAATAAAAAACCAATAGGATTGTTATTGATATTTTGTTTTACGCTTTCTTTTAAAGACTTTTTTATGATTGGTTAGAATTTTTAGAATTATTAATTTTGGTAATCATTATAAACATAAAAAAATATAGTCAATACACTTTGTATAAAAGTTTTAAAAGTAGAATTATAATATTATAAAAATACAACTAAAAGTGTCTAAAATGCTCATACAATACTGACGTATAAATACATAAATAAAATAATTATAACGCAATTCAACCATTATTTAAAGAAGAATGCTAACACGCACTTCTCTTTTTAACCTTCTTCTTATTTAAAAGTTAGAAGAGTGGATGGCACACTTTCTATAAACAGCTTTTTAGCACACACTCAATTTTTAGTTAAAGTTTATTGAAAACAACCAAATAATGAAAAAAATTATTAATGAAAAGTGAAATTTGTAAAAATTTTAAATTTTAATAAATATTTTTTAATCAATAATTGAGTGTTCAAAAAAGAGTGCTAGAGCATTTGTTACTAGTATTTCTCTTAAAAATATTTATATTTATTATGTGATTGTTGGATTTGTCCGTAACTAGTAATTGACTTAGTTTTTGTTCTTGGCAAATAATTCAACACAGACTAGCTTGAGCCACGTTGAATTTGATCAAACCTTATTGAATGTTGAATGTTCTGCAAAACCTATTGCGTGAAGATCACTTTTGGAGAAAAATTGAACATTAATTCCATTCAAGTTTTAAGTTATTTGAGAGAACATGTTAGTTAAAATCAATTAAAATTTAAACATAATTAATAGTAAGTTTTCTTTTAAAATGTTGACATCCACGTTTTAGTTTCGCCATACTAGTCAATATTCAGCATATGAATGAGTGAGTAGTCAATACTCAATAAAATAAAAGTATGTGGGATAGTCCACGAACATGCATACCTATACGGACCAATAAATGTAACCATGCAAAAGCAGGCTTGTTAAATGTCATTTCGTCCAAACTACAAGTCTATTATCTATATACCGGACCAAATTTGGCTTGATCACAGAGGCTGAGCTAGTCCACGGAGCTGAGCTCTATTTTTAGGTCTAATAATGAATAAACACATTTTAAAATCTACTGTATATAATTATTATTATTATTATTGAAGTCGGTATTGATTTAAAAGCTTAGATTTACAAACCTATTTAAAAAATATAAATTATTGATTTGTATAAAACCTTTATTACTCAATAAGTAATTCATTAGATTTTTAACCAGGTCAAATTTAAGAAAACAGAGTTACATCAATCAATCAATATCTATATTAATACATAGGAAAATGTTTTTCAATAGGATTGTTTACACATGATATTCTTAAAAGCTCCGAGCAATAAATTTATTGATTTTTTTTAAAAGAATTCATTTTAAATTATATAATGATTGTAATGTAATTATAGTAATTGATTGCAAACAAATTATTTTATAATTATAATTATAATAATGAAATAATTTACAATGATTTATAATAATTATACATATTATATTTTTTTACTGCATACATATTATTATTATTATATAATTAATAACGGATGTTCTAAGTGTCAGCAATGAATATGAAATTGTTACAAATATTTTAGGATAAATATCTATTTTCATCCCTGAATGTGTAAAATATTGACAAATTCATCTCTAAAAGATGCAAATTCAAATTTTTGTCTCTGAAAGTGAAAAAAGTGTGACAAATCTATCATTCGGTTAACTTCCGTCATTATCGTTAATTGAAAGAGCATACGTGCCATATTCAGGGACGAATTTGTCAGCTCTTTACCCAAAATATAAATTAATCTTCATATTCTTCCTTTTCTAATTATTGCAAGCATAAAATTATAATAAACAATTAAAAATCAGGAAAACAAGTATAAGTTAAAACAAACATAATAATAAGTATAATATTGATTAATAAGCATAGTTTACATATTGGTTTGAAATTTTTATCGTAACAACATCAGATAATGAAAAAATAAGTTGGGTCTCATTTTTTTGTAAGGATTAATTTAATAACTGTGTATTTTAATTTGTTTAAGCTTCATATTTTGGATAAGATATTATCTCATATTTTTGCTTTGAAATTTATAATGTGATAGTACCTTACCCAAAATATGAGACTCAAACAAAAATACACAACCATTAAGTTAATTCTTACAAAAAAATGAGACCCAACTTGATTTTGTCATTACCTAATGTTTTTAGAATAGAAATTTCAAAGTAACAAACAAATTATGTCTATTAATCAATATTATACTTATTATTATGTTTGTTTTAACTTATGTTTGCTTTCCTAATTTTTAAGGGTTTATTATAATTTTATGCTTGTAATAATTAGAAAAAGAAGAATGTAAAAATTAAATTATATTTTGGGTAAAGAGCTGACAAATTCGTCCCTGAATATGTAGAGCGCTGATAAATTTGTCCTAGAATGTGTCATGTAGATTCTTTCAATTAACGGTAACAGATGGAAGTTAACGGAAGGATAGGGTTGCCACACATTTTTCACTTTCAGGGACAAAAATTTGAATTTCCATCTTTCGGGAACGAATTTGTCAGCGCTTTACACATTCAGGGACAAAAATGGCTATTTACCTAATATTTTATACATTATTTAATTAAATGCAATTTTGGTTATTCTATTTTGCTTAATCTACAATTTTGGTCTTTCCATTTTAAAATAGAGACATTTGGTCCCTCTATTTAAATAAAAAAAATCCTCATTTTAGTCCTCATATTTTAAAATAGAGACATTTGTCCTTTTCTTTTAGAAAATTCAAAATTTTGGTATCCGTATTTTAAAAAGTCTGCAATTTTTTTCATTATTCAATTTTATATATGTTGTATTTATTTTATTTCTTACATTATAATTAGTTAAAACAATTTTTTATGAGACTTTAAATGAATGTGTTAGATATAAGGTCAACTATGTCAAAATTGAGGATTTTACTAAAATTGTAAATGTTTTAAAATAAAAGGACTAAATGTCTCTATTTTGAAATAGATGATTAAAAACACGGACTTTTTAAAATAGAGGACCAAATGTCTCTATTTTAAAATTGAGGAACCAAAAATTGCGGATTAAACAAAATAGGAAGACCAAAATGATATTTAAGCCTTTTGAATAAATATCTTTGTCAATTTTAAATAATAACCTTCTTTTGTGTCCTCCACTATTTTTTGCTTATGTGTTAGTCCCATACTTATTTGCACACATAAAGATTTATCCACAATTATTTTCATACAAAATAATTTTAAGACAATTATGGCATTCAAAAATAAAAAATAATCTTTATAGTATCTTCTGATTGAACATAATTTCACAATTACTATATGTAATTATGAAAATTATTAGTATATATCTAATATATTTATTTTTAATTCAAACAGAGTTAGAGAATAAAAGGCGATCAAGGATACAAAATGACATAGGGATATATATTTGCAAAGATAATTCAATCTGAGGTAACTATACATATCAATAATTAAATTATTTGATATGTAAATTGAGTAAAAAAAAGTTAATATCGATAGAAGAAATTTTAAAATATAGAAACAAATAGAAGTATATTTTATTTGCATAATAAATTAACAAAAAATTAATTTTGATTTGATTAATTTATATCTTAAAATTCATAACTCTATTTTTTTATGGAAAAATATATTATTTTATTAAGTGTGATAAAATACCAGTTTATATTTTTTCTTGGATCAGAGATCATACGAGTATATCCAAACTCATTAAAACTCAATAAGCAAAATAATATTTTAAGTACAAAATAAAAATATTCAAGATAAAATACTCAATCATTTCTTTTAAAAATATTTAATTTAAATTTATTAGGATTAATATATATTTTAATTCAGATTAATTAAAAACATTAATATATTTTGATTGAAAATTACCACATATTCAAATTAACATCAAATATAAATAATTTATTGAGTGAACGTAAATTGAATTCTTATTTTTATTATTTTCATATATTTTACAATATAATAATTAATTGGATCACTACTACAAAAATAATTATCTACGACGGTTGTATACACAATAAAAAGACCGTTGTACGACTGTCTTTATATCAAACATCATTGAAAGTCACCACTTTCGACAAAGGTTATATAATCGTCTTTATAGCGCTCACTTTCTAAGACGGTTCTCAAGGAAACCGTGTTAGAAAATTTTTTAAAATTAAAAAAAAAACATGTATGTCTAAGACGGTTTCTAGAAAAACCATCTTAGAATGTGGCTATCCTAAGACGATTTTCCTTAGAACTGTCTTAGAAATGCATTTTTTTTAAAATGTGAAACATTCTAAGACGATTTTCCTAAGAACCGTCATAGAAATACATTTTTACAATTTTTTTATAAAAAAATTCCTTTCTAAGATGGTTCTTAGGAGAACTGTCTTAGAAAGTGTTTTTCTTATAAAAAAATTTGTAAAAGCTTTTTTCTTAAACAGTTCTTAGGAGAATCCATCTTAGAATGATAACATCCTAAGGCGATTTTCCTAAGAACCGTTTTAGAAAGGAGTTTTTTAAAAAAAATTAAATAAATTTAAACTAAGACGATTTTTAGGAAAACCATCTTAGAATGTGAACATTCTAATATGGTTTTCTTTAGAACCGTCTTAGTTAAAGGTGTTTTTTCTTAAAAAAAATAAATTTAAACTAAGATGATTTTTCCAAATAGCTGTCTTAGTTTAAATTTATTTAATTTTTTTTACAAACATGATAGGTGTATAGCTTGCAAACTGAAGACATGCACTTAGAGTTTCTTTTCATCCATGTAATTATATTTAAGATACTGCACTTCAAGTTTTACATAAGCAGTAAACAAGAGATAAGAAGATCACCTTTACTTTTAGTTAAGCAATTTTAGTCTCATCACATATCTCTAATACCAAAGCCTGATAATAAGCAAACCAGACGTAAGTAGTGGTTTATAACATTCACATTGAAACATGGCTGTTAAAAAATGCATTTATGCAGTCTTGGATAAAAACCACTTATCACAAGTAAAAAATACCTTGTATTTATTTCTTCTAATACCTAACATAAGGTATTTGTATTCATGAGCATACTCTTGCTAATTCCCATCAAACTTTAATTTTTCACTAATAATCTCATGGTCAGCTGGGATGACATGGTTCAAACCTTCAACAAAAAATTTCAACATTATAAAATATTAAATTAAGGCATCATAAGAAACAAGAAACAATAGTCACAAGGACAACATCATATACAAATACAACCGACACAACATATAACCAAGACAGGAGGAAGACATGCACAATAATAATTAAGTATCGTTCCACTAGGAGGGTCAACTACATGAATCAGTTAATGCCATTAACACATATCAATTAAAAACCATAATTATGGTGCAATAAGAAAAATAGTTGTCCACTATAGAGTCTCTAGAACCACCATATAGTAACAATATCAATTTTTTAAGAAACAAATCAGTGCACAGAAGAAAAAAACTTCAACACGCTATATTGGATAAAGTAGCATTTAAGCCAACACCTTCAACTAGTGCAAATGAGAAATACAGCTTACCATGGGTACTACTATTCTGTCGAGCTGTGTTTTTATCAAATATGTATATGACAAAAGTCCAATGCTTTGAGTCAAAATGCTGATCAAGATAGAAACAGTATGAAAAACAATATAATTCCCCCCCCCCCCCCCCCATAACTTTAAATATTGTTGGTTTGTTGCAAAACCTCCTTGCCTTGTAGTCATGTCAAGCAATCATCAAAAGAGGCTAATAGGAATCAACTAAAAAGTAATAATAATAAACTTACATAGAATGGATTGGTTCTTAACATTAGAGAGCAGATTACTTTCATTTATTCAAACACCTTATTATATGCTAACATTTCTCCAAGGTTATAAAAAGGAAAGGAAAAAGATGGCAAAGTGATTTTAAGATTTTCCTATAAAAAATCAATGTACAAAAGTAAAAAATAGCTGAATAAATATTGATGAGTGGATATGGCCTTCAAAATCTAATTAATCAATAATAATCATACTATCTGTAAGATAATAAGATGATTGCCAATACAAGAGGAGACATGTTGCCCTAACCAACTTTAGTGTAACATTATATTCATTAGTTGATCCATACCTATTATTTAGATGGCAATTGAAGACTGTGACATCTGCTCCATGTAACACCCTGAAATTTTGACAACTAAAAATAGATGTTTGATGTATTTCTTGTGTTATTTGATTATTTGATTAGTTGAATTGTTGTGTAAATTATCCTTATGCAATTGCTTGGTCTGGATGTTAGGTTATGTGAAGTTTGTTTGATCTATGTTTGAAATGTGTGATTGATAGTTTGACCCAAAACTGGTTTTAGTAAAACTACAATCTCTAACTCGTTAATCGTTGGATCTCTATTAAATTTTGACAGTAGGTTAAAAACCCATCTCTGCATATCTTGACCATTGAGATTTGCAAAATAACAACTTTTGATGTTCCGCTAAGTGCGACCAGCGCGCTAAGTGCAATTCCAGACAAAGAGGAAATTGCGCTGAGCGAGCAAAGCTCGCTAAGCAAGATCTGCAGCTTATAAATACGTTTAGTAGCACCAAAAAATGCATTTTTTACTCCTCTCTCTATCTAAACTCTAACCTGAACCCTAGAACCTCCACTTCCACCACCCACAGCCACTGGCGATTGCCACGAGCCACCGCCGCTTGCCATCAGACCACCGCATAAAGATGAACACTTTAATCGGAGCAAAATTTTCAAAACTCAACTCGAGGATTTGGTAGAGAACAGAGCCTCCAATCCTCCTTTTTAGGTTTCTTTGAGGTAACCATGGTTTCCTTGTCTTCTCTTAGTTAGTTTAAGTCTCTCTTAGTATCTCTTGTGATTTGGATACCGTTATTGGGTGTTTTTACACTTCCTTTGAAAACCCTTTGAAAATGAGACGTTCTAAAAGTTTCCTTTTTATAAAATTGATGTCATTTTTGTGACCTTCGTTAAGCCCTAGTCACATTGGTGTGATCGAAATTTCAAAATGATGTCCTTTTAATGTGGACTTCCAAAACACCATTTTAGCCCCTTTTAAATTTGAGTGGGTATTTGAACCTGAATGTTAATATTAACCTTGTCTTGAAAATCTATACTAAATTATCTTCGATTTGGTATATAGAGCTTTGCGTTTGAGCCAAAGCACGTGAACTTGAAAGATTTCAAAACAACGTCGTGAGGAGCTAACGGGAGAATTTATATATAGGTGAAGATAGTTTATTATTTGTTTACAGCTTTAGATACCATAGTTGAGGTCGGGGAACCCAATTATGGACATGCATGTTTGTCCCTGTTGTGTGTTGGTTTTCAAGAAAAACCGTGTTTTTAACTAATGAGATGCGATATATTTATTATTGATGTATGTTTGTCTCTGTTGTTTGATGGTTTTCAAGAAAAATTGTCTTTTTAACTAATGGGATGCGATGAATTTGTTATTGATGGATAAAAACTCTGAATGATGTTGTTGTTGTAATGATTGGATTTTTGGGGGAAGTCTTAATTACAAAAAAGACTCTATCCAAAATTTTATAATATGTTTTCCTATTTAATTCTTTATTAAATTTTAAATGGGCATAAGAGTTTATTTTCTATATTGTAGTCCTCCTCTTTAATTTAGAATTTTCCTAAAATACCTGTCTCGTGGTATTATGGATTATGAATGAATGAGTTTTGTGTTGTCTGAAGACCTTGGGAATGTGAATCGCAGGCATATGTTATATGTATAGATGTGAAATGTGATTGATTATGATGTTATTGATAATGTTGAAATGAGATAATGTTGATGTGGTTGATAATATTGAAATGAAATGATGTTGATGTTGTTGACGATATTGAGATTGAGATGATATTGATGTTGATCATAACATTGAGATGAGATGACGTTGATGTTGATGATGACATTGATGAGAGATAATGTTGATGTTGACTATGTCATCGTGATAGATGTATGTTGTGTATGTATATGGGAGGTGCAGTGACTTGTTGGATATTGTTACGCCTACTTTATTTTTATTCATTTACTTATTTAACGCGTAGAAAAAATTTTTTCTTTCTTTTTCCTTTCCTTTAATTTTCGAAAATATAGTGATGGCCCAATATTTAATTTAAGTTCATTTGATTTTTGGAAAACAAGTGATAAAACGTAGTGAGCTTTATCTAATATCCGTAAAGATTAAACATACATATGCATCTAGTGATTATAGTACTGTCCAAAATACATATCCAGGCATAATACAAAGAGTCCAAAGTCTTCAAAATACATGTCAAAACAACCAAAACATTACAAATCTTCCAGAATATCTTCTCAGCTTATCCAAATCCTACTGTTCATCTGCTCGCTCAAAATAAATTTTGAGGTCATTACAGGTGTCAAACCACAGACACAAAATGGGTCAGTTTATGTTAACCATAATTAAGTAAAGCATTTAAATCAAAATACATAGATATGTACATCTATATAAACCACACGAAATTTTTTTTTTTATTAACCCAAAGTGTTCAACTTCACAACTTTTCAACTTATGGCCATGGTCAAAATAGCTCAACACGGAATCAGAGCGATCGAGTCAGGATAGGTCTGTGTTGCAATAGGACTCACACCTACACAACATGTGATCATCATGGGTAGGTGCTTTCCCCACTGACCTTATCCCCAAGTTCAGCCACCTTATGTCTGAACCCTCGTCATAATTCAGCTATATGACATACCTCCTTTGAGGTTTAACAACAACTCCAGTACTACCACAATAATATCATCGTAGGGTAACAACAACTCCAGTACTACCACAATAATATTCCCGCAGGGTAACAACAACTTATAAATCATGTTTAATTTTCAACACACAACTTTTCCAACTAATCATCAACATATATAACTTTCTTTTAATTAATAAGCTTAACCATATCAATAAAGTATTAAATTACAAATAATAAACTCAACCACATAAATGAAATATACATATCACATAAAATTTCTAAATGACATAACATGTAACTTCTTTAACTTTAATTATTTTCTTAAAACCAAATATTGAATCTATGATAAATAAATCTAGTGACTGTAGGCAAATCCTTAAAAAAGTATATTCATCATTTTATCATCAAAATAAAGTGATATAAAGATTCATAAAAGACTAGTGTACTTACTTTTAGTAAAATATGTTCATAGGAAAATTAGTATAAAAGTTCCTTTAATTAGTTAACCTTCCACTTATTACCTTGAGTTCCTTAATCAATTACATCAAATTACAAGTCCTTGGTCCTTCTTATCTTGGATTATATTAAGTTACTAATCATTTATTAACTAGAATTATGTCACCCAAAGTCCTAAACTTTTTATGTCACCATCTTGTAGTCTTTTTGCTTTTCCACCACATTCCAACTACATAAGCTTGTTTTTAGTTATGTAATGATTCAAGAAACTTAAAAAAATAAATACTTAACTAGGTTAACCATAAACTTCCCATACCTAAGTCTTTTCTTGGATTTTTGAAAGCTTTTCCCTTCCTTCCTTTGGCCTTCACGTGGAAACTCTCCAAGGTGGTCCTAGCTTTTGATTTCTTTATGCAAATGGATTTGAAAGTGATGGAAGGTAAATGGAGTGGGTTGGCACGGTTTTTGCTCCTTTTTGGGGGTCAAAATTTCCAAAATCTAAGCCTTTTTATAGATAGTAAATATTAGTTTTTTACTACATGAAATCCAAGGCTAATGATGGCTACTTTCCTTGTGTTCTATTCTTATTGGCCTTGGTTTCTTACCTTTCCAAGTGGCTTCCTCCTAAGCTTTTCTTCTAATCCCTCTCTTTAGCTTTCTTGCACGTTGGTGATGACTTGAAATGAAGGTTGAATTTGTTTTTGGCTAGACAAAATATCTTAAAGTCATTTATTGCTTACTTTCCTCTTGGTCTTTCTTTATTGGCTAATCAATTTCCTTCCTCCAAGTGGCCTTCTTCTACACTTTTCTCTTTTCTTCTCTTTGTGCACGTGGGAGATCAATTTGTGAAGGCTTCTTCCTTTTCTTCAATTCACGTGGGATGCTAGAATGAAGGTTTCCACTTTTCTCAAAATTTCTAAGCCATAATGACTACTTTCCACCATCTTTGTTCCTATTGGCTATTAAATTTACATCCTCCAAGTGTCCTACTTCTACATCCTTCTCCATTCTCCTTTTCTTGCACATGAATTCCAAGCTAAGAAGGTACTCCATTTTGGCTTCCTTTCACGTGAAGTAGCCTAAGTTTTAGGATAGTTTTTGCTTTTATTTTCTAATTGGTTTTATCTTATTTTCTATTGGTCCTAGTGGTCTTTAATTGATTAAATTACAGTCCTAACTCATTTAAGAAATCCATTTATTCCATAATTAAGAGAAAACTCCAAAGATCATGATAGTCATTTTCCTACAATTTTCTAATGTCCATAATGACCTTAAAATGGATTTTCCTCAAACTTTTCTAAAAATTTCTAGAAATTTCATTTTATGATTTCTCATCATATACTAACTTAATATTGTCTCATCTAAAGATATTCTATCCATCTTATAGGTTTTACCAAATTTTCTGAGTCATCTGGCCGATTTTGCTTGTAAGGGTATTTTGGTAATTTTACTTTTCTAGGGCATAATGATAATTTTCTTAATTGTCCAAGGGTATTTAGGTCATTTTATCCCAAAATATCTCTCTAAAATATCTAGGACCTGTTGGTCATTTCTATAAATGTCTAAGGGTAAAATGGTCATTTTTGCTCTAGGGGCATTTTGGTCATTTCCAAAATTATGCAGGGGCATTTCTGTAATTATGACCCCAAGGGTATTTTTGTAATTCCCATTTTATAGAAATGTGTTATCACTATTTATTCTGTCCATATTTCTAATTTCCTCCTACAGTTTTCCTTAAACATGCATTATTACTGACGAGTTCGAAATACTATACTAACTACGGAATTAATATACAGATAATTATTTGGGGTGTTACAGATATCCCTGGGAGGGAAGATGATGAATTTACAAATTTTAAGCATCCCTGGAGAGGGAAAGTGATTGCTTAGAATTTTGGTCTCTATCCACGATCAATGCATTGATGGACCCATGTTTCATACTTCATAATTGCATGGAAATAGAATGAAGGCAGTACGTATCTGTCATTTTTCTGAGGATAAAAATGCGGGTACTAGGGGGCATGCCACTCAGTTTGGAACTCCCTCGTGACTCAAGCTCACCATGTGGGGGGGGGGGGGGGTGGCCAGTGCATAACAGGGTGACCCCGACAAACTACTGAATCATTTTCCTAAGTGAGAGGCTATTTCCTGAGAGATGGTATCACATTAAATTTGAGAATTGAGTCAGGTGCATGCATCATTCTGAGCATAATTGATTTGAGTTGTGAAAAAAGTTGATGACTAGTTTGTTGAGTGTGTGTTGAACTGATTGATTACTGAGAATGATTGTGGTTATCATCATTGTTTTCTTGTTAATCATTGTTATCTAGTGCTTGTTGATCTTGTATGATAAACTAACCCTTGCAATTTTTGTACCGTGTTGTTGGTACCTGTGATGATCGCGAACCTTCGTTTGTGGGAGCAGAAAAGCAATAGTAGGTGATGTTGGAGGGAGATCTTTTTTGTTTGAACCGCCAAGTCGACGTGATAACGTTGGAATTCATTTTAGGAAAGAGTTGTGTTTTGTTATCAATTTTTTCTTAGTTGGTTCCTTGATTCTTGTTGGTTGGGCATGTAAATTCCAGGTTTAAATATATGTAAAAACTAAACTAAGTTCTTACGTTCAATTTAATATATATGTATATTTATTTATTTACATATTTGTGTGATGTCTGGTGAATGTAGTATCGCGAAAAATTTACTTTTATTTTCATAATCAAATTAATAAAGTTTTCATTAAAAATTGAAATTTACACGTTTAGAATATTGATATCGTAGTGACAAGGTGAGTCGTTACACTCCAAGCGTCATACTACTGGTCTTGAAGCCATTTCCATCTAGAACAACAAATTGAAAAATAAAAAAATAATTATGAAAAAAGGGAATACCAAAATGATAGCTAGAAAGCAGGTCACAATCCGTACACTGTCCAACATATTGCTTTGTACTGTTCGCAGGCATTGGTAATAGCTTCGTCTGCCTGGTCTCCCAGTTACATATATTAAGCATCATAGACTAAGCAATGACATGGAAATCAAGAAATGGAAAAATGGAAATATAGAATATAAAGTATCAACAAAGTAATTGAAGCAACAATAATGCAATTATACTAGCGCTAATGGATTCTACTGATGATGATATTGGTTTCCACAAAAGAGATATCTACTCTTAGTCCTTTAATTTCAAGTCACAAAGTAAAATCAAATCAAGTAATAAAAAAGTGAAGATAATCCAGATGAGGGAACAAACTACTGACAAAATTTGGAGAACTTATTCAATGTATTTGGCGTAATTTAATCACCCTTTATTTATGTAGTTTTTATCTTAAATAAATAGATTCCGAAGAAATGATTCACAACTTTCATCTTGGTTACAAATATCAACCAGAATTTATAAATGTGCCTAAATTTCGGTTCAATTCATGCTACTGAATCAAGCTGTCACATGGAAAAGCATAAAAAGATGGGAATGGATCGTCTCATACACACGACCATATCATGTTAAAATTTGACATCACAGGATCCATGCCCATGTAAAGGTTCACTATTTCACATGTGCACACACGTGTGCACACTTCCACACATTTCACTATACTTATTTTTTTCTTTTATCTCACTTTCACTCACTTTTCTTTCTTTTCATTTTTCCTTACATAGTCAGCAGAGAACTAAGTTTGAGGCTTCTCTAATGGGCTTTTGTTCCTTCAATTGTCTGTTTTAGCAAAAACTATGACAGAGTACAATTTGATTTTGGTTAAATTTTCTGAATGAAAGTTGAATTCAAGGGAATCATAATGCCAGAGGAATCCAGTTAAAATTTGCATAATATTTGTCAAAGCTCTTGGTCACCATCCGCCACCTTGTTGGCTCTTTTGGGGCTATAAATATTCCGCATGCATTCTTTGACAAATTTGCAAGAGCTATTGGCAAATCATAAATCAAACCCTGAATAAATTATTCAAAGCATTTGAAACTTCTTATCCCAATCCAGTAGATTAAATGACAATGCTCAATTACCTTCCAACCTTCTTATGGCATTTGTCATTGACTTCATTTATTGTAGTTGCTTATCTAAAAGACTCACAACTTCCACAAAGTATCTCCTCACTGTAAAGTAACAAACCAGATGCAGCAATAACTACATCCATTTCTCGTAAATACACCAAGGAGAGTAGGAGTGTTAAAACAATTCATAGACATTTTACAAGTAAATTAAAGTTCTATAAACCCACCTTCACTTTTTGAAGCCAGCATTTCTTGGCTCGCTTTTGCCACATCTGCAGTTGCAGCTCCACCTTCACCTTTTTTTCAATAAAAAAAGGTAGTAACGTTATTATTAAATTCAATTTGATAATAATAATAATAATAATAATAATAATAATAATAATAATAATAAT
>CM023945.1:3531816-3550381 GCA_013407115.1 Glycine latifolia | reverse complement strand
TTTCACCCCAGTAATAGTCTGAAGTTCTAAAATTTTGGGATGTTACAATCTACCTGCTGAATGAAATTCTTTTAAGACTGACATGCGCATATTAAAAGAACAGATAGGGCTGGATGAATTAAAAATGTATATTCATATTGAAGATCAAAACATTTGTAGGAAGAGTTTGAAACAAGTAGGACAACAAAAGTTAGTTGCCAACTTAGTTTCACATTCCTATAAATCTCAGAAAAAGTCCAAGTCACCAAAAGGTGAATCCTCTTCACAGTTAGAGGCCAAAAAGACTATCTTCAAGAAGAAAAAGAAGGGGAAGTGCCATAACTATGGAAAGCGAGGTCACTAGGAAGCAAAGTGTAAGCTACCAAAGATGTCAAAGAACAACACACCACAAAATGAGGCTAATATGCTATTTAGTGAATCTGAGCCTCAAGCCTTCATTGGAATGATGAATAATGGAAATGTCAGTGTCTCTTCTGAGTGGTGGTTGGGTGGTGGTGCTACCTGCCATGAGACAAATGATGAAAATTTACTCACTGAGGTCATAGGAGTGAAAGACACCGTGGAAAATTGTAATGGTGGTGAGGCAGAGGTGACTCATGCTGGAACTACTAATTTGGTGCTTTCTTAAGGTAAGTTACTAACTTTGAAACATGTTAAAGTAGTACGTTTACTTAAAAAGAATTTGATATCTATGAAAACACTTAATAAAGCTAGTATGTCTTTTTCAACTATGAATGGTAGAGTAACTTTATCTGTTAACTCATGTTACTTCGGTTGTGCATTTATGATTAATGGCATGTATAGATTGAATTTAGATACTGATAGCATAAACTATGTTAGTTATACTTTGATTAATTCAAAATTATTACATAATAGACTTGAACATGTGAACTATAGGAAAATGCAACATTTATCTAAAGCTCACAACATTCCATTAGATACTTCTATTCAAATTGACAAATGTGAAGTGTGTGCACAGACTAAGATCACTAGAAAACTTTTTAAGTCAGTTTCTAAAAGCACAACACTTCTTGAGCTAATACATTATGATCTTTGTGACTTTAAAAAACTATGTTACTAGAGGGGGTTGGAAGTACCTAATCACTTTCATAGATGAGGCTTTTGAAAAGTTTAAGATTTTTAACTCTAGAGTTGAAAATCAACTTAATTTGAAAATTAAGAGGTTTAGGAGTGATAGAGGAGGAGAATATACAATGACTGGGTTCAAGGAATTTTGTGTTTTGGAAGGCATAATACTTGGAACTACTGCTCCTTACTATTAGTATATGGATGTCCTAGAGACAATCTTTTCATTAGATTAGGACATACATGTACTTTTCAATATTGTCATAAATAAATTATAAGCGCTCTTTATCTTGTTTCATATTCTGTCTCGATATCATTATTAATATATAAGTAACTGGATAAAACCCTTAGAATAGAATAGGTATCTCTTGAGTATCAGTGATGGGATCACGATCATGAGGATTCAAGGATACCAGATGTCTACTCCTAAATTTTAAGTTCCTAGTCTAGAGACACTGAAATGGGGATCAGTGGTCTTGGATAAGACTAGCACGACTTATCTACTTGTATGCAGATACAAGGTAAAGACCTCATGAGCTACAGACATGGAGATGTCTTAGCTAAAGTCGTGGGTGGACCTATAAGGGTATAGCTCGCACTGAACGGACCCACAAAGAGACTCTATGAGGAAATCTCACAGATAGTATCATTAGAAGTAGTCTCTTATTATTTGGGTGTGTCTTTCCTTAGACCAGAAGTTTTCACCTAGACTGTGTTCTAGAAGACATGCTTTAATTGTATACCTCGTCTGCCTGAAACATGGAGACACATAGGTATACCTTTGGGCATGTCCTGAAAGAACACGAGTCTAGGGTAACTAGCTGAAGGAATTCGTCAAATCTCTCTGAGAGATTAGGTTATCTGTAAATCAGAGAAATCAGAATGACATTTACGGGACTCGGGAATCTATGCATACTAAAAGAAATCATGAGATGATTTGCCTTTAGAGTCAGTAAAATTGGAGACTCCCTATGTCGTATTAAAGCTTACCCTAGACCGCAAGGGCTGATATGTAACGACCCGCCTCGTCGCTACGATATCACTAACTCTTAATCGTGCAACTTTAATTCTTAATAAAACTTCATTAATTTGATTATGAAAATGATGGTAAATTTTTCGCGATAATACAATTATCATACACATATCACAATTACATATTTAAACACATTATGCATATATATTAAATTAGTACATGTCAGAACTTCCTTTAGCTTTACGTGTATATACACCTAAAATTACATATCAACAAAAAACCAAAGACTAACTAAGAGAGAGTTGATTAACAAAACACAACTCTTTCCCAAAAAGGAATCCAACATCATCACGTTGGCTTGGCGGCTCCAACCAAAAAGAAGATCTCCCTCCAAAGTCACCTACTGCTGCTTATCTGCTCCCACGAATGAAAGTTCGCGATCATCACAGGTACCAACCACACGGTACAACAAATGCAATGGTGAGTTTATTATATAAAAACCAACAAACATCAGATAGCAGCAATTGGGAAGGAAACAATATTACCCACCACAATCATTAACAAAAATCCATGATTCCAATACACACTCAACAAACCAATCATCCAATGCATTTCACAACCCAAACAATCATGCATAGAATGATGCATGCACCTGACTCATCTATCAGCATGCAATGTGGTACCATCACCGAAAATAGCCTCTCACAGGAAAAATGATTCACTGCTTATCAGGGTCACCCTGTCGTGCACTGGCCATTCCACCACCCGGAGATCAGCCAGCGTCGCAAGGGAATTCCAAACCTGATGACCCCATAGTACTTGCATTCTCAGCCCACTGAAACCCGTAAGTACTCGAGTGCCTTCATTCTATTTCCACACATACAAATGAAGTATGAAACATGGGCATCATCAATGCATGACCCGGCTAAGAACAAATCCTTCCTCGCAAGGGTAACCCGCCATGCACCCCCCATGTACATACATAACAAACCAATGTGGGCTCACTGATGCGCTGACCGTGGCTAGGAACAAATCCATCCTTGCAAGGGTAACCAACCGGTCATTGCATCCCACATGTACATACACAGCCTACAACCATGGGCACCATTAATGTATGACCTGGCTAGGAACAAATTCATCCTCGCAAGGGTAACCAACCAGTCATTGCATCCCACGTGTACATACACAGCCTACAACCATGGGCACCATCAATGTATGACTTGGCTAGGAACAAATCCTTCCTCGCAAGGGTAACCCGTCATACACCCCCCATGGGTATCCATGTATATCCACACACAATGACATTGTTCACATCAACATTATCTCTCATCAATGTCATTATCAACCTCAACATCATATCATCTCAATATCGTCATCATGCATATCAATATTATCTCATTTCAACATCATCAACCACATCAACATTATCTCATTTAAACATCATCAACTACATCAATTGCATCTCAATTTTAATATCATCAATGACATCACAAGCAATCACATTTCACATCTATACATAATACATATGCCTGAGATTCACATTCCCCAGGTCTTCAGACAAACCAAAGTTCATACATTCACAATTCATCATATCACAAGACTGATATTCTTAGGAGAATTCTAAATTAAAGAGGAGGACTACAATATATAAAACACACTCTTATGCCCATTTAAAAATTTAATAAAGAATTAAATAGGAAAACATATTATAAAATTTTGGGCAGAGTCTCCTCTGTAATTAAGACTTTTTCCAAAAATCCAATCATCACAATAACAATATCATTAACCCAATAAACATATATCTCATTGGAACATTATTTCATTCAGACATCACCAATCACATAAGCATCACCTCATCTAAATCATCACAAATCATGTAAACATAATCAATCATTTCCATGGTATCTCAATTTCACTGTCATCTACAACATTAGTAATAAATACACCGCATCCCATTAGTTAAAAACATCATTTGTCTTGAAAACAAGCACACACACAGGGACAAACACACATCAATCATAAATACATCGCATCCCATTAGTTAAAAACGTAGTTTTTCTTGAAAACCAGTACACAGTAGGGACAGACAGATATCCTCATAGTTGGACTCCCTGGCCCCCAACTATGGTATCTAAACTATAACTAAATAATAAACTCCCCTTACCTAACTATGTCTTTCCATTAGCTCCTTGAAACGTTGTTTTGGGATCTCTCTAGTTCACGTGCTTTGGCCCAAACGCAAAGCTCTATATACCAAATTGAAGATAATTTAGTATAGATTTCAAAAACAAGGCTAATGTTAGCATTTGGGGTCAAGTACCCACTCAAATTTAAAAAGAGGCTAAAATGGTGTTTTAAGAGCACATCAAAAGATATTATTTTAAAATTTCGATCACACCAATGTGACCAGGGTTCAACAAAGATCACAGAAATGACATCAGTTTCATAAAAAGGAGACTTTTACAACATCTCATTTTCAAAGGATTATCAAAGGAAGTATAGAAACAGCCAATAACGGTACCCGAATCATAAGAGATATCAAGAGAGGCTTAAACTAGCTAGAAGAAGACAAAAGAAACTAAGATTACCTCAAGGAAACCAAGAAAGGAGGATTGAGAGCTCAGTTCTCTACCGAAACTTCGAGAAGAGTTTCGAAGATTTCGCTCCGATTAAAGGGTTCTTCTCCGTGTCGGGGTCTCGTGGCAAGCAACGGCGGCTCGTGGGTGTCTCTGATGGCTAGGATGGTGGAGGAGGGTGGTGGGGGAGCTTGGATCTGTTTGGAGGAGGAAGAACCTCCATTTTCGTGACTTGGAAGCTTAAAAATGTACTCAGCACTGCCTCCACTCGCCCAGGCGACCAAAAATGCCTGCAAAACTCGCCTGGGCGAGTTGACCCAATTCTAGAATTTTCTGCTTTAGTGAAAAATTAATTTCTCATGTTCTAGGAATTATATTGACAATCCCAACAGTCAAACGTTAGATATATGGGTTAAAAAGCTATCTCTAAAATTTAAGATGATCCAATGGTTAACCAATCCATAATGATGATTTTACTAAAACAGGTTTTTGGGTCAAACTCGGAATCACTCAATTACAACGCAGATCGAACAAACTCTATATACTTGACATTTACACCAAGCAATGACACATGGATAATCCACATAACATTTCAAATAATCCTAATTAATAAATTAATCAAATCATGCAAGGAATACATCACACATATTTTAAGTTACCGAAATTTCAGGGTGTTACATGATACGTTTCCTTACCCTAGGTTTTATGGGAAGGTAACCGAGACAAAAGGAAAACATACGGAAACCAAATAGATTTAATAAGATGATCTTGTCATTTACCTAACTAGTTCTGGGGCAACAAAGCATTGCTAGTGCTCTGTGTTGTCATTAAATGGGTAGTGGCCTTGTTGGGCCCAAACTCATTTATGTCAGTAGCTATGTTGGGCCTAATGGGTCACACACTAACACTTTATTGTCATGACATTATAGCATTAAAGGTTTTGGGCCTAATAATGGTTGTTGGCCCAAGAAAGAGTTTGGATACCTATCTTAAAGAGAGAGGGGCGCATGAATGGAGTTAATGGGTTGGATAGTCCAAGACATTATTAATTAATTTAAATAGTTAAATTAATTATCTAATATTTAAATTTGATAATTTAAATTTTGAATTTAAATATTTGAATATTTGAATTAACTATAGTAGTTAGTTTCATACTCAAAGGAGAAGATAAGAGCTAGATTTGAATTTGAATTCAAGTAGCATCTTATCATGATCATGTCCTAGATTTTAGGAAGAAGTTTGAGGGCTGATTATGGGGCTTACATATGGCTGATATATGATTATCATTTGGCAAAAATAAATCTCAAGTAATTGATTTGGTCTTAGGAGGATATGATAGGAGGTTGTTGGCAATTTTTGAAATGAAACAACTCTATCTTTTCTTCATGTGTGGGATGCTTCATAATCAGATTTTTTTGGTTAAAAAAATTTGACTCAAACTCTTCTATAAAGTGTGCTATTGTGATCATAGTTCTCTAATTGTTTTTTTTTTAAAAAAAAAACCTATCTACCTTCCTCCACTTTCACGTGCCCTTGTGTGAGTTTTGACAGAAGATTCAGCCACCAATATCATCTATTGGTGAGTCTCTTAGATAATTAAAAACACTTTGAAACCTAACATTCTTCCTCTCCATTGGTGTGCCTAGCCTGCCTCCTTTGGTGTTTGTTGGTGGTCTTCAAGAAGTGTTCTTGAGTCTTGACAAGAAGTGGTGTGGATCAACATTAGAGGGCTTGTATCTTCAAGCCTATCTTGATCATCAAGTTACGAATATAAACAAGGTAACATCTATGTCCTAAAGAATGATTCTTGTGTGGTATGTGTGTTTTCGCTTGAAATTTTTTTTTTTTGTTTTTCTCACATGCCTTCGGGCTTCATGGCCCTTTCTTACACTTACTCACCCCAATCCAAGGTGTTGTTGAGCGTAAGAATAAAACTTTAATTGAAATTCTATATTCTATGTTACTTATAGATGGCATACCTTCCTCTTATTGGGGAGAAGCTGTTGTAACTGCTAATCACATCTTAAACAGGTTGTCGCACTGTAAATTGTCTAGGACACCTTAAGAGATATGACACAAAGGTCCTTGTAGATATGATACCCTTAAAACTAGGGGTTGTGTTGCCTATGTAAGGATACAAGATCCTAAAAGGCCTAAGGTGGGACCTAGAACCATTACTTGTGTATATCTAGATAGTGTAGAAGATAGTGCTGCATATAAATTTTTGGATCTATCTACTAACACAGTGATATAATCTAGAAATGCATAATTCTTTGAGTACAAGTTTGTTAGCAATCTTGACTTGAAGGTTTTTGGATCTACAAATATGATTTCAGAATCTCATGTAGAATCTATAGCTTGTCCTTCTGACACTAATCTCATACAACTGGCTATTGAACCAATTCCAGTTAGAAAATCTACAAGAGATAAAGTTTCTAAAAGTATTGGTGAGGACTTTGTCACTTACCATATAGAGGATGATTCATTCTCCTGTCAAGAAGCAATGAGATCTAGGGAATCCTTATTGTGGGCAGAAAACATAGATGATGAAATGAGTGAGTTCTTTGCTACAAAATCACACTTGGCAGCTAGTCAATTTGCTAAAAGGGGCTAAGGCTATAGGCTGTAAGTAGGTATTAAAGAAGAAACTGAATAGTGACAGATCAATGGCTAGATATAAAGCACGTTTAGTAGCTAAAGACTTTAAACTGTAGAGTGGAATAAACTTTTTTGACGTTTATTCACCTGTATGTCATTTGTCAACTATATGGATTCTTCTTGCTTTGGCATCTACTGAACACTTTGTATTGCATCAAATGGATGTAAAGACAACTTTCTTAAATGGAGAGTTAAATGAAAAAATCTATCTGGAACAACCTGAAGGGTATGTCATGAAAGGCCTTGAGAAAAAAGTTTGTAAATTGAACAAATCTTTGTATGGTCTTAAACAAACACCTAAGATGTGGCATCTTAAGTTTGACAAGGTGGTAAAGAGCTATGGCTTTCAGTCCAGTTATTCAGATAAATGCCTTTACTATCATTTCATGTCAAATAAGATAGTCATCATATGCTTGTATGTTGATGACATATTAACTCTTGGCTCCGATCATTCTATAGTGAGTGATGTGAAAACCACTTTAGCTAAAGAATTTGACATGAAAGATCTTGGTATAGCTAATACCATTCTTGGTATGAAAGTAAGATTTGAAAGACAAGTTATCTCCTTCAACCAAACTCATTATATTGAGCAGTTACTTTCTACTTGGGGATATAGTGAATGTAAACTGAGTGAGACACCATATGATTATAACAAAAGACTAAGTCCTAATGAAGGGACCAGAGTGGATCAGTTAAAGTACTCAAAACTGGTAGGTAGTATCATGTATGCTATGAGTTGCACTAGACCTGACATAATCTTTGCAGTTGGCATGTTGAATCGTTTCACTAACAATCCTATTAAAGAGCATTGTGATGCCCTCAGCAGGCTGATGAGATACCTTAAAGGTACTAAAGATTATTTTCTATGTTATTCTGGTTATCCTCCAATTGTGGATGGATATTCTGACACCTCATGGTATTTAGAAATTGGAAATAGTAAATCCACTAGTGGATATGTATTCACTCTGTGTGGAGCTGCTATTACTTGGGAATCCAAAAGACAGACTTGTATTGTGTTGTCATCAATGGAATTAGAACTTTTTGCTTTAGCCTCAGCTAGTGAAGAGGCAGAGTAAATAAAGAATCTAATTATGGATATTCCTTTGTATTAAGTTGTGTCATTCTAAACTTGATGATACAATCCTACCAGGTTGGCCTATCCCTTTGGTTAAATGATCTCATTTCAAACTTGATGCTAGATTATTTGACTTTAAGAAATTAGTAACTATGACATTCCAAATTGAAACATAGAAATAGTTGATTATATAAAAAGCATATTGGTCTTGTTATTAATTGAAACTTGACATTACAAGACTAGGTTATTGTAAGTGATGTGACTATTAGTCTTATTCTGTGAAACAAGACAATCGTTACTCTCTTACAAATAAACTTATTTTGATGGGTCTTTATAACTTAAACTATTTAGGCCTTGTTTATAATTTATGAAATTGGATTGATTCTTATGAATGTGATATTATGATGCTTTATGACATTGATATATGTTCTTCTTTGCCTGATGATATAATGCTAAGTTCTTTTAGTAGAACTAGACATTTTTAGTATTTTATTCAAATGATTAAATTCATGATAATATGAAATTCATATTTGACATTCTTCAGGGGATGGCAGAGATGGAGAAGAACTTAATAAGTGGGATCTTGAGGTGGATGACCAACTTGATATATGAATATATCATTTAGAGTAGTAGGGGACTTGACAACTCACTTGTTATTGCTCATTATGTTGGAGTCCATTTGCTTGAGACTTACATTTTGTTATTTCTATTTTGTGAACATTATGATTATCATGTTTCTTTCTTATATTTGTAAGGACTTAGACTGCTTTGACTAGCCTGCTTATATTTGACTGTTATACATATGTTGGTTGTAAACTGATTTTGAGGTTGATTTTGAGATGTTGGGATTTGGATGAGTTTAGATTTAATCTAAAACTCGTGGTATTTATATTGATATATTGATCTCAAAACAGATTCATGAGAATTATTATTCACTTAGTTTGATTGCAAATGTTGTTTGAGTTTAATGTTTTATTATTAAAACTCTTTGACCAAACCGAGTTGATTGTCTTGGACTGGATGTGGATGGTTCATGTTTGTTTGAACATTACACTAACTACCTTATTTGATTGTGTTGTATGGTGAACATAGGAGGAGATTGTAGAATATATTTAATATATATATATATATATATATATATATATATATTAAATAATAATATGTTCACATATAAGCCCCATAAGTTAATGCATGGCTATATAGGTCAATATGAGCTGGAGCCCAATAGCTTGATATATCACTAGGGTTCTCCCTATGCTGTGTTGAATATAGGGGGAGCTGGAAAGAAGATCAAGGAAGAAGTTTTTGCTTTAGAGTTTTTGCTTTTTACATGCCAATCAAATTGAAGGCATTTGTAATTTGTCTAGTTGTTCAAGAGGCTTGCCTTGTGATCCCTGCATTGCATAAGCATAATCACATACATGCATTCATGATTTAAGAAGATCATATAAGGTTACATGTTTGCATTTGGAAATAAAATTCTCATGGCTTAGGTTTTGAAAAATCAAAATGTGCACTACTTTAATCGATTACACACAAATTGTAATCGATTACCAGCTTGTGTTATTTCTGAAAAAAGCCATGAAGAACACTTTAATCGATTACAAGCAAAGCGTAATCAATTACTCAGTACAATGTACAAAACATGCATGACTTCCTTAATTGATTACCACTTAACTGTAATCAATTACCAAGGCTTATTTCAAAATTAAGCATGACTGCCTTAATCGATTACCACGCAACTATAATCGATTACAAAGGCTTAATTCATAACTGAGACTGACTGCTTTAATCGATTACATCACAGTTTAATCAATTACATTGTTCTTGGCAGTTTTCCAGATTGGTTCAAGAACACTTTAATTGATTGCTTGACATATTAATCGATTACATTTGTTAAAATAACCGATTACCATGTCATTTTAATCGATTACATACTGTTACATTTATTTTCTATTAAAGCCTTTGGGTCTATACATTTATGATAGACTTGAGAAATTGATTTTATGAATCACTCATAACTCCCAAAGCTTTATTAGTCTAAGAAAAGGATTTTGTCAGTGTCTCATACATCTTGCTAAAAACTTCAAGATTATCCAAGAAAGTTCAAAGAAAGCTGTTTACTGCAAAGCATTCAATCATACTTTGTTTGATTGGTAAAATACATCTTATTCATGTGCTGAGGATCATGAGGTGATATCTTTCTTAAACTTCTAACTGTGTTTTGATTTGTTACTTGTAAGATTTGTAATTTTGGTTGTTTGGAAACTATTACAAAGGGTTCTTAAAGCTTGTTCTAGAGTAGTTTTCTCTGAATGGTAAGAGTAGAGTAGGGTTCTCTATGTCTTAGATCACTAAGAATCTAATAGGATTTTAGATTTCTGTTCTTTGCCTAGGTTTGGTAAATGGTGATTGTTGTAAAGCTTGTAAGAACTGAAATTTGTGAATAGTTGAACTCTAATCTAGTTTGATTAGAAGAACTGGATGTAGCTTCTCTTAGAAAGGTGAACCAATATATGTTCTTGTGTTGATCTCTATTCCTTTATCTCTTCTTGCTATCTTGATCTCTTGATAACTGTGATTTCTTTTTTACTCAACAAGTGCAAGTTTTTGTCATTGGTTTCTTGGACTGAGTGGTTTGATTGAATTGAAGTATCATTGGTTTTAAGAGTGATAAAGATCCTTTAACTCTGATTTTCTAAAGTTTTTAAAAGGTCAAGTTTATACCAAGTTCACCCCCTATTGGTATTTGAGTGTATTCATTTTGTTTTCAAGCTGGAGGTAACACTGTTGAGTATTCCACATTTGATGCCTCTTGGTGTAATAGTTCAAGCACCCAACACTTAACCCTTCTCTCTCAAACCCCTTACCTCCAATAGGCTTTGTTGATAATATTATGAGTGATTGTCTCAAGGAGATTGGATCATGGGGTATACTGGTTCATGTGGAGTAACAACCTCACTTCATGCAGCTCTTCACCATTGGCCTGAAGTGTTGAGTTGGCTTGGTCTAGAGGTTATGCTAATATTATTTATGAGACAGATTCCAAGCTCGCTCTGGATTTAATCTTAGGGGAAGTCATAACATGTCATCCTTATGTTTCTCTACTTGCATGTATTCATTCTTACAAAGGCTGGAGTAGGAGTATTTCCTTTGCTCATACTTTTCGCGAGGGAAATCATGTTGCTGATTGGATGGAAAAGAAGGGAGCCTTTGCAACTATGAGATTCATGTCCTCTAACTTTAGACACAATATTGTTTTCGGATGCTATAGGCATCACTGCTCCTAGGCTTGTGTAATTTTCATTTTGTTTTTGTTTTCCCCTTGATAAAAAAGAAGAGTGATTGTCTATAATTTCAATTTCAATTTTCATAACATTGTAACTGTCATCTGCCAATAATTTTTTAATGTGTGATTTTGTCTTATTTTAATATTATGATAGAATTGGTTTAGACAAAAAAAGAAAAGAAGAACTTTTATTGCTGAAATGGAGAAAATTGTTGGACATAGGAGGAGCAGGAAGAAGATCAAGTAAAAGATGAAGCTTGTGCCTTAGAAGAAAGATTTTAGTTTTTCACAAGCCAAGACATTTGTAATTTGATTAAGTGTATGAAAGGCTAATCTTATGATCCTTGCATTGCATGAACATGATCATTAACATGCATACATAATTTTACTAAAGTATTAAAGTTGTTCATGTTTTCAAAAGAAATTAATTTCTCATGGTTAAGTTTTTGGAAAAACAAAATATCATTACTTTAATTGATTACACAAGGATATAATCGATTACTAGCTTCTGTTAGATTCTGGAAAAGCCATGTAGAACACTTTAATCGATTACTGGCTACTCGTAATAGATTACATAGCGCAAAATGTAAATCATGATTATCTGTCTTAATCGATTACCACAATCTGTAATCGATTACCTAGGCGTATTTTGAAAATTGCACATGATTGCTTTAATTGATCACCACAATATGTAATCGATTGCATAAACCTATTCCAAAACTGAACGTGTCTACTTTAATTGATTACGACTTGTATTAATCTATTACTTTGTTCGTTATATTTTCCAGATTGAGCAAAGAACATTTTAATTGATTATTTGGAAGATTAATCGATTACATATGATAATTTAAATGATTACCATGTTATGCAATCGATTATCTTAGTTCTTTAAATTTGATGCATTACTAGTTTAATCGATTACCACAATCAGTAATCGATTACACAGACATAATTCATATTTAGAGCTTTATTAGTTTAATCGATTACCAGTCTTATGTAATCAATTATTACATCTTATTTCATATACATAAAGACTGCTTTAATCGATTACATTGCATATTAATTGATTATCTTGTTCATGAAATCTTTTCCAGGAAGCTCAAGAACATATTAATCGATTATCTAGTATGTTAATCGATTACATATGATAAAATAGTCGATTACACTATCATTTTAATCGATTACTGTCAGTTAAATCAGTTTTATAAAAGCTTTATGTGTCTGCTCTCTATGAATAGACATAGAACGAATTGTTCTGAGCATATGTGTTAATTACCCAAAAGATACTAAGCTTTCTAAGAGCCCAATATACTGATTTGTTCTGAGTGTGAAACACATCTCATGAGATCAAGAGTTTTGAGTCTTTGAGATGATGTGTTAAAGAAAAGAAGGGTTTTCAAGAGTTTTGATTCTGAGCTTCGAATTACGTTCAACTTGATTGTTTGGTAGGGTTGATAAAGATCTGAGTAGGGTTCTCTAGGGATAAAGATCTGAGTAGGGTTCTCAGGATCTTTGTGATTTGTTTTCTAATAGTGTTTTAGAATTCAGATTCTTTATCTAGGGTTGATAAAGATAATCACTTGTAAATTGCTTGTAAATAATATTTTGATATAGTGAAAACTTTAACCTAGTGTTGGTTGGAAGACACTGGATGTAGCCTCCATGTTAGAGAGGTGAACCAGTATAAATTGTTGAGTCTTTTATTCTAATTCTGTGTATATTTCATTGCTTGTACTTGAGTAATCAAAATATTATTAGCAAAGAAAACATTTATGTGATTACATGCATATCAAGGTTGATCTTGATTGAAAGAAAAGTTCTGGATTTTTTTTTTCAAAAGGTGTTTAAGTGATACGATCCAAGTTTTAGTTCCGCAGTTTGTTTGAGAAAATTTTAAATACCTGGTTTAAACCAATTCACCCCCCTCTTGGTTTATTTGTAGTGTTTTCATTGTGTTTTCAATTGGTATCAAAGCTGGTTCTTGAAAGTTATTCAAGATCACTTTCTTTTCAAACAAAATGAATACTACTCAAATAACTTTTAGAGAGAGAGCTTCTCTCAATCGTCCTCCGATGTTTGAAGGAGAGCATTTTAGTTTTTGGAAAAATCGTATGCAGATTTTCATTCAATCCAATGATCCCGTTGCATGGAATGCTATTGAAAAAGGTCCTTTGGTTCCAATGAAAAATGTTGATAATAATTTGATTCCTAAAGAATGAGATGAAATGATAGATGCTGAAAAAAGAGTCGTGCAATATGATTTTAAAGCTAAAAACATGATTACATCTGTTCTTTCTTCTGATGAATTCTTTAGAACAGTGAGATGCAAAAGCGCAAAAGAAATGTGGGAAATGTTAGAGCTAACTTGTTATGGCACGACAAGTGTACCGCTCGTTCAAGTAATAAAATGATAAGTAAGATATTGTTCCCACAAGGATTGAGGCACTAAAATTTAATTGTAATTTAGAATCTTTAAATTGGAAAAGAAAGAATATATAAATTGAGAGAATATGATTGTGATTTGGATTTAAGAAATTATTAAAATTAAGAAAATTCAAATGTGATGTAAACTTAAAATTATGCAATAATGAGGAAGAATTGTGGTTAAAGCATAATCACCTTTGATCCCTACTTCTGTAATTGAATTGATTATTAACTTTGTTTACTCTAATTATTCAAAGGATATATCTTACGTAATTTAGTTAAACCCTGATTCCTCGATCATTTAACCTTTAATCTACTTAAGAATTCTAATTCCTTAGCAATCCCTTCTTAAATTAAGCTTTGAGCTGATATATTTATTTCTTTGCAATTCTACACCCCTATCCCTAGATAATGTAAAGATTGTTACTCTACCACTTTCAGAGACTAAAATCCCAATATCCCTATTGTAAATCCTAGTTCTTGGAACCTTAACAGATTGATCAAGTCTATTGAGGCAAAAGTCATTAAAGAACAAGATAGAGCAAAACAATTATTATAAACTGTATCAATACCAATTCAAATTACATAAGAGTTCACATTGGCTTTGGCTTTAACCACAATCAAAGAGGAATTAGCCAGACATGATTATGTCTAGCTTGAATACAATGATGATGAGGTAGAAGAGAAAGAATACAAAGAATGAAGAATAATCAAACCCCTCAATCTTGGTCTTCTTCTTGATCTTCCTCCTTTCTTGATCTCCTTCAATGCCTCTTTTTCTTGTTTTTCCCTCTGTGTTCTCGTGTAAAAATGTCCTACTACTTTCCTATTTATATCTAGGTCATAATAAGCCTGATATCTTTTATTTTTATGTTATCTTTAAGCTAAATTGTATTTTCCAGTGTCGTCCACGCGGCTGGCGCGAGCTTTGGCGTGACTGGCGTGAGCTTCTAGTAAATGTGGCGCGATCCGCGTGACTATGGTGCGACTGGCGCGAGCTTCCAGTAAGTCCCACGCGATTGGCGTGGCCTTGGCGCGGTTGGCGTGAGACTCCAGAAATCCTTAGCTCTTTATTTTGCTTCCTTTCTTCCTTTTCTTTGCTCCTAACATCAAAATTGCATAGAATCAGTGATAAACACCATAATGATGAATTTTGTACTTATTCTAGCATTTATTTGACATTTTATGTTTAGTTTCTTAATGAATTTAACCTAAAAACTACATATGCTAGCAGCATATCATAACTCATGAAGGAACAGATGAAGTAAGAAGATCAAGGAAGCATGCCTTGATTCATGAATATGAAATGTTCAAGATGAGCAATATTGAAATCATATCTTAGCTACAAACAAGGTTCACTCACATTGTCAACCATCTTCTTGGTCTTGGAAAGACTTTTGATGCTGAAGAGTTAAACATTGGTCTTGGAAAGACTTTTGATGCTGAAGAAGAGTTAAACATCAAAATACTAAAGTGTTTAACAAGACCATGGCAACCAAAAGTTACAGCAATAAAGGAATCCAAAGATTTGTCTAAAATGTCCATGGCTGCACTTTTTGGTAAGCTTGTTGAGTATGAACTTGAAATGTCACAACTAACCAATGCAGAAGATGCAGATAGGAAACATAAAAGTATAGCCTTGAAAGCTGCATCCTCTAAACTGGAAAAGGAAGAAGACTCAAGTGAAGAAGATGAAGATGACAACATGAATCTTATTGTCAAAAAGTTCAGCAAATTCATGAGAAGAAACAAGAATAGAAAGTTCACTAGGTTTAACAAGAAAAATGACAACATCAACAACAACAACACCTCTACCAACTTCACTTGCTTTGAATGTGGAAACCCTGGACACATTAAATTTGAATGTCCAATATTTTTGAAGAAGCAACAAGGTGAGAGGAAAACAAAGAAAGAAGGGAAGTCAAAGAAGGCATACATAGCATGGGAAGACAATGATTCAACAACCTCTAAATCATCAAGTGAGAATGAAGAAGCAAATGTTTGTTTCACATCCACTTTAAGTGGTGATGAAGATTTCTCAAGTGCTGAATCTGAGGTGTGTCTAAGAGCAAAATCATCACTATGGTATCTTGACAGTGGCTGCTCTAGACACATGACAGGTGACATATCCATGCTTACAAATGACATACTAAAAGATGGAGGATTTGTCACTTATGGTGATAATAACAAAGGGAAGATAGTTGGAGAAGGAAACATAGGAGACAACCTCAAAACTATGATCATAAATGTCTTATATGTTGAAGGCTTGAAACATAATCTCCTAAGCATAAGCCAACTATGTGACAAAGGGTTCAAAGTGTCTTTCAATAACAATTGCTGTTTGATTTGTGACAGTCAAAGTGGTAAGGTTATCCATGTTGGTAAGAGAAAGGGTAACATTTATGTTCTATCCATTGATCATGCATACATTCATAATACTAGTTGCCTTGTAAGTAAAACTGATGAAACATGGTTATGGCATAAAAGAGCTAGTCATATAAATATGCATCATATGAACAAGCTTATAAGAAAGGATTTGGTTATAGGCTTGCCTAAGCTTAGGTTTGAGAAGGATAAAATTTGTGAAGCTTGTCAAAGAGGGAAACAAACAAAGAACTCTTTTCAAAGTAAAAATGTTGTTTCTACTTCTAGAACTCTTGAGTTGCTTCATATGGATTTATTTGGTGCTTCAAGAACCGCGAGCTTGGGGGGTAATTTATATGGACTTGTCATTGTAGATGATTACTCAAGATACACATGGACTTTATTCATAAGATCCAAGAGTGATGCATTCACAGCATTTAGAAAGTTAGCCAAGATAATTCAAAATGAAAAAGCTTGCAATATTGTTTCAATTAGAATCGATCATGGTGGAGAATTCCAAAATGAATACTTTGAAAAGTTTTGTGAAGAATTTGGAATTAATCACAATTTTTCAGCTCCAAGAATACCTCAACAAAATGATGTTGTGGAGAGGAAAAATAGATCACTTGAGGAAGGTGCAAGAACACTTCTAAATGAAACAAACTTGCCTAAGCACTTTTGGGCTGATGCTATAAGTACGGTTTGTTATACTTTGAATAGGATTCTCATAAGGCCTATTTTGAAGAAAACTCCTTATGAACTATACAAAGGAAGGAAACCAAACATATCTCATTTTAGAGCATTTGGCTGCAAGTGTTTTGTGTTAAACAATGGTAAAGATTCTCTTGGCAAATTTGATTCTAAAGCTGATAAAGCAATTTTTCTTGGTTACACTTTGTAAAGTAAAGCTTATAGGATTTTTAATAAAAGAACATTGTGTGTTGAGGAATCTGTCCATGTCATATGTGATGAGTCTAACCCCTCCAAGGAGAATTTGGAGTGTGATGTTGATAGAGGACAAATGGAAGAATTTTTGCAACTCAATGATCTAAATGGAAAGAAAAAGCTGAACCAAATGATGAAGTGGAATAGTCAACACCTTTACAAAAGCACAAGGATTGGAGAACAACTAAAGATCTTTCCCTTGACAACATAATTGGGGAAGTATCCAAGGGAGTTTCTACTAGATCCTCTTTAAAAAATCTTTGTTGTAATATGACTTTTGTTTCACAGATTGAACCAAAAAGCATTGATCAAGCTTTGCTGGATGAACATTGGTTAATGGCTATGCATAATGAGTTAAATCAATTTAAAAGGAATGAAGTTAGGGAGTTAGTCCCTAGATGATGTGTTACTGACCTGAGTCTTAACACCTTTTTCCCTGATCTTCCTTGCAATGGAAGTCACTCTTCAATTGAACTTCAAAACAGAGCATTCAGCTATTCTCTTGAGTGAGGCTGTTTATGTTTTCTAATTTCCAGAAATGGATTGTGGAAGAAGAATAGGAATGAATTGGAAATGACACCATGGAATAGGAATTCCAATAAGTCTTGCAAGAATCACCATAATAGCTGGGAGGCCATTGATAAGAAACAAGAAGTTCTTGACTAAGAACAAGAAAGAAAACTCTCACCACAATTCAGAAATTGTATTAATCATCCAAAAATCCCTTACATTCAGTTTGTGAGTGGTTTATATAGACCACGAATAAATAAGCTAAATGACACTAAATGTAATGTAAATGCAAACTAAAATGAAGCCCAAACGTAGCTTGTAAGACAAGCTTTACCTAAGTGACCTTTGGCTTCCCAAAAATGTGCAGTGGCCATCTCAGACTGGTATAATCAATTAATTCGCTATTGTAATCAATTAAATCAGTCAGAAACTAAAATAATCGATTACACTAGCCAAATAATTGATTAAAGCAGTAAGGCCATGATTCCTGCTTACAACTGACATTCTGGTAATCGATTATTTTGACGAAATAATCGATTAAAGCAGTAAAGGCTTATTTCTGATTGCTTCTAAACATCCTGTAATCGATTATAAAGCCAAAATAATCGATTAAAGCAGTAGCAATTGATCTACAAATGTTTTATTGAATTCTTCTAACAAGTGCT
>CM023945.1:3507293-3518747 GCA_013407115.1 Glycine latifolia | reverse complement strand
GGGGGGTCGTTGTTCTCTCGTAGTGATCAAATGATGGAGAACTCCATTAATTGTTTACTAATATCATGATCGTACCATACCATCTTCTTATGTGAGAAAGTCTTCTATAGAATGTGACATAACATGTCAAATTTTCTTTTTGAAATGTCAAAATGAAATAGTTAAAACAGTTTTGTATAACAGTGTAGTATGTTATAAAAAAACACATGTTTATAATACATAAATTAAAAACTCAATCTCAATAATATGTATCAAAAACTAGTAATATGTTTTTATAACTAATCGCCTTAAACTCAATCTCGCTTGTTATCAACTTTAATGAGTGCTAATTTATATTATATAAAATAAATTAATTAGTATTTTTGTCATACTGTACCTTCATATCATGAAAATTTTAAGATAAGAGTTAATGGCAACAACAAGGTTTTACATCTCATACAAATCACTCAAGTATAATTAAATCACACATGACACAGCTAGTGGTTAGACTGTACATATTAAATCACATATATATTAAATATCATTATATATTTTCTAAATTTATTGAAGTAGATTGTTAGTCACCACACATGACACAACTAATGGTTAGAGTGTATATGTCTCTAAATCTATATAAAAAAACTTTCAAACAATAAAAGTTAGTGTTGTATTTCTATGTGTGATGACATGTAATTAAATCAGAGTGAGTTGAAGTAGAAAATAGTAATCAAAAGGAAAATGTTAACCCCACTTTTAGTTTTAGGGTTTATATAGGTGTATGGAAGAAATAAATAAGAAAGAGAAAAAAGTAAAAGAAAAATATAAGAAGTGATATAAGTTATGTGTGACAAGATATTTCAACTAATTTCTACCTTTTTTTGCCTAGTTGAAAAACTTTTTTGACTTTTCGGTAAACAAACTTTTTTTAGGAATTTCTAACATTTTTTAAATGCTACTTCAAGTAGCATTTTTTAATCCACTAGCTTTTAGATTCTAACTTTTTATATTTTCTTTTATTTTTATCTTTAATATATTTATCCAGTATTCTAGTTATCCTTTTTAAATAAATCATCATTTTATTATTTTTCTTTCATTTTACACTTTTCAACTACTTTAACAACTTATTTTATCAAACACTTATAATTTAATCAATTAATTTTTCAGCTTCCATCTTTCAGCTAAATTTCTAACTTCCAGTTAGTTTTACCGAATATAGTCATAATACAAATAATATAAAAATATAATACAAGAAAAAAAATTGGTACATGTTTATAATTATCCTAATCAAAATATAGCTAATCCTATTACTTATGTGTTATGTATGCAATTTTACATATTTTAGAACTTTATGTACCTTAGTCAAAAGTATACAATGTCAACATAGGTGACATTTGAATCGAAATTACTGCAGGCAAATTTCAAGAGGTTATCTATTACAATAATGGGATTGTTCTTCGCTTTAACTACTCCAGTAGGGATTGGAATTGGCATAGGGATAACTAATGTTTACGATGAAAACAGTCCAACTGCCCTAATTGTGGAAGGAATCTTCAATGCAGCATCATCTGGAATCTTAATTTATATGGCACTTGTAGATCTTCTTGCAGCTGATTTTATGAATCCAATAATGCAAAAAAGTGGTAGCCTCCGATTAGGAGCCAATCTCTCTCTTCTGCTTGGAGCTGGTTGTATGTCTCTTCTGGCTAAATGGGCTTAAGAATGCTAGTTAATTTTAGGTTGGAAGGGAGTCTTGTGGTGAACGTCTTTGGCTCAATCCAAAGAGTTTTTATTTTTTCAATACATGCATTGGCTTTTTAATAGATGATATGCTCAATCGAAAGAGTTTTTTTGTTTGTTTTTGTTTTTGTAATACATGCATTGGGTTTTTAATAGATGATAAAACACAACCTAAGCTATATATATACTTTCTCTAGCATCCAATTTTACTACTCTCAGTTTGGTGCTGTTTCTTACTGTGTAATTAATGTATACCCCAACTGTTTAGATGATGGTGTTAATGAATGGAAGATTAATTTCTTTCCAAGTCCTTCATTTTGTTTCATATAGATTTAGAGGCATGCACAATAGTAAATATATCGGATAAGTATTCGGAAAGGACAATAAGATGCCTATATGGACACCTAACATGCAATATGCCCGATGAAGCCGAATACCATTTCGGCCACGTGTTTGCATAGTCCGTACAACATGTCTTGACCTTCAACACTCGGGTACCATTCAACGACGGTTATGGTTAATAAACCCGCTTAAAGATAATTATCTAGTTAGAAGCACTTAAACAAGATTAAGAGGTGTATTACCCATTTGGTAATCAGAACATGCAGGCTTAGAGACCCAAGGCTTAATAAGGTTAGTATATAAAGGGAAGATCCCCCCATGTAAAGATCACTGTTCACTTGAATATTTATTTGGCATCATTGATAGCTTTGAACCAAACCCTTACTTGAGCGTCAGAGTGCCTATAGGTACTCTCCCATTTCAGATTCATATACATCGGAGATACCAATAAGTTACATAAAAAAGGCCATTCGGCATAGCAAGAGACCCTTCAACAGATGAGATAGTGTATGGTACATTTTTTGACAGGAACATTTTGGCGCCCACCGTGGGATCGAGTAAGTTATATCCTGACCCCAAGAGATTGTGACAATAACCAGAACTAGAAAGAATACAATAGCAATGGAGCAACCACCAGATTAGCAAAACGAGGAGATTCATGTAGAATACCAAATCGACCTATTCTCAATCGTAAGAAGACTACCAGCGTAGGTTTTAGAAATGTGTTGTCATCAAGCCGAAGAAGTCATTGCCTCTCAGTGTGAAAATGTGCATCTACGAGAATATAACAAGTCATGAAAATGTAGGTTAATCCACCTGAAGGAGGATAAGTTGAGTCGGTAGCTTTCGGTCTACCTAAGGCCACCAACTTAAGTGTACGACAGGACACCATTCCCCCATCGCTTAATACCTTGGGGAGACAGTTGTTGCAATTCTAGAACCTCTTTGTGCATGGCATCATGGAAGCGACTCTTCCCTCAAATTGGAAAAATCTTACCAATGAAAAATATTGACCTGTACACCACCTAGATAAGCTTGTACACCATTGACGATGTAATCTTCTGCCAGGTGTTCCTGATGTTGTTGAAAGGACATGCCTTTCATTGGTTCACAAGCCTCCCCCCCAACTCCATGGACTTGTTTGATAGCTTGGCCACTCTTTTCAGCATGAAGTTCACCACTAGGTGGCCTCACCACTTAACATCATTAGCCCTCCTCAACATCTGGTAGGAAAAAAAGGAACCATTACAAACCTTTATGGAGCGTTTTAGAAAGGTTGCGTTGAATTTGAAACCCTGACCCCGCGGTGGGCATGCACCATTTGATAATAGTGTTAAGGCCAGGAGCTTTTGTGAATAGCCTTTGTAAAAAAAAACCTGCATCCAATATGGGTGAACTTTGACAAAAAGTGGCCAAGTACATGCAGATGGAGGAGTTGGCCGAGTATAGGAATCAGGTACGGGCAAATGCTATTTAGGCCAAAAAAGACAATGATAAACCCAACTTCTGAAAAACAATATGAACACACAATAACCTTGAGGGGGGGGGGGGGGTGAATTGGTTTAAACTTGGTCTTTTAAAATCTTTAAAATAATTAGAGTATGAAGGATCATATCACAAAACACCCTTTGATATCTTTCAGTCAATCAAATACCAATCTTTAATGAAAGCAATAGTTGAAAATATATTTCTGTTGATTCTGAAAAGATTATCCAAATGCATGACAATTAATGATAATAAGAAGAGATAAAGAAAAAGTATTCAACACCAAGAACTATACTGGTTCACTTCTCACCTTGAGAAGCTATATCCAGTTTCTTCTAACCAAACTTAGTTAGAGTTCCACTGTTCACAAAATTCTTTTCTTACAAGCTTACAGTAATCACCCTTAATCAACCTTAGATTAAGATTAGAAATCTAACTCCCTTAGACTCTTAGTGATCAAGACATAGAGAATCCCCTCTCTACTCTTCCCTCTAAAGAAACCTACTCTAGACAAGCCTTAAGAAATCTTTTGTAATGGTTACAAACAAACTTATATTCTAAAATGAATTACAAACAAACTTTAATGGAGAGAGACAACCTGATGATCCAATGTATATGAATGCATATGATTTACCAAATTTTGATCCAGGTTGAATGAAAACAAATTTCAGAGCAAACTCTCCAAGAACTTCTTTAGAATCTTGACCAAGAAGAAATCTTTCAAAGTAACATGAAGATTTAGAATTTGCGGGGCAAACACTCAGTAGCTCAAAGTAACTTTTCACTCTTCAGAAATCTTCTTGAAATCTATGAAAATTTTGTAGTGTAATGATGTGATGTACTCATTTAAAAAGACCTAATAGCTATTTATAAGAAACGATTGTAACTGAATGTAATCGATTAAATCGCTCATATAATCGATTAAAACCACTAAGTAATCGGTTATTAACAAGTTTAATCGATTAAAATGTTCTTGAGCTTTCTAGAAAAGATTTATGAACAAAGTAATCAATTAATTCGCCATGTAATCGATTACTACAAACAATCTTAGTTTTCAAAAATGTGCCCATTAATCGATTACCACAAATCGTAATTGATTAAAGCAGGAAGTCTTATTCTGTGATTGTTCAGTGTAATTGATTACAACATAGTTGTAATCGATTAAAGTGTTCATCAAAGCTTAAGTAATAGATTACCATAAGTTGGTAATCGATTAAAGCAGTGCAAAATAGTTTTTCCAAAACTTAAGCAATGAGAACTTAGCTTTTTATGCAATCATGAAACTTTAAAGCTTTTTCACAAAACATATGCTTTTATGAAAACCATGAATGCAAGCCAATGAATGATGTTTATGCAATGCAATGGATCATAAGATGGAACTCTTTAGACATCTAACGATTACATATGCCTTTAATTGAATGACATGTAAAAGCTAAAACATATCAAAGACTAAGAGCCTTAGCATCTTGATCCTCTTCAAGCTCCCCCTGTATCTAACAACTTTAACAAATCATGAGATAACGAGAGGAGGGATCGACCACCTCGTTACACCCAATAGACACCCCTTATTGCCAGTAGATCGCATATCATGGATTAGGTTTTGGCTGCAGATATTTTGACCATGCTAAAATGGGTTAGCACCCTACCATAGGCTGACTACTAAAAACATTGTCGGTACCACTGTAATCCCAATCACCTGAAAAAGGAACGCAGTATGTTAAAAGAAAAGAAAAAGACCTTATTAAGCTTGGCCATCTAAAGGAGTTTGTCCACAAACCACAATCATATAAACCTCATAACCCTTGTAGACAAGAACCAAGCAGGGGGAAAGATCAAGAACACACAAGTCATTTAGATAGGTGTAGAAGCCGAAGCCGATGAAGAAAAAGAGAGGAGAAACCCCTCGACCAACCAAGACAGGTCATCGACACCATATCTTGATGTTTCACCTGAGGATGGGAAACTGCCTCTGGACAAAAAAGACACTTATGGTAGGTATGCTCTGTTAACATGGTCTCCTCTCATAGAGCACCTAGCATGCCTCCTACCACCTTCACATTAGAAGACTTAAAAGAGATCGACCCAAAACAAGACGATCCCATGGTTATCAATGTAGAGATAACCAACTGCGTAGTTAGGAAGACCCTTATTGACCAGGGGAGCTCAATTGATATTCTATTATGGAATACTTTCACGTAGATGGACATTCCTGAATCTGAGATCCTGCCACATGATGGCCCATTCTTCGGTTTCGTTAGGGAACAAGCAAGGACAAAGGGGTGTATTTGGCTATACACTAAGTTTGGAAATGAGGGGCCACTACAAAAAGACTAAAAAGATACGATATGTGATAGTGCATGCACACACGTCATATAATATACTCTTTGATCATCCTTCGTTGAATGCTTTGGGCGTGATTGCTTCAACACTTCATCTTGCAATGAAGTTTTCATTGGACAGCAGAACCATCATAACTGTGCATGCTGATCAGAGGATGGCTAGGGAATGCTACATGGCCAACCTTCAGTTGTGCCCATATACAAAGGAGGAAGCCTCGAGAGTCGTTGTTAATGTTTTAACTATGTTACATTGGCCAAGTGTAACCATATCCCAATTGTAGTATTGAACTGAAGCTCAAGTCGTCTCCCAAAAGAATAGTACAAGGATGAATATTCAAATTAAAACCTTTCGGATAAAGATATTTTTGTGTTTTTATATTTTAAACTACCTAAAACTAAAACTAATCAAAACAGAAAATAAAAGATTTATTTTTCTAGGGAGATTAATGTGCTGAAAATTTAATAACATATATTAAAAGAAAAGGTAAGAAGTTACTTGTTAACATGATAAAAATTATAGACGGAAACAATAACTAATGTATTTTATCCCTAATCCCTTAGGTGATAGACCCCAAATCAGTTGTCTTGATTCTCAATCCCTTGGAAAACCAACACAAGCCATCAACATTAACATTTGGGAATTAGAAAGGCTTAACCATGATTATTCTATCCCTAGAGATAACCCCAATTGAGTCCAATTCAGTTCAGGTTTCAATGAGGCTCGCCAAACTGCACGTCAATTCCTGGAATCATTTATGAGGTGTGCAGGCTCACAAAGCATTACGTATAGAAGGAAGATAATGAACTCAAATAATGTGAGAAAATTACATCAATTAGGGTTCAATCCCTCCTTAAAGCTAAGAAAGAAACCAGTGACGCATGAAATACAAGAAGATAGAAGAAAAAAAGGTTTTTATAGTGAAGGGTGGTGTGTAGAGGTGTGTTTTTTGCTGCTGTCTATGTCTCTTTATTTATAGAATCATGGATGTGTTTAATAGAGACAAATAATATCCTTAATTAATAAAATAATATAATCTATTCAACTAAATTATCTCTTCAGCTAATATAATCTATTTTTATTGTTGCAATTATCTTCCAAGTGATTTTCTTCATTTATCGCCGAGCTATATCTCCATAATTATCTATGTTTTGAATTAATTTAGTTTCAAGACGCATTGTCTGGCGCGCTCCTTGCTTAAGTGAGATATCTTCTTTAAAATTGCATCTTCTCCTTTGTTTGACCTAGCTTGAATAGCATATACCTAACTTGAGCGAGGCTACCTTATAAAATTGTCATATTTCTCTGTAAAAACTCACAAAATCAAATTAAAAACTTATAAAATTGTAATTCCTATCTAAAATATATTAAAAATTGAAAACATAATGAATTTGATTCAAAACAAGGCCTAAAGTATATTAAAGTATTAAATAAACGTCTCAATTGCATATGAAAATACAATAATTTTGACATTCATTAGTCATGCATTGTGTGGAGGTCAAGGTGGAGGCCGAAGAAGTGGAAGAGCTAGACCTCAATTCGAGAACTAAGTATGATAATCGGGTGAATCCACTCGAAGAAACATCCACCTTGCAGCTCGGTCCTAAGCAAGGGCAGGTCACTCAATTGGGGAGTCAACTTTTCGAGGATGACTAAAGTCGTATCCAAAAAACTATCCGGGAACACACTGACTTATTCGCATGGTCTGAGACAAACATGCCCTAAATTGATCCAGGATTTAACTGCCATAAGTTAGTTGTATGAAAAATGCAAATCTCATTGCACAAAGAAAAAGAAAGATGAGGGAAGAAAGGTGTCGAGTAGTAAGAAAGGAAGTTACCAAGTTGATGACCGCTCAGTTCATAAGAGAAATAGACTATACCACTTGGCTATCACGTGATCATGGTGAAGAAACAAAATGAAAAATGAAGGATGTGTACATATTACACACACCTGAATAGAGAATGCCCGAAGGACACATACCCACTCCCAATCATTGACCGCTTGGTTGATGAAACAACCAGACACAAATTGTTAAGTTTTCTTGATGCATATTCTAGATACAATCAGATAAAGATGGACCCGATGGACAAAAAGAAGACCATATTTATTACCAAATCTTTAAATTACTGCTACAAAGTTATGCCATTTAGACTGAAAAATGCCAGAGCTACTTACCAACATTTGATGGACAAAGTGTTCAAGGGTCAGCTCAGACAAAATCTGGAAGTCTATATAGATGACATGGTGGTCAAGTCTGTTATTTGGCAACCCACATCACAGATTTAGAAGAAGTTTTTTGCCAGCTCAGAAAGTACAACATAAGGCTAAACCCCTAGAAGTGCATCTTCGGGCTAGAAGGAGGAAAGTTCTTGGGGTTCATGTTGACTCATTGATGGATACACGCCAACTTGGACAAATGCCAAGCCATCTTTGAAATGAGGAGTCCCTAGAATGTAAAGGAAGCTTAGAGGCTAGCCGATAGAGTAGCCTTTTTATCAAGATTTTTGCTTAGAGTTGTCGAAAAGGCCAGACCAATCATGAACGTTCTCACTAAAGCCAAAAAATTTGTCTCGGATGAAGAATGCAAATAAGCTTTTTGGCAGTTGAAGGAAGCGGTGGCAACACCACCTGTCTTGTCAAAGCCTAACACCAGCAAAAGGTTGATTATCTACCTTTCTGTTTTGGATGAAGCCATAAACTCAGTGAACTAAAGCCGATATATTGTGAGTCGAGTACTTCAAGATCCAGAAACAAGGTATCGGGTGATGTAGAAAGTAGCCTTAGCGCTCATCAATGTGGCCCGTTATCTTCATCAATATTTTCATAGTCATCAAATCACCATTTAGATTGATTGCCCCATAGCTAAAATATTGCACTAGCCTGAGTTGGCAGGGTGGATGATGGTGTAACATCCCGGGTGCTGACGAGGGCGGGGAGTGATCACCAGTGCAATGAGGCACGGACAAGGAACGACTTCTGGTAGCCTTCCAGTGGGAGGGATACATGAATGAATCGAATACACACCCGAACGAGAGAGATCTAGAGGCTGTGTAGGTATGGGACTGTACAGTTGAGGATAACTTAAAGGAAATAATAGGTACTACCTATACCAACAAGGTGCATCTACTTTTCGGTAGCCCATAACTTAAGAACTCCATAGTTAAGCGTGTTTGACTTGGAGCAATTCTGGGATAGGTGACCTCCTAGGAAGTTTCTCAGGAAGTATGTGAGTGAGAACAAAGCACGCTGAAAAGTCTTGTGTTGGTATGTGGGGATAGTCATTGATCCTACAAGTGGCTGGGCGTTACAAGACAACAGTAAAATCACATTATACACAATAAAAAAATGAAGTAAATAGTAGAATATTCAAGAGGCCTTAAAAGATCAAGATAAAGACGATTTTAAATGTAACACCCTGTATGCATCCGGTTGTTAACATTCAATTATGGTTGTTAAGCGCAGCAATTAATATAACAAAATAATTAGGAAGTAGCTAATAAAATGATGTCATCATACGTCCACAATTAATAATAACTGTGCATTATGTTTGGTAATGGTTCACGAGTTTACAACCATATAAGACCCCGGGTACGTTCTCCCCTCAGGGTCGGGTTACAAAGCGCATAGAATACATATATAACAAAGCAGGGAGTCAATGCACTCGCAAAATAAAACTAAGGATTCATCTGGAACCCGTCCCAGCTCAGCCTCGTATCCGGAATCCTTCGGACTGCCCTGCTACTCGGGCCTCCTGCCTCGAGATCCACCATCCTCTCTCTGCTCATCACCTGCAAAGACATATAATTCCTCAATCGGGGTGAGATAAAAATCTCAGTAAACACAGCAATTAATATAACAAAATAATTAGGAAGTAGCTAATAAAATGACGTCATCATACGTCCACAATTAATAATAACTGTACATTATGTATGGTAATGGTTCATGAGTTTACAACCATATAAGACCCCGGGTACGTTCTCCCCTCAAGGTCGGGTTACAAAGCGCATAGAATACATATATAACAAAGTAGGGAGTCAATACTCTCGCAAAATAAAACTAAGGATTCATCTGGAACCCGTCCCAACTCAGCCTCGTATCCGGAATCCCTCGGACCGCCCTACTACGCGGGCCTCCTGCCTCGGGATCCACCATCCTCTCTCTGCTCATCACTTGCAAAGACATATATTCCCCAACTGGGGTGAGATAAAAATCTCAATAAACTCCGGGTCCTTGGAGGCTTCTCCTTCCCCGGGTTCACTTCCACAATACATAGCATCAAAACATGCATTACACAAGCGAGCCATCCCGGCTGTCATTCCCGCATCACATATATATAATCACATGGATATAGCAAGAGAAGATCATCCAATTTAATGGTCACATTCTCTGTATATCGTTGCCAGAGGAAGATCATCCAACTTAATGGGCACAATCCCTCAGGACTTCGGGCAGACACTACCTGAGGAAGATCATCCAACCTAATGGGCACATTCCCTCAGGGTTCTGCTTGGACGTATATGGCTCTTCCAAGAGAGGATCATCCTTGCTATAAGGGCACAACTCTCTCAGGGTTTTCATATATACTAATTGACCACTTAGAGTTGTTCCACATGACTTTGGCTTTAATGGAAGTCCATATTTTATCCATTCTACTGGCTAGAGAATCTCATACATCACAACATATCATCACAGTGCAAATCATATACATGTTCTCAATCAAAAGGCAGTAACACACAATTTCAATACATGCATCATGACATACAATAAGCATCACTCCCTCAGAGTGTGGTGGAACACGGTTCAGAGAAGGACTCTCAAGAATAGAGAGCTTACCTGTTCTAAGCGTTACACTGGTACTCTCGACGTTGCGGTCCCGAACACCACTAGCCTCTGTGTCACACCCTACATACATGCATGCAAGCGATCAATAGCGGTTCTCAACCATTGCATGTAAAGAAACTCTATTCTTTTCCAGGTTACAAGAACTAGTCAACCAACAGGTGACATGCAGACCCCCAAAAAGGCCTATCTTGACATAACCTAACCCAAAATCCATAACCGTTAGATTTCAAGGTTGGACCGATGTTTCTTACCTCTAAAAATTGTTAACGAGGCTAGAGAACAGCTTCTCCAAGCTCAAACATCCTAAAATCGTCTCCTTTCCCCTAAAATCAAAGCTTTCCCTCGCTCGTTAATGGAGGAAGCGGCGAAAGAAAGAAATAGAGTCTTTGGTGAAGAGTCAGAGAGAGAAATAAGTCATGTAAGGACATGACCCACACACACGTTACTTATATAACCAGTGAATTAACACACGTCACATACATCACTTAAGCCAACACGCGTCACTAAGTGACTTGGTGGTCAACGCGGATCGCGTGTATAAGGTAAGTTTGTGTAGGCACCAACTACCGGTTGGCGAGTCAAATATACTTTACCTATTTTACGTGTGACTACCGGGGTCTCTATATTCTTACTAACGCTGCCGGGTTGGTTTAATAACATGGAATATGCACGGGATATGTAACGACCTAAATATTTACTTATTTTTATTGTTACTTAAGGTTAAATTTC
>CM023945.1:3480459-3492293 GCA_013407115.1 Glycine latifolia | reverse complement strand
TTTTTTTTTAATTTTCATCCTAAGGGTATTCTAGTAATTTCTAATTTATGGAAAGAGTGATTTAGTCATTTCTCTTCAAATATACTTGTATCCAAACATCATCACATTTCCACAAGTGTTTAATAAAATTTTTAGGATGTTACAGGATACTATCCTAAGTAGTCCACTGTTGGCGGGAGCCAATGCTCCATGTTCTCGTGGGTTTATGTTAATAAGAAAGGGCGATACCCGGGTTGGCAAACCACGCGCATTTGACTTCTCCACTTGATATGCACAGTCCAGACAACCTTGTCTGGGGTCCTACCTTGGCATTTTATAAAACCCGAGGTCCCTCGTTTAATTGATTACAATGTTTATATAATCGATTACATAGAGCTGAGAACTCGTCCGGGTTCTTGCCTTGGCACTTCGTAAGTCCAAGGCTCCGCCTTCCACCGACCTCATCCAGGTTCCTTATTGAAATGACATCCCGGTCCCATGACTCTGGATGCCTCATTAGCGCTGACTTAGGAAAAGCGAACCCGGATTTGTTATAAACACCATTACCTCTTAATCATAATATTATTATATTAAAGTGCCAATGTGGACACCCAAAACCTTACAGATGGCATAGTCCATCAAACTTTGATAGTATGAAATTGCTTATGAGCCAAGAGGGAATGTTCGAGCCTAGGTGCTAGCCAATTTCATCAATGAACTTCATCCTCCACAGCCACGTTTGGAGCAAGAATGGTGGACGGTGCATGTGGATGGCTCTTCCAACCGACATGAGAGTGGGGCAAGGGTTATCTTAGAAGGACCAAATGGCATAGCCATGACACAATTTTTACTTTTCGGCTTCAAAGCCACGTGTAACCAGGTCAAGTACGAGGCTCTCCTAGAAGGATTGAGACTTGCCAAAGAGGTCGGTGCCTAAAGAGTCAGGTGGTGAAGCGATTCCAATGACGTCATTGAACAAATAAACAAAGTGTTTCAGATCAGGGATCCTCAACTCTTGAAGTACTATTATGTATTTGAGAGGCTCAAAGAAGAGTTTGAGGAAGATCAAGTGACTCACATAAGGCTAGTAATCAATGACAAAGCCGGTGAGATGGCTTGGCTGGCAACTTCACCTAAACTTAGGAAGTTGAAATCATTCATACTCCATTCGATTCTTGTACCCAGTGTTTCGGGCAAAAAATGTTTACAAATTGAAGAAAACTCTTTAGGATGGAATAAGGAGATAGTAGAATACTTGCAGCATGAGACACTACTAACAAACAAAGAGAAAGGAAAAAAAAATAAGAACACAAGTTGCCAGGTATATCTTAGTGGCCGATGGACTATATAGGAGAGGGTTTTCCTTACCCCTACTCAAATGTCTTGACCAAGACCAAGCTAACTATGTGCTCCAAAAACTACATGAAAGCGTTTGTTGTATGCATTCCAGGGAAAGAACAATGGCCCAACGAGCGTTGAGGGCCAGGTACTATTGGCCAACCTTAAGAACGAACTGCTCAAACTTTGTCAAAATATGCATCCAATGCTAGAAGGATGGAAATTTGATAGACTGACTGACCGAAGAGTTGCATCCTATTGTCTCCCCATGTCTTTCGTTGTTTAGGGAATGGACGTCCTAGGACCTTCCCAACTGCACCAGGATAGAGGAAATTCCTATTAGTAGTTGTTGAATATTTTACAAAGTGGGTCGAGGCCAAACCCTTAACAAAGGTTGGCCTAGTTGGCGGCATCATCACTGTTGTTTAGCACTTTGCACCCATGGTCAGAAATCATCTCTTGATTGATGAGATGGTCTGACTAAAAATCTTTGGTGAAGAAACCTTGGTTGGTTAGCATCGATAGGTTGGCCAAGGTCGAGGCTGGCTGAAACTCAAGCATTTCTTATTTAAGTCTCTTATCTCGGGAGTTAACATCCCTGTGACCCAAAGATTCCCCTGAGCTGCTTTGGTGTTCATGGTGACTCCTTCTTTTGTGATTGTGCTTTCCATCCCTCCCCTTAGGCTCTTTGTCGGATGAGGGTACAACATCAACTGGTGTGTCACGTGGTCCTGGTGTTTGGTTAAGAGGAGGGATCGATGGAGAAGGACCACCTCCAGCAACAATCCTATTCCTCCAAGCCAAGTAGAAGAAGTTCATATTGACATTAACTTGAGTCATGATTCCTACAAAATAACATAGGTGATAAATGAACAAGTTAGATACAGGAGTAAATAAACTGTTGGATATAGGGGGAGCTACTTGAAGCTTAAAGCTTAGGCAATGGAAGATTGTTTTGAGCTTTCCACATGCCTTGAAGAAAGTAATAAAATGTATAAAAAAGGCCAATCTATTGATCCTTGCATTGCATGCACTTAATCATTTTTAAGCTTGAATGTTTTCATCAAAGAGTTAAAGCAATTTTTGAAAAATAACTCAATAGGCAATGTTTTTGGAAAAATGCAAAAATCACTGGTTTAATCGATTACACTGTGGTTTAATCGATTATTTGCTTCATTTTTTAAATCTGGAAAAGCTTTGAAGAACAATTTAATTGATTACCATTGCTTGTAATCGATTACATAGTGTTAAAAGAAAATCATGTTTCACTGCTTTAATCGATTACCATTTATTGTAATTGATTACATAAGTTTCTGAGAAAAGCTTGTTACACTGGTTTAATTGATTACCATTTCCTGTAATCGATTACACAAGGCTTTTCAGGAATACATGTATCACTGCTTTAATCGATTACAACTAGTTTTAATCGATTATTTTGCTCGTTGATCAAACCCAAAAATGCTATGAACACTTTAATCGATTAAGTGACAATTTAATCGATTACACAAGGCTTTTTAATCGATTATCTGGCGCATTTAATCGATTACAGTTAGTTGAAAAAGTCTGTTATAAATAGAAGTGAGGCTTGGCTTGGTTTTTAATTTGAACACTTCGAATTTTCTGAATACATACAAGCCATCACAAAGTTAGAAAGTGATTTTCTGGGTTAAGCTACTTCTTGTCCCACTTTTTAATCTTCATGGGTATTGAATGATTTCTTGGGCAAGATTTTTCAAAGAAGAATAAGAGAGCATGTTCTGAAATTCATTTGATCATTCAACTCTGATTGGTAACTCACATGCATTCATATTCATTGGATTATCAGGTTGTTTCTCTCCATTCTCTTTGGGTGTAAAACTTGTTTTTGCAGTTTTGTAATTTTGATGCTATTGTAATTTGTTCTTTGAAGCTTGTCTAGAGTAGTGTTCTCTAGGAAAGAACAGAGGAGTGTTCTCTGGTTCTTGTTCTCTAGAAGTCTAATAGGGTTTTAGATTTCTTGTCTTTATCTAGAGTTGATAAAGAGTGTTTTGTAATAAAGCTTGTATGAACTAAAATTGATAATGGTGGAACTCTAATCTAGTGTTTATTAGAAGAAACTGGATGTAGCTTCTTTTGAGAAGTGAACTAGTATAAATTCTTGTGTTGATTTTCTATTCCTTAATCTCTATTAGTCATCTTGCTCATTTGTTCTTGGTATTTTTATCATTACTCACAAGTTCTATTTTTGAGCTATTGATTTCTTGAGCTGAGTAGTTTGATTGATTAAAAGCTTTCTTGGTTTCAAAAGTGATTAAGATCCTTACTCTGATTTGAAAAAAGAAATTTTTAAAAGACCAAGTTTTAACCAATTCACCCCCTCTTGGTTATTGTGGGTATTCCTATTGTTTTTCATAAACAACCAAAAGAAATATAACTGACCCTTAAGATCCCGAATAGGATATGGAGATTGGAGAAGTGACACTAGAAGTCAAGTAGGAAGTCACCAAGGGAGCGTTTCAAGGAAGTCAAGGTCTCAACATTCATCGGTGTTCAGAAACTCATTTGGATACTCATCGTAACGACAAGGGCACTGTTGTTAGTAGAAGGGAAACATGGGATTTCCCATTGAATCATAGAAAAAATTATTCCCAGTTATTGGCCTAATTGTTACTTTGAAGTAACTGGTCTTAAAATTTTTGTAGAAAGACGAGAAAATATGAAATAAAGGACGTTTTGGTACCCGGATCAAGGATACCCATCAAGCTTTGTCTAGCAGACAACTACAAAAGTAGCGCAAAAAGTGTTTGGGCGTCGCTGGCACAAAGCTATACAAGCAAAGTGCATGAAAAGCTTGCATGGCCGACAACCCATTCGAATGAAGTTATGTCAAAGCAACATTCAAATTGCGTAGGATACCCATAAGGAAGTCTTCAAACGTGACTCTTACATGTAGGTCTCAAAACAAGCAATCACACATATAAAAGTAGTCCCTGGTCATCCCCTCTCATTTAATAAATACAAACTCTGGGGAAGGAGTGGCATACGACTGAACTGTACGAAGGGTAACCAGACATTATTCCAGTTTTGTTATTGTACTAATCAACAACCAGCTCAAAAGGTTGAGCAAATCCAACTCGTGGGTGTATCTGGAGAAGTAGGTACCTACCTCACCATCAACTCATGTGTACCTAGGAAACATGATAGGGAGAGACACACTTTTCTCCTTCAACATTGGGCGCTTCTTCGGCTAAGATCGAACATCCATAGAAGGCCTCAGTTAGGCAGCAACAACCGCAATTGGAGTCGCAATGTTATCACCCACTCTTTCTGGTAATTGGTTTAGAAACACTGAGAAGTCACTCGACCCCTCCTCGGTGGAAGAATCACCTACTTAGGTGGAAGAATCCAGTCCTAACGAGTCAGAACTAGAAGACACCACCGTGATCTCTTCATCATACCCACGAACTTCTGACCCATTACTAACCAACTCCCCCAACGAACCTTCAACCGAAAAAATTATTTCTAGTTTGCAACATGTACTTGAAAGAAAAAGAATTTACAACACACTACTTGGTTGAAAGAAAAAAGTAAAGTAAGAAGTGAAGAGTGAATAGAGTTCCCCCTTTTATATAGGAGTTGGGCTTGTGTAGAAGCCCAACTGACAACCTCTCCCCATTGTCTAATAAGAAAAAAATCTACGGCTAGGAGCACTAGGCATTTTGGTACCCAATGTGGGCAGTTGAAGAGGCATGCGATCTAACAGTTACATCTTGGCTTCGAAAAACAGAATTGTTAGAGAAGAAAATGGTAATCGCTATGGCACTAACTTAGGGTAAAACCCTTCTTTTTGACTGAGGCCAAAAAAGGGGCTTGGGGGGCTAGTATACCGGATAAGTATTCAGATAGGACGACAAGACGCCTATATGGACACTGAACACTCAACATGCCCTATGAAGCCAAATACTATTTTAGCCATGTGTCTGCATAGTCTGTACAACATATCTCGACCTTCAACACCCGGGTACTATTTGGCGATGGTTATGGTTAATAAACCCACTTAAAGATAATTATCTAGTCATAAGCACTTAAACAAGATTAAGAGGTGTATTACCTAACTGGAAATTAAAACATGTAATCTCAAAGACCAAAGGCCCAATATGGTTAGTATATAAAGGGAAGAACCCCCTAGGTAAAGACTAGTGTTCACTTGAATATTCATTTGACATCATTGTTAGCTTTGAACCAAACCCTTACTTGAGCATCGAAGTGCCTTTTGCAAGTAACTCTCTTTTCGGATTCATATACACCAGATATACCGACAAGTTATCATTAGAAATGCTATTCAACATAAGAAGGGATCCTTCGGTAGTGGAGATAGTGTCCAGTCAATTCATGACAGGAACAATAAACATTGAACAAAGTGGGTTGATGTTCATAAATTGTTTTATTTTTCCTTAACGATCGACCAAGGATTAGCTTTAGACTTAAGGTTAATTATATTTATGGAATTTCCTACTATATATGTTCTTATAATCAATTCAACTATAATCATTTTTCCTATATATTACTAACTTAATTATTAGTTTCACAACAATGCAAATGATACATTCTAAATACATGCGATCATAAAAGTATATTGTGTTTGAAGGTAAAGGACACATTAACAACACCTTTAATCCAAGCTAATTGGGGTCAGTGGTAGATGAACCTAATTATAGATACGAGGAGGTTGAAAAAAGCTAAAAGCAAAGAAAGGGGAAGAAGGATGGGGAAGATGAAGAAGAAAAAGGACTAAAAAGGGACTATCTGGAACATAGAGATAACAACGGGTCTAACTATCCACCAAGCTTATAACTTTTCTCCATTCTGTCCTAAGATACACCGTTCGCCAATCTATATCTCACTTCATTAAGTCTTGTTTAACTACCTTTTCCCAGGTAAGTTTTGGTCTACCTTCTTTGTATCGAACTCTTGGTAACAAACCTTTGTTCTTACAAAAGCATCCAAGGGTTGTCTCATTACGTGGCCAAACCACTTCAATCTATGTTCCCTTATCCTTTCACTTACTGGTACTACTACTACCTTTCATCGAATATCTTCATTTCTTATCTTATCCATCTTCGTATAACCTCACATCCACCTTAACATTCTCATTTCTGCTATCTCTATTTTATGCTCATGTTGCCTATGTGTTGGCCAAATTCAGCTCCATATAACATTATCGGTCTAACAGTTGTTCAATACAATTTTCCTTTTAGCTTAAGGGGAATTTTGTGGTCACACAACAACCCAGATGCACTCTGCCATTTCATCCACTCTCTTTGATTCTATCATTTACATCCTCATCAATCTCTCCACCTTTTTGCAAAATTGATCCCAGGTATCTAAAAACATCTTTCTTGGGTACCTCTTGACCAAGTAGATGCACAGGGTCTTGATCATCATCTTTTATCAGTGAAAATTCACATTTCATTTGCTCAGCCTTGCTCTAGCTTAACGTGAGTCCTTTAGACTCTAAAGTGCTTCTCAACAATCCAAGTCTCCTATTAACACCATCTTTGGTTTCATCAGTAAGCATAATATCATCTACAAAAAAGCATACACCATGACACTTCCTCTTGAATATATTTTTTCTAGTTCATCCATCACTAAGTAAAAGAGTTAAGGACTAAGAGTCGAACCTTGGTGTACACCTACCGTGATAGAAAAATAACTTGATGTTCCATTGCAAGCTTTCACACATGTTGTAGCCCCATCATACATATCCTTGATTGCATTTACATACTTTAATGATACTTTTTTCTTCTCAAGAGTCCACCATTAAAATTTTCTTAGGACCCTATTGTATGTTTTCTCAAGATCTATGAACACCATATGTAAGTCTTTCTTTTTTCTCGATACCTTTCCATTAATTATTGCATTAAGAAAATGACTTCCATGGTACATCTTCTTTGCACAAATCCAAATTGATTACCTTGGTCTCTCTCCTTAAGCGATGTTCAATAACTCTCTCCCACAACTTCATAGTATGGTTCATAAGCTTAATCCCTCTATAGTTAGAACAATTTTTGATATCTCCCTTGTTTCTATAAATAGGCACAAACATACTTTTCCTCTAAGCCTCATGCATCTTATTTGTTTGAAGAATCTTATTCAAAATATTAGTTAGCCATTTTATTGTCACATCCCCCAAGCCTCTCAACACTTCAATAAGGACGTCATCAAGTCCCAAAACTTTATTATTCTTCATCCTCTTTAAAGCCTCATTAACTTCATGTGTATTAATTATGTACACAAATCTTTTATTCAAATCATCATAAGCATCCTCCTAGTCCACCTCACTTTTATCATCATCCCTATTAAAATTTTTGTTAAAGTAGTTCATCAATCTTCCATTTACATCTTCATCTCTTACCAAAAGTTTTTTATTTTCATCCTTGATGCATCAAACTTGGGTGAGGTCTTTACTTTTCTTATCCCTCATTTTTGCAAGTTTGTATATACCTTTTTCACCATCATTGCTCCCAAGATTTTTATACAAATCGACAAAAACCTTGCCTCTAGCTTCCTGCACTGCTCTTTTTACATTTTTTCTCACTAATCTAAACTTTTCCAAGTTCTCATCATTGGGACTTTTATGCAAAGATCTAAATCATTCCTTTTTCGGTTTAATTGTCTCTTGCACTTTCCATTCTACCACCATGTTTGCTTTGTAAGAAATTCGTTTCCTTTGCTTTCTCTCAGCACCTTCCTTCCCACATTTTGGATACACTTAGCCATCTCATTCCATATATCATTTACTTCTCCAACAGACTTCCACGATCCTTCACACAACATGTTTTCCTTGAACTCTATTTGTTTTTCCTCATTTAGCTTCCACCATCTTAACCTTGGGTTTTGAACCCTCTTCTTATTCTATCTCATTTGATACTAGTTGAAAAAGGTTGTAAGTTTTTGTATATTTCATATTAGGGGTAGTATTCATTGTTTTACTCATGCCAAATTTTATGTAAGTGACTTACAAGCATATTTACATGAGATGGGAGTTAGAAGAGTATGAGATAAAAGTATCTTCGCCTCTTATAAATTTAAGGATAAATTCATATATGGAGGATAAAAATGTGGAATCTAAGAAAATATTTTGTTGTTTTAGACCTTGAGGTTTCTCATAATATATAAATAGCCTAAGTAATAAGATTACAAGGAAAGGCACATGATGTCATGATTTATAAAATTTTAATCTCTAATTTCTTCAATGTCCTTGTTCATTCTTGCAAAAATTCTTAGTTTTTTGTTTTAACATTGGACATTAGAATTATTGACAAGATAATATGTATTTTTACACACAATCTTCTACTATTCACTAGAATTAGTGAATATTTATTAAGCACTGTCACTCCTCTCCATAATAACCTTACACCTTTTCATAAATTTGAAATAACTCAGTTCAATTAGCAACATTACAACATTAGTAATAACTTGGGTTCTGCAAGGAGCAGGGGTATTGATATTGGAGATTTCCTATTTTTGCCTGCAATTTTCTAAATACACCTCTCCACATTTTTTTGTAATTTTTAATCTATATTGAACCTAAGAACGCTTATACTTTCCAAGATAAGGGAAGATACTAATGATCGGATGATGCTCAACTTCTTTATATTCCCCTCTGCATGACTCTGTTGTTGAACATGAATCTCACAATGCAACACTCTCGGTTCACCAGATTGTTGGTATTTGAGAATGCCAACATTAACAAATATGTGCAATTGGATTATGAGGTTCTTTATGATATTGTCATTTTCGTATTTAAATTCATTACTCCAGGCTCTAGTTGTGAGTATGTGTTTTGTTTTCTGGAGATAAGGAATAAGTTTGAATAATAATTGAATTGTGTTCTACTTTGGATTGCTATGATACTGGAATTAATGTTATCCATTTTTTTTCTTTCTAGAGAAATACGGTACATTTTAGGGGTTTAATTGTTATTTGGCTCTTTGCCTCTTTTTCTGGGTATTGTAGTTTTAGGATATTATTTCTAAGCATGTCTACTTTGTTGCTGCCCATATATATTTCGGTCTAGGTCTAGGTAATATTCTTGCAATGTAGAAATGCCTTTCTTCCTGTTAATGGTTTTGGATCTTATTTACCCATATTTTAAATTTTGGGCTCTTTGGTTTTGTTATTTTGTATCTTGACAATAGTCCAATGATAGTTAATTGGTTCTAAATTTCAATGTTTTAAACCTACACAGGCATATTCTGTTGTTGTGGCACATATCATATACTAGTCATTATTCAAGCTTTATCCAAAGTTTTCAGGAATGACTGGGACTATCAAAATGGAAGTAAAGATTTATATAGTTTTGACATTTCATTTGAGTTGTCATTACTATTATAATTTGTGCTATTATGAGTTCTTGATGACTATATATCATTGCATGAGAAAGAGTTCTTAAAAATGTTCCAAATGCCAGTTATTGAAGTGCCCATAAATCTTCCCCAAAAGATTTTCCTATTCAAGCTTTTGTTGTAGGACATTTAATATTCATTAATGTTGCTTCTTAAGTATCTTTAGTTTCAATACAATTATTTTTATTTAAGGTTGTGGGAAGTGGGAGCAAGTTCGCCGAGAAGTTGAATATATATTTAGAGAAGGTTGTCCTATCTTAGTTGGGACAACTAGGTAATTATCATGTTCTAACATAGCAATATGAATCCTAGGATACTATCTATGATTGCATAAATGTCTAGAAAAATGAAATCAATTTGTATCACTTTTGTAAGTAGATTCTTTTTTTGGCTTAATTACATTTATGGTTCCTCTAATTTGGTTTCTGTTTGAGTTTTGTCCTCCATGTTTTTTTTGTCTGAGCCACTTAAGTCTCTTAAAAATGTAGCCAATTTGGTCCCCTTGTTAATTTTTTTTCCTATCCAAAACCCTTGATTCTCATTTTCTGCTCAAAATATTTACAAATTTAAACAAAATAAATATTAAAAAATTAAAAACTATGACGATTCCTAGAAAACTGTCATAGAAAACTCAACATCTATGACAATTTTCCAAAAAATCATCATAGAAAGTTCATCTTCTATGACGATTTTGTGACAGTTTCTAAAAAATTGTCATAAAACTACAAGTAAAAAGATTATCATTATAAAAATGCAACATGTTCTATGAAGGTTTTAAAACCCTTGTGGAAAGCAGCCCACATTCTACGATGGTGGATTCCATGGGTCTTATTTGAAGTAGTGGATAGATAATTGAATTTGCAAGAAGACATAAACATTACGATTTGAATCATTATTGGCTGTAAGTTGTATTTTACACTTGTTCTTTTCCCTCTTTCAATGTAAAATACATGGTAAAGTATGAAAAACATGTGTTAATAGTAGCTACTAATGAACGTTAAGCATTATTTGGTAAAAGGTGCTGATTTTTGAACCACACAATAATTGGTTTGGGAGTTTCTATACATGAACAAATACTTTTTTTATATAGAAACCAAAGTATTTCATTTCATTCAACAGAAGAACATCAACACAAGATGGTAAATGATCAAGGTCTTGGTAGCTAGTATGAAATTTTGATACATTTGCCAAAGTATGAGCAACATGATTTGTTTACTTCCTAATAAAAGTTACCATTGAGTTTTGAAGAAGTTAAACAAACTTTGCACCTAGACCAAATACATGTACAAATACTTAAGATTTTATATTTTATATTTCTGAAATGAAATGATATAAAATTAGAGGCATAAAATAGTGAGCATACAATTTGGCAAGAGCATTCTCTAAACAAGTAGAAACAAAATAAGTAAATCAATGTACATTTTTTATCAGACAAAATTCAAGATGTTAGGTATTTGTCTCCTTTTACTTGGAGGCTTGGAGCTAGTTTTGATGAACTAAGAAATTATGAAACAAGATATGAAGTTTTATATTCAATTTAATTTATTATTATTTCATTCTTCATAATATAAATAAAAATTTAATAATTGAATAGTACTTGTGAAATGTGATACTAGCAACAAAGGTGAGGGGAAGGGGTAACTCCTTTCGAGTAGAAAAAGGCTCCAAGAGAAGAGAGAATTTAAGAAATTTTTTTCTCAAGTAATGATTTTATGTTTTCATTCATCACATTTAGCATACTTATAGTGTGAAGATCTCAATATTTCTAATATAATAGAACTCACACACGTGCCTATGCTCTAATAGAAAATGGAATCTAATAACTAATCTCTGAGCTAATTCAATTGTAATGAAAATGACTTTAATCCTTTCTCTTTTACTTCAGATTTAACATGTAATGAAGCCTTTTAAGCAAGACTGAAGGGATCTTGTTTGTTGGATATAGGGGGAGCTACAAGAAGATTAAAGCAAGGATGAAGTAATTGGCTTGATGTTTTAGCTTTTTACATGCCCAATCAATTTGAAGGCATTTGTAATTTGCCTAAGTGGTTCAAGTACATTGCCTTGTGATCCTTGCATTGCATTGCATTCTCATTAACATACATACATGTTTTTCATCAAAGTATTAAA
>CM023945.1:3434850-3480359 GCA_013407115.1 Glycine latifolia | reverse complement strand
GAAGTAATTGGCTTGATGTTTTAGCTTTTTACATGCCCAATCAATTTGAAGGCATTTGTAATTTGCCTAAGTGGTTCAAGTACATTGCCTTGTGATCCTTGCATTGCATTTGCATTCTCATTAACATACATACATGTTTTTCATTAAAGTATAAAAGCTATTCAATGATTTTAAAAGAAGCTAAGTTCTCATGGTTATGTTTTTGGAAAAATGAAAACTTACTGCTTTAATCGATTAAAGGCTTTGTTCTAAATCTGGAAAAGCCATGAAGAACATATTAATCGATTACAGGATTCTTGTAATCGATTACATAGTGCAATATGAAAATCATGCATCACTGCTTTGATCAATTACCATGTTATGTAATCGATTATCTTAGTTCTTTAGTCTATATGCATTACTAGTTTGATCAATTACCATGTTATGAAAATCATGCATCACTGCTTTGTGGGTTTGCTCTTTATAAATAGACATTGAACGAATTACTCTGAGTATGTGTGACTTACCCAAAGATTTCTAAGTTTTCTCAGAGTCCAAGATACTGATTTTTTCTGAATGAGAAACACATCTTGTGAGATCAAGATTTCTGATTTTTAGAGATGATGTGTTAAAGAAAAAGAGTTTTTCGAGAGTTTTGATTCTGAGCATTGACTTTCATACAACCTGGATTGATTGGTAACTTCATCCATTCATTCATTCATACATTGAAGGATCACAGGTTGTGTCTCTCTTGAATCTTTCTTTAGAATTTTTTGTGTATTAAAATTCTGCTGTGATATATCAAAGTGATTCTTTCAAGCTTTCTAGAGTAGGTTCTCTAGGGATAAAGATCTGAGTAGGGTTCTCAGGATCTTTGTGATTTGTTTTCTAATAGTGTTTTAGAATTCAAATTCTTTATTTAGGGTTGATAAAGATAATCACTTGTAAAGAATATTTTATTTAGTGAAAACTCTAACCTATTGTTGGTTGGAAGATACTGGATGTAGCCTCCATGTTAGTGAGGTGAACCAGTATAAATTGCTGAGTCTTTTATTCTAATTTTGTGTATCTACCATTGCTTGTATTTGGCTAATAAAAAATTATTAGCAAAGAAAGTATTTCTGTCATTGCATGCATAACAAGGTGGATCTTGATTGAAAGAAAAAGTCTGGTTTTACAAAAGGTGATTGAGTGATACGATCCAAGTTTTAATTCCGCAAATTGTTTGTTTTAAATATCTGTTTTAAACCAATTCACGCCCCGTCTTGGTTTATTTGAAGTGTGTTCATTGTGTTTTCATTGTTTTGCTTGGGCCGCTCTCTAGACGTGAGACTCACTTTCGTGTTGACACTCTATTTAGGCCAATAGGCCCATTATGACACTCGGGTTTAGACTAGACATTTGTGTCCTATCAATGCCCCCCTCCTCTAACAACAACCTTATCTTGAAGGTTGAAATTAGGGTAAGCCTTCCTAAAAGACCCTTCATTTTTTCCCACACATCCTCAAGTGAAGAGAGACCATCCTACCTCATAAGCAGTTGTGAGGAGTCTCCCTTGGTTGTGCGTAGTGTGTAACAAAAAAGCACGAGTGAAGGGATCAATGGTACTAGAGTACTAGTCACAACCTTTGATAAAGGAGGAGTCACCTGCGGAGGAGTCCTATGGAACATCTTGAGCTTGCAGATATATGAAACACTGAATAGAACCTAGCTTTCAGTGGTAACTTAAGTTGGTAAGCCACGACCCCAATGTTGTAGAGGATCTTGAAAGGTTTAAAGAAACGAGGGATAACTTCATGGAGCCACGAGAAGTGAGGTTTGGTGGTATGGTTGTAGTCAGAGCCATACCCGAGTGCCTTCCTCAAAGTTGTGATCCATATGATGAGCGCTCACCAGAGAACTTATGCAAAGCTGGGTAGAATTGAGGTTGTCTTTGATTATCTAAAGTTGAGCGCATCGAAGAGGGAAAGTCCTGTCCAATGTTGTCACCATGGTGGACCCAACAATGTATGAATAGAGGGAAGGTGGTGTGCACTCATACAGTTCTGTAAAAGGGGACATCCATATGGCAGAATGGTATGTGGTGTTATACCAATACTTTGCCAAAGGGAGAAATTGAGTCCATTTAGTCGAAGAATCGTGAGCAAAACAATGCAGAAAACTTTTTAGTGTCCTATTTGTGACCTTCGTCTACCCATCAGTTTGGGGGTGATGTGTGTTGCTAAAAGCTAACATTGTGCCCTGCAATCAGAACAAATCCCACCAAAATAGACTAACTAAGACATGATCTCAATCACTGACAATAGTTTTTGGCAAGCCATGGAGTTTGTAAATTTCCAACAAGTGAAATAACAACAATCACACTAGGAGGGGTGTTGAATAGTGTGGTAATCAAATGAAATTAAACTTTTAAGGTAGGTATAGATGAAGATATAGAAGAAAGATAGGTCGTCCACTGAGGAGAAAAATAGATTTTAATGAAGACAAGTTTTATTGTCTAGAGACTTGACAACAAAGAGTCTTTTTAAAGCAGTTTTCAAATAAACACCTGGTATTAAAGAAGTAACAAAGAGTTTTAATAGAATGCTTAACAAACCATATAGGAGAAAAGAATAAATTCTTGGTTTGTATTGGTTCACTCAACCTAAGCTACGTTTAGTTCTCCTTTACTCAATAGTAAATGGTTCTATTAATCAAAACTTGATTACAAAACACGTATCCTGACCTATCACTCCTGGCTTTACAAGTATTCTTAATACCACTTCTAGCACATTCTTAGACTCCCATTGAATCTAAGAAACCCAAGTATTGTTTAACATTAACCCACTCTTGTCTTTCACAAAAAGTAGTTTGAATGATTATGAGTATTCAACAATACTCAAAGAATATATAAGCAATAAAGCTCGGTTACAAAATGACTTTGCTTAGCAAAGAATAAACAATGAAAACGTTGTATTGGTCATCTAGTAATTTCAACATAGTTTCACTTTAGATAAGTTCTTGCTTTTTCGTTAGTTTTTCTCACACTACTTTTTAGGTAGAGACTTCCTTTTATAGACTTTGATGAGGGATCTGTTACAAGATCAACGTCGATTCCTTGAAAAGGACATTGTCTCACAAAGGAAGATAAGGCTACATGGTGTCCTCTAATTTGCAAGGAATTTCACGGTAGTACATGTAGCATCATGTGCTCCTTGTCCTTAGCGAAAAAGACCTTTAGAGAATATTTTGTGAATACCTTCTATTTCTTATATTATGTCATTTCCTTAAATTCAAATTTTAGCAATTCAAAATAAAGAGAGGTAAAATGAATTTGTATAGGATAGAACAGGTGTACTTCCTCTTTTTTGGTTATCACATACTTTTTGCCCAATGTTGATCATTCCAAAATGTGTGTGAGTTGCTTACTCACTGGACACATGGAATGACCAAAAACCTAGTGTATAACACTAATTGTCATAAAGAGTAGACGCCGTTAGATTTTAGCGCATTGGACGCTGGATAAACAGAGCAAACTTTCTTGGATGATACAAAGTTTTGTTAAGAGCTTTAATATTTGAACCTGTCCACTTATCAAAAACTCATTAGCACATCAATAATTTATATTTATTGTTATTCATCAAAATCCAAAATAGATTAGAAGAGTAGTCGTCCAGACCTAACAAGAAGATGGGATATATGGTGGTCGTAGTGTAATGAGTCTGAAGTGCAATGAAATGAGTGCACTTTGTCAAATGATCCTCCATCACCCAAATCACAGTTTTACCCTATGAAGGACGTAAGTGAGTTACAAAGTCCATTGAAATATCCTTCCGAACTTGTTGGGGAATAGGTAATGGTTAAAGAAGTCCAGCTTGTTTATGAGAAGGGTACTTATATTGTTGACAAATTGTGGAGCCACAAATATATTCCTTGACATCCCTTGCCATATTAAGCCAAGCAAAAGAATCCATTAAGCGAGGAAAGTCCCCTTAATGCTTGAGTGACCACCAATTGCAAAGCCATGCACACACGAAAAAGTAAGGACGTAACTCTGATTCCACAAGAATGAAGAGACTGGTTTGATACAACAGCAGTCCATCCTAATAATTAAAATCCTTGGCAAGTAAAGCTGAATCTTGGCCTAATTTGTTGTTGAGTAACTTTTGACCAACTTGATGGTTTTTGTAGAAATGGCGAAGTTGATCCCAGAAGTCAAGTTTGCTGGTGGATGTAGCCACTCTAGATAGAGCGTCTGCCACAACATTTGCATGACCATAAGTATAGAAAATTTCGTAGTCATAACCAAGCAACTTGACTAACCATTTTTGTTGTGCAGGTGTTTGAATGGTTTGGTTAACCATTCCTCCAAGACTTTATTGATTGGTGTAAATGCAAAAGTGGCGGCTCAACAAGTAATGACGCAATTTTTGAACTACATATGTAATGGCAAACATCTATCATTCATAACCAGACATAGCTTGCATTCGAGGCAAGAGTTTGTGATTGAAGAAAGTAATATGATGAGTAACTTGCAGAAGTATTGCCCCTATAGTGAGGTCAGATGCATTAGTGGTAACATCAATAGTGACAAAAAAGTATGGAAGTCCCAAAACAAGAAGGGTCATGATAGCCTGCTTAAGCTGTTGAAATCTAGCAATGGCTATGTCATTCCACACAAAGGACTCTTTCTTGAGTAAATATGTCAATGGGCTAGCGATGGCTGCATAATGACATACAAACCTTCTGTAGTATCTAGTCAAACCCAAAAATGCAATTAATGTAGTAATAGAATAAGGTTGAGACCAAGCAGCAATGATAGATAGATTTTCTAGGTTACTAGAAACACCATTGGAAGAAATAATATGGCCAAGGCAAACAACTAGAGTAACTTCAAATTCACATTTAGTGATTTTAGGGAATAAATAATGTTGTTGTGATGTTTCCAATACCTACTTCAAATGCTCAAAAACTACTGACATGAACTTGCAAAGAAAAGGATGAAAGACTTTTTCATGGTAGCTTGAAAGGTGGTAAGAGCATTGGTAACCTAAACGACATTACCAAAAACTCAAAATGACCATTGATGGTGTGAAATGTGATCTTAAAAGAATCCTTAGGATTGAGTAACACTTGGTGATACCTAGAGCAAAAATCCAACTTGGAGTAGGAGCCATGCAGTTCATCAAAAAGCTCATCAATAGTAGGTATGAGGAATCTATCCTTTACTGTGATTGCATTGAGGGCACGATAATCAATGCAAAATCACCATGTCTCATCCTTCTTCTTAACTAGTAAAATTGGGGATGAAAAGGGAATGGTGTTGGGTTTTATGATACCATGTTGTAACATTTCTGTGTTGATATTAAGGATATCTATATGGTTTGATGTTGATAGGTTTTAAGGTGGGCAAAAGGTGGATGCAATGGTTCTATTTTGTGGCAGGGAGGTAATCCATGTGGTGTAGCAAAAATTAGTGAGAATTGAGTCAACAGAGAAGCTACAATAGGAGAAAAGTGTGAGACATCTAAAGTGTTAAGACAAGGTTGCTCAAAGGGAGTCTCGATAGCCATGTAAGTAACAATATGTATTGACTCCACTAAATCTGTGAATATATATATATATATATATATATATATATATATATATATCTGCAAAATTTGGAATAAAAGGCATAGGTCAATGTGTTATGGGTGGTACCAACTAATGAGATGGGTTTATTTTGGTAGGAAAACTAGATGGAAGGAATGGAAAAATCAAACAAAAAAGTGCCTAAGTTTTGTAACCATTGGACTCCAAGTACCAAATTAGGGCTATGGATTGGTAAAACATGAAAAAAAAAAGGAAAAACCTAACCCGCATTGTGACAGGAATATCAGAGTAGCTTCCTAAACATTGGATTGTATTTCCATTGTCGACGATGATTGAAAAAGGCTTGATGGTGATCAAAGAGAATCCCGAAAATTCAGCAACTCACGACTGCATAATATCGCGCGAGCCTCCCGAGTTGATGAGAATAGTAACATCCAAACCCATTTGTCATGGCAATTATAACATAAACCCTTACTATGACGTTCTTGCATTTCAGCTGAAGAAACATGGTGCATGGATAACTTTGAAGAAATCAGGGGTGAAAAAATTAGTGGTCCCAACACATATGGTTGAACAAGCATCACAATGGAGGGGGAGGAAAAATGGATGGAGCAAGCAGTAGCACAGGATTCATGTAACGACCCGCCTCGTCGCTATGATATCACTAACTCTAGCTCATGCAATTTTAATTTTTAATAAAAACTCCATTAATTTGATTATAAAATGGTAGTAAATTTTTCGCGATAATACAATTATCATACACACGATGCAATTACAATTATTGAATACATACATATATATATATATATATATATGTGTGTGTGTGTGTGTGTGTGTGCATATACTAAACCAGTACACATCATTCACATATTTAAAACTTAATTTATTTTTACATGTACTTACACCTCAACATTTATATGTCTAACAAAAGAATCAAAGGACTAACTAAGGAAGAGTTGATTAACAAAACACAACTCTTTCCAAAATAAATTCCAACGTTGTCACTTTGGCTTGGCGGCTCCAACAAAAGAAATCTCTCTCCAATATCACCTACTGCTGATCATATGCTCCTATCACAGGTACCAACCACACGACACAAAAATTGCAAGGGTGAGTTTATTTAACAAAACCAACAAGCCTTAGATAACACTAATTAGAAAGGAAACAATAATAACAACCACAATTATTACCAAAAATTCATCAGTTCAATACACACTCAACACACCAATCATCCAATTCATTTCACAAATCAAACAATCATCTTATGAATGATGCATGCTTTTGAATTTACTCTCACTATGCAATGTGGTACCATATCCAGGGAAATAGCCTCTCACAGGAAAAATGATTCACCGCCTATTAGGGCCACCCTGTCGTGCACTGGCCATTCCCCCCCCCCCCCCCCCCCCCCGGGGTGATCAGCCAGAACCGCTAGGGAATTCCAAACCCGATGGCCCCTTAGTACCTGCGTTCTCAGCCCACTGAAACCCACAGGTACACACGTGCCTTCATTCTATTTCCATCAATGCAAATGAAGTATGAAACATGGGCATCATCAATGTATGACCTGGCTAGGAACACATCCTTCCTCACAAGGGTAACCTGTCATAGATCCCCATGTACATACATAACACACCAATATGGGCTCACCGATGCACTGACCGTGGCTAGGAACACATCCTTCCTCGCAAGGGTAGCCAACTGGTCACTGTATCCTAGGTGGACGTACACATCATACAACCATGGGCACCATCAATGCATGACCTAGCTAGGAACACATCCTTCCTCGCAAGGGTAACCCGTCATGCACCCCCCATGGGTATTCATGTGTATCCACATCACACAATGACATTGTTCACATCAACATTATCTCTCATCAATGTCATTATCAACATCACATTATCTCAATATCATTAGCATACATATCAAACTCATGTCATTTCATCTCAACATTATCTCATTTCAACTTTATCAACTACATCAATGGCATATCAATTTCAATATCATCAATGACATCACAAGCAATTACATTTCACATCTATACATAATACATATGCTTGAGATTCACATTTCTCAGGTCTTAATACAACCCAAATTTCATACATTCACAATTCATCATACCCCAAGACTGATATTTTTAGGAAAATTCTAAATTAAAGAGGACTACAATATAGAAAACAAACTCTTATGCCCATTTAAAAGTTTAATAAAGAATTAAATAGGTGTAAAATTTTGGGCAGAGTCTCATCTGTAATTAAGACTTTTCCCAAAAATCCAATCAATTACAACAGCAACATCATTGACAGTTTAATCCATCAATAACAAATTCATCACATCCCATTAGTTAAAAATACAGTTTTTCTTGAAAATTAACACACATCAATCATAAATACATTGCATCTCAATAGTTAAAAACGTAGTTTTTATTGAAAATTAACACACAGCAGGGATAGGCAGATATCCTCATAGTTGGACTCCCTGACCCCCAACTATGGTACCAAAATTATAACTAAATAATAAACTCTCCTTACCTATCTCTATCCCTCTGATAGCCCCCTTGTAGAGTTGTTTTGAGCTCTCTTAAGTTCACGTGCCTTGGTCTAAAAGCAGAGCGTTATATACCAAATTGAAAATAATTTAGTATAGATTTCTCACCATACATGATTCGGTTTTGTGCTAGTCTACAAGTTATTAAATTCCCATATTTTAGTATGTTAAACTAGACTTCCTAAGATTTCTAACCAGATATCCCATGCCTTATTTGGATGTCTAATAATAAATGAATCTGTATGGTGAGAACAGTTTTGGATAGCTTGGGTTCAAATAAATTTTGGGCATGATTCACTACTCAGTTTGGTTCCATATTTTTGGACAATAGATAGGACATCCTAAGCTTTAAAATGAATGGTCAAACACCTAATCTGATTAAGTACAAACGGAGATATTAAATTCTAAAAACAGTCCAAAATTTTAGTTTTAAAACCATACAAATTTTAACAACAACACTAACCAAAGTATTTGGCTGGAATGATTCAAGAGCTTGAGGAGCAAAGTTGCCCTCTTCTAATAGAATATTTTGAATGAAGAAATGATATGTAAACTTGGTGAAGGCTACGGTTTGAGTGATAAGAAGAGAACAACAAATGACATCAAAGAGAGAAAAGGAAGAGAAAGTGAACGTGAGGTTTAGAGGGAGCTAGCAATTCATGTGCAGATTTTTATTACCAATGGAGTGTTTATAGTAAAGAATATAGTTAGGATAGAAAGAAATTAGTTAAAATGTAACCTAGTTAGTCTTTGGTTTGGTTCCAATGGAACTAAGTAATCATGACCTAAAGATATTTTAATTCTTATGCATTAAATCATCATTACTAAGCATGCTTACTAAGCAAAATCAAAGATTCATTCATAATTTCTAGGTGTTCACGTGGAAGCTTGCTAAGAAGGCTGGTCTTCTTTTATTTTATTCACACAAGGCATGCATTCACCTTATGATTCACACATTCACGGAGACACACACACACTTGCACGGCTGCTTCTCCATTTCTATTGATTTTACTTAAAAAAATCTCAGGTACACATGCAAGTGGTTGCACCTAAGTTGAGTGTTTATACGTACTTCATGTGCTTTCTAATTAAGGTAATGACTAATAAGGTGTCATTCATCTAAATTTTTAAATCTTTATCCCATATTCCACATGACTAGATCTCTTTATATTACTAAAATTTTATTTCTTTCCTTGAGTTTAATGATCATGACTAAATCTACTCTAAACACTTCTAAACTTGTCACTTGGATCCATCAGTTTCCTATACTATCCTTCTTGTATCACACTATCATCTCAGGTGTCTCTCATGTGATAATTTTCCTCATTTTATTATCACATAGTCTGAAACTATAGGTCATGATAGTTTTAAATACTCATGCGATCTTCCTTCATTTTTACTATAAGGTTTGTTTTCTTGCATTTATTATATTGAGTAGCAAAATTTAGCAACTTATCTTCTGGTTTACCTAATCATAAATTTTTGGCCAATAGGTACTTCTAGTTTTCTTGTGATGTTTGTTTGTTCCTAAGGATATTTTGGTATTTTGTCATCCCAGGGGCATTTCTATAATTCCTTCAAATTTCCACAAAATATCTAAGGAAAATATCCAAGGGTATTTTGGTAATTTTACACTCAAGGGTATTATGGTAATTTGTCTCACTCAAGGGTATGATTGTAATTTCAACTTCAAAATATCTCACCAAAATATCTATGGGTATTATTGTAATTTTCTTAACCTTAAGGGCATTTTTGTAATTTCTACTGGGTAATATGGTAATTCTCACATCAAGGGAAAGGTTAATATGATCATTTCTCTTCAAACATTTTTGTAATATCTCTAATTATATCTAATTAATATTTCACACAAATAATTCAAACATAGACCAAATCAAACTTCACATAACATAACATTTACATCAAGTAGTTGCACAAGGATAATTCACACAATATTTCAACCATATATTTTTAGTTATCGAAATTTCAGGGTGTTACAATTCACATAGCTTATCCTCCACTGATCAAGCCAGTCCCATGGTCTGTGCCAAATTTTGGGGTGGATAGATGGTGGGTTCAACTTTGATGTCCGTGCACAAGCCAAAGAGAAAACAATTGAGAAGAAGATCCACATTCATGTCATTAACGCAATTTGAGAATGTTTCAAATTGTTACTAGTAGTCGGTCACATTAATTGTTTGCTGCAACTTGAACAAAGCCATTTGGTGGTTGACATAAAAAGATGGCCAAAAATGATTTTCCAAAGCAAGGACTCTCATGAAGAAAGGAGTAAGACCCAAACTGTTAGTGAGAGGACGAGAATTTCTTCAATCCGTATGGGCTTACGGATTCACACTTGTTTTACGAAATAATTTAACAATAATGACACATGCAGGTCTCGAACCTACAACCATCGCATTATTAATACAATGCTCCAAACAACTGAGCTAATAGATCAATTATATTTAAAAATAATTAATGTCAATATATATAACACTAAATTTTTTAATGTATATTTAACACACATATAAGTTTGCATAATAGATTTTGTAACAATAAATTTTAATCTAATGATGTATTTTTTTACATATAAAAATCATAGGTTTAACAAAAATTTATGTGTATTAAATACATTATTAGATCAAAATTAATTGTTACAAAATTTATTATATAAACTTATATGTGTATTAAATGTACATTAAAATTTTTAGTGTTATATATAGCAACATTAATTAATTTTTAACATAATTAGTCTATTAACTCAGTTGGTTAAAGTGTTGTGCTAATAATGCGAAGATCATAGATTCGAGACTTATATATGCCATTATTTTTAAATTATTTCGTAAAAGATATTTAACATAATATTGGTACTCTTGCTATACATAGGAGCAGTGTTATCAAACCCATTCCGGACCGGGACCCAGTGGCCCAGTTCCGCTTTTAGATCGGTTACACAGTTGACTCAAATTGATCTGATCAAACCTGACCGGGTTGGACCAACATTATTTTTAAATAATAATTTGGAAAAAATAATTGTTTTTTGAAAAAAAATTGGATTTTGGAGTATGAATGATTTTTTCTTACTCAAGTAATGTTAGTTATATACTTATATATAATAGATACATATATAATTTTGATTTTTTAATATATACCGGGTCAAACCGGGCCAATTACTGACCCACCAGTTGGACCACTGACCCACTACCTCAACCTGGTCAATGACCGAATTTCACAACTATGCATGGGAGACCCTTTCCCCTTGTCCTCTAATTCAAGTAAATCAGTGTGACCTTATCACAAACACTGAGGAATGCTCACCTAAGTGAGCTTAAAATAACTTTATGCTTGGAAAATCCATTTCAATGGATTAGATACATCAAATGGAGTAAGAGTAACTTTGGCGTCCTAGATCAGAATGGATCGAGAAGAAGAAGCCAAAGTTACAGTCGTATTCTAAATCTGATCACAAAACATGGCTAATTCCCTAGTAGCATTCATAGATTGAGCATCCAGTTGCAATTGCATCTATTTTGACTGAGCATCTAATTGCAATTGCATTTCCTGCAGGAGTTGGAGACACTGTTGTAAGAGGTAATGATTTTTTTAGGGTTTGAAAGGGGCTATGAAAAAAAAATGAAAGCACCAATGATACCAGCAACAAAGATAAGGGGAAGGGATAACTCCTTTCAAGTAATGATTTTTTGTTTTTATTCATCACATTCTGCATACATATAGTGTGAAGATCTCAATATTTCTAATATGTGCCTCTGCTCTAACAAAAAATGGAATCTAGTAACTAATCTTTAAGCTAATTCAATTGTAATGAAAATGACTCTAATCCTTTGTCTTTTGCTTCAGATTTAATGTGGCACGAATTCTTTAAGCAAGACTAAAGGGATCCTATTTCATTTGGGTCATTCTCTAGACAAGCTTTCGGGGTTTCCTTCCTACAACACTCACATTTCCCATACACCCAACATTGCACAGTGAAAATCTGATAATACCATTTCTAAAAAGGTTAAGTACGAACATTCATTCAGCTTTTCCCATGCACCATTCATTCAACTTTTTGTTCTTCTCCTGCTGCTGCTCTGTGTTCTTTGTGTTATCCCTCTTCTTCTACTTCATCATCCATTAGTGCACCCATCTGCGTGGTTTTTGTGGCTCTTCGCCGTTTGTGGTTGCTGTGATCGCATTTGAGTGTCCTCCGCCGTGAGTTCCGTCCTTTCGTTTTTAGTTGATTGAAAAATAAATTTGACGTGTTGAATGCTTACGGATTGGCAATCTATATGACTACAGATTGTCAATCCGTAAGAAGGAAAGAGATTGGCAATCCGTAACCTTCATACGGATTAGCAATCCGTAAGAAGGAAACAAATTGGAATACGTAAGCTTCATATGGATTGGCAATCTGTATGAAGCTTACAGATTGCTAATCTGTAAACTTCATACGGATTGGTAATCCGTAAGGGTTAAGTGATTTTTTTTTAAAATTTTAAAAATGTGTTTTTTTAAATAATTTAATAGATTTTGTTGTTTGATTATATATATGAAAAAAAAAATGTGAATGATGCTTTGTTTTGTCAAAATTTATTTTATTTACTTCAAAGTAACTTTAAAGTAAATAACTAGTTCAATTTTTTATTTATTTATAAATATTTGGTATAATTTTGTTAATTACAACAATAGTAATTTACAATGAAATTATTTCATCATATACATAAATTGAGTAAGTAAATTACATTTTATTTAATTTGTATGTTTTAATTAAATTTTTGAAATTTGAATTTGACATAATAAAGTAATTTGTATGTGTTTTGTTTTTAATTGGAATTCATAATAATAAATAAATCTGTATGTGTTAATTTTTTTAAAAAACTTTTAATTGATAATAATAAATTGATGTGATTTTTTGTTGTAATGTTTAAGTTGTATGAAATAACTAAAATTAATTGCATTGATTTGAAGTGTTAAACTACCAATTTGCAAAATTTGTAGATTATGATTAGAATAAGAGGATTGGGTCGGGCTTTAGGCAGAGTTGTTAACAGAGCCTTAGGTCAGGACGTCAGTAGACAGCATTGGTACGAAGACAACGGGCATGTGCTGCTATTGTTGAGGATGTGTCTGTTGACCAAGGTGATGACTTGCCTGACATTCTTGTTGTTGAGGATAGAAGTTCTGATGCTAAGGGTTTTCTTGGCGGGCCCCAAGATACTTCAGTCTTGTCACTTTATGTTGATCATGTAGCAGCTAGAGTTTGGTAAGGAGAGGACTTTTGTGTTTAAATATTTTTCCATTTACATATTTTTGTCATTTTAATTGTTGTAATTAAGTATAAATAATTGCAAGAACGTCCTGAGTTGAAGTTGGCTTCTTATGGAAGGAAGGTGCAAAAATTTTGAAGGCCTACATCTGAAATTGAAGGTTTAATGGCTGCTACGGGCTTAATCCCGCTTATTACATGTTCATTAGACACAAGAGATAGGGGATTAATATCTTCTTTTGTGGATTGATGGCACAAAGAAACCAACAACTTCCATCTACCCATAGGAGAAATCACTATTACCCTCAATGACATGGCATCGTTGTTACATCTACCAATCATAGGTGCCTTCCAAACCTATGATGTAATAGATGTAGAGGAGGCAGTGCAATTATTAATTGAGCTGCTTGAAGTCACTGCAAAAGAAGCATTGGCTGAGACGCAACAATGCCACAGGAAATATGTTTGGCTTTCTTGGCTGCGAGACATTTATCGTCTCAAGTGTGAGTCAATGCAATGGACTATAGCAGCTAGAGCATATTTGCTCCATCTGGTAGGTTGCACAATCTTTGCTAATAAGAGTGTCACACTTATCGGTGTGATATTCTTGGACGCATTTCGTGATTTGCAGCATTCCGGAGGAGTTTCTCAGGGAGCGGCTGCACTCCAACACATGTATGACAATTTAAATTATGAGTGTCAGCACCACAATAAACATCTTGCAGGGTATATTAGTCTCCTTCAGGTATTTTTGTCCATACATGTGTTCAATGTTTATTCATTACAAACTTTGTATATACTGTTAACATCTGATTTGTTTTTATTGTATTTGTAATTGCAGTGTTGGATCTACGAGCATTTTCCTGGAATTGCAAATACGGTTGCAGATGAGGACTACCATCAAAGCCAACCACGGGCCAGTCGCTGGAAGGATGGGAAAGCATTACCAGTGACAACCTATCGTAAGTGATTGGATAGGTTGATGACAAACGGTGTTTGTTGGACACCATATGTTGATCACCGTGGGTATAGAGAATTTCAAATTACTTCTCTGCTCTCTAGGCATATCAGATAGGGTCTGTATATTGTTAGTCACCAACCGGAGAGAGTATTAAGACAATTTGGATTCGTTCAGCCAATTCCCCACCTTCAAAGCTCTCCATCCCTATCGACAAAGGTGGTTGATGATAGATGGCTCCACTTTTCACAATACCTTGCAGCCACTGGAGACCTTGTCACTTTTCCTAGTGAGTGTGTTGCAGGGTATATGGATTGGTTTTACCAAATATCTCACCCGTTCATAAGTCTACCATAGCTTGGGGAGCCTCTTAGACATCCTCCCATCGTGCATCATCGTTTACCAGATCCACCACATATGTTGGCTGATGATACAACACCTGTTCCACCTGCACCTGCACCAGCAGCTGTTGATGCTGAGATGCCTCAACATACAGTGGTAAAATTAACTTATATTTTTGTTACTATTTTTTAACAATGATGTATTCAACAATGATTACAATGTTGGGTTTATTGTCTCAGGTCGTGTGTCAAAGGATAGTAGAAAGTTTTCAACTAATGATAGATCTAAGGATGGTTACTATTGGCACAGATGCATACACTATAACAAATCAGTTTATAAGATTAGCACGAGGTGTAGCTGAGCACGAAAATGTTTATGTGCGGTCTAGACGAACCAGGGATGCACATTGGAGAGATGGTGTTAGCGGAGTTTGAGGATGATTGTATTGTTTGGTTGAGTATAAACTGATGTGGTCCAACTATCGATATATGACTACTATAGTTGTTTGTGTTTCATTTATATATCACTATTGGTTCTGCATGTCTCTGTTATAATTGAATTCACAAAAAATTGTCTAACATTATCATAATCGAACTACAAACGTATAAACAATAACAAAATGTTCAATGTTCTCCTAGATCAACATATTGTGTTGGTAACCTCATTAAATTGGGATACTTGTGCATTTGACTAATATAAGGAATAGGGCACTGTTTTGCTTGAGAATGACAATGTCTTGACCATAACAAAGCAGTTGATGGCATAGGACACCCTTCTCTCAATATAACCTAAACAAAATCATCAGCATACCATTATTATTAATTATATCAGTTGTAATCATTGAAATAAAATAAACGGTCATATTAATACTTGAACAAAATAATTGACATACACTTGACCAATACACATAACGTGATGAACAATAGTATCTATAGGCAGTTGGCTTCTAAGAAGGAAAAACATCATACTTTGTTGCAGAGAAAGAGAAACAAGTATGATGTTATATCGTGATGTAATGACATAATCCATATCAGTAATATCCATCCACTTATCCATCGTTACCTACACGTAACAAATTGTATTAGTATTATAGAAAAAAATTAATCCAAGGTTGTGTGATAATATAAAAAGTTTACAATTAACAATGCATCAACAAGTAGGGACCGCTTTAACTACTCAAATCTATGTAACCCACCAAACAAGGCTATATACTTATCAAATCATTCCTCAAGTTCTTTGAGCAAATGGTTGCATACCAAAGCCCATGAATCTTCACCATAACCTATTAAGGTAGTAATTACACTATATCCACAATTACCATCAACTTTAACATCAATAATATTTAAAATGAAATTCTTTATGTGTGGATGAAATTAATCCAACATTGGCATGTTCTTGTCCGATATAGTTTGTGCAGATGATGATGCAGACCGTTCTTGTGAGGAATAGCTATCATGTACATAATATAACACATCCACATACTCAAAGTAAGACGGATCCCGCTTGGTTGATATTTGATGTTTGGTCAGATGTTTCTTCTGAGCACCTTTTGTGTGTACCTTTTCAGGAGGAGCACACTTAGAAGTTAGATCAAGATATGCTAGTTCTTTGAGTTTAGTCTTTAGAGTCACTTTGACACACATATCAAGATTTTCAAACCGTTTGGATATGGCTTCCATCTCTTCGGTTATGTGAATTTCACACTCATCTATACCTTGGTCAGAAAAATGTAACCTCTGCCAAAACATATGGACGGTGTCAAGCGGTATGCTGCCAACAACATATCTAGCTAGCTCACATGCACAAGGCAGAGCATACGTAGTTTTCAAAATACATCCACAATCTCTTGTACAAGGTAACTTTAAACACATGTCCAAAATATATCACGTACAACATTTTCATCCTTCACTCTATGCCAATGGATATAGATATCACGTTCAAGAAGTTTCAATAATTGTTGCATTTCAGTATTATCACCTCTTATAGAAGAACGATACACATATCTTACATTGTACACTTTCTTCATTGTTGTACAATTTTTGGGATTGTGATCCTTTAAAGTGAGAAGAATATTCTTTGGTTTAACCTTTGACCTTGTCATATCAGCAACAATAATCTTCTCATCTTCAGTTAGTCGACCATATATGGATGTCCAGTCAATGGCTTAGCCAAAGCATGATTATGAGTCCCACATATTAACTTGACCATCCACCCTTCACCTCTTGGGACTGGTTTCACTCACAGCTTAAAAGGACAACCACACTTTCTAGTGCTAGTCGTCGTCTGTACTAAATCTTTCTTGAATGCTCTATACTTTCCACTCCTTTCATAACCAATTATAATAAATGAGGTTCTTCCCCTCTTTCCAGTTGTTGTGTCAGACCTCATTATCACATCTACAAACCCAATATCATATGCAACACTACGAACTCATTGCAATACCTCTTCACGGGAATTAAACACCTACAAAAAATGATAATACATGTTTAATCCTCTTAAATAATTCATTTGCTTACTTGAATCAAATACAAAATCATATAAATACCTTAGAAGTATTAAAGGCATCAAAACAATCAACAAAACACTTAATATTTTTCAAACGCAACTGGTTCGTCTCTGTTGTCTCCAATCATATTAATTTCTTCACACATAATACTCTCATACATCTACTCATACAAACCATTAAAAAAATTATTCATTGACAAACTATACGCATAATAATAATATTCAAGAAAATTAAAGTGTTAATTTAATACAAATTCAATACAATTTTTTTTGGAGGACTAATACAAATTCAATACGAAATACAATTTTATGAATACAATTAATTTTAAACAGCTGAGAAACAATTTGATTAAAACACAATTATAAAAAAATTCAATAAAAACACTTATAAAAAATAATATAAAAAAAATTTAAATACGGATTGCCAATCCTTATGACTCACAGTGATGGGTGTAAAAGAAAACATACCTCCGACAAAGCCAAACGAACAAACCACCACGATTGAAAACGACCTCCACCACCAACAAAACAAACGACAAGAAAAAATGAAGAGCCAAAGATGAAGAAGAAACCAAAATGAAAAAGAACCAGCGAATGAAATAAAGCACAGCTCCTGCAACAACAAATAAGAATGAAGGACAGTATTGGAAATAAAAAAAATTGCTGGGTGTATGGGAAATGTGACAAGTGTAGGAAGTAAACCCCCTCACTTTCTGTGTTGACACTCTATTTGGGCCAATAGGCCCATTAACCAACTCGGGTTCAGACCAGACAATTGTGTCCGTATCAAAATGACTGGCAAGCGTTGAACGTGTACCACCTAATGATGTAGGAATCATTATAACTTTAGCCAGTGGAGACGACGTACACATGCTGTAAGGGCTTTGAACTGAAAAACTCTTGGGGGCTGCATTAGAGGTTTTGGATTTACATTGAAGTCAAGCTTAGCATGCAAGAGACCTTTCGGATTTTGATAAATCGGTAATTATATATCATTATTTTATAAATACATTAATTTAGGCAGATGTTATACTTTGTTCACATTGTTAGTGATCACCACACAACCAATGGTTTGACTGTTTCTGTCCTTGTACAATAACTTCAACGTAATAGATCAGTTATTGTTTGTTATTATCTGTTATGAAATGGTATAAAATTGGAGCAGATACATGAAGTAGAAAAAAGTGAGCAAAAATTTGGCACACATTGTGTGAAATAGTAGGAAAAAATCCGTGTACATTTTATAACTTTAGAAGTGAAATTGCAGGAAAAGTTTAAGAGGTTACCTCTTCTAATCGAATGGGTTTAAGAGGTTACCTCTTATTGTGGAAGGAATATTAAATGCAGCATCAGCTGGAAATTTAATACATACTACACTTGCAGATCTCTCACACCTTTTTTTTTGCATAATTGGATTCATAAGATCAACTGTGAGAAGATCTACAAATGCCATATAAATTAAAATCCAACTGATAAGCGACAATTAAGATTGCTTCCACAGTAAGAGTTTTACATGTGAATGTGATGTTCTGTGGAATTTTCCTTCACCCACACCTCACCTCTAAAATCACGCCCTCTGTGCATGCTCTTCTCCACTGCCTATCATATTTCCCTTTTCACGAAGAACCTGGTCTCCTATTTATAACAAAAAAAACCGATGGATGCATAGAAAAGGAGTGATCTGAGTGTGCATGTGTGAGCGACGTGAGATGCAAAGAATGTGTGTGTGCGTGCGCTGTTAGCTTCAAAATGGGAGGGAAAGGAGGCATAAATCAAAGAATTTGTAACGTGTGGCTTGAACAGGTTTTCAGTTAGGGGAGTTGGTTAATTTTGTTATATCCTTTTCAATAGAATTATCCTATAGTTAGTTAAAGTAGTTAGTGATGTTTGTAAAGTCTATAAGAGAGACTTGTAACTATTCATTGATTAATAGAATGAAAAGCTATCTTCTCTCCCAAGTAATCTTCTTTATTCTCTAATTGCTTCCAAATCTTTGAGGTTTGTATTCTTTGATCAAATAACAAAGCTAGAGCATCTGTTAATTCATAATAGATTGGTATCAGAGCCCAGGCTGGAATCTCATCCTCAGGGTGTTCTTTGTGGATCAAAGAATGGGTTCTGCAAAGTTTGATTTCGAGAATTTCGCAGGCAAGAACGACTTCAGTCTATGGAGAATGAAGATGAGGGAACTACTGGTTCAACAATGACTGGAGCAGGCTCTTGAAAGAGAGAAGAGGTTGTCTGCAACAATGTCAGCAAGGAGAAAAAGGATATTCTTGATAAAGCTCATAGTGCCTTGATGCTCTCTCTTGGGGACAAGGTTTTGAGAGAAGTATCAAAGGAAAAATCTGCTGTTGCGATCTGGCTTAAATTGGAGAACCTGTACATGACCAAATATTTGGCCAACAGGTTATATTTGAAACAGAAGTTGTATACCTTCAAGATGTCAACAAGGAAAGCACTGGAGGATCGATCACTTGGATGATTTCAATAAGATCATTCTCGATCTAGAAAATATTGAAATCAATCTCGATGATGAAGACCAGGCATTGCTGCTTCTCAGATCACTACCAAATGAATTTGACAGTCTCTCAAATACACTTATATATGGCAGGGATTCCCTGTCATTGGAAGAAGTTCAGACTGTTTTGTTCTCAAAGGAATTAAAGAGAAAGTCAGAGGGAAGGAATGATCAAGATGCAGAAGGGTTGTACACTAGAGGTAGATCAGAAAAGAAAGACATCAAGAATAAGAAGGGATAAAGATCCAAGTCAATAGAGGGAAAGAAAAGAAAATGCTTCATCTGTGGGAGTGAAGAGCATCTCAAGAAGGAGTACCCTGAGTATAAGAAGAAAAAGAGGCAAGGAGAGCAAAGGAACCACAGTGGTGATGCTGACTTGGTCTCAGAAGGATATGAAAGTGCTGAGGTTTTGTGTGCTTCAGAGGTATCAGTCAAACCTGAATAGGTCCTTGATTCAGGATGCTCATTTCATACATGTCCTAACAAGGATTGTTTCAACTCATATGAGGAAAGTCATGGAGGGCAGGTTCTGCTAGGCACCAACAAGGCCTGCAAAGTGATAGGTATTGGAACTATTACACTCAAACTAGCTGATGGGGGAACCAGAAACCTGCAAGAAGTGAGGCATGTACCTGATCTGAGGAGAAATCTGATTTCCCTTGGAATGCTTGACAAACAAGGTTTTGTGTGCTGAAGGTGGAGTTCTGAAAATCACAAAGGGTTTTATGGTGTTTATTAAAGGAAAACTGGAACATGGACTGTATCTCCTACAAGGAAGCACTCAGAAAACTACTGCTACAACTGTGACAGAGTTGAAGGAAACACAAGCAAGTCTTTGCCACAAGAGACTTGGTCACATTAGTGAAGGAGGCTTAAAGGAACACAACAAACAAAAACTACTAGGTAGGAACAACATTGATGCATTGGAGTTCTGTGAATATTGCATATATGGAAAGGCATAAAGATTGAAATTTGCCATTGCTGCTCATCACTCAAAGGGAACTTGTGAATACATTCACAGTGATGTATGGGGGCCCTCAAGGGTTTCCTCACACGGTGGAGCATGGTATTTCTTATCCATTATTGATGATTTCTCAATAAAGGTATGGATTTATACTCTTAAACATAAGAATCAGTCCTTTGAGAAACTCAATGAGTGGAAGGTGTTAGTGGAACTCAAACAAATAGAAAGGTCAGAAAGTTAAGAACTGATAATGATTTGGAGTTTTGTTCTAAGGAGTTCAATCAATTTTGTAAGAAGCATGGATTTAGAGGCTTAGGATAGTTAGAGCTACACCTCAGCAGAATGGACTTGTCTAAAGGATGGATAGAACCATTATGGAGAGAGTCAGATGCATTTTATCTAATGCTAATTATTCTGCACATTTATGGGCAGAAGCTGTGATGACCATAGCTTACTTGATAAACAAAAGTCCATCCACTGCCATTGAGATGAAGACTCCAGAAGAGAAGTGGAATGGTCACCCGCCAAGCCTTGAAAATCTGAGGATTTTTGGGTGTGTGGCATATGCTCACATAAGGCAAGGAAAACTGGAACCAAGGGCTCTAAAGTTTATGTTCCTGGGATATCCTCAAGGAGTAAAAAGGTACAGACTATGGTGTTGTGTTTAGGGAGTCTGAGATGTTTTTCTCAAAGAAAGTCCCAAATGAGAAGCAAACAAAACCAATTCATGACAATAATGTTCAATTGGAGGTGGAACCAATGCACAGTACAACAAACTCAGAAGTTAAGGTTGAAGACCAGGAGCATAGGGAAGAAAATACTCAGTCAGATCTGCAAGACTATCTCTTGGCCAGGGATAGAGAAAGAAGAGTTCGTAACCCACCTACAAGGTTTGGTTATGCTGACATGGTTGCTTTTGCTTCAAGTGTTGCAGAAGAAATTGAGGGAGAGGATCCTAGGAACTATGAAGAGGCTATTAATAGCAAGCAATCTCAAAATTGGATTGTTGCTATGAATGAAGAACTGAGTTCCTTACAGAAGAATGACACTTGGATTTTGGTTGATAAGCCAAAAGGGACTAAACTGGTCGGCTGCAAGTGGATTTTCAAGCTGAAGGAGGAAATTCCAGGGATTGAGAAGGCTAGATTCAAAGCAAGGTTGGTGACTAGGGGGGTTCTCTCAAAGGGAGGGCAGTGATTACAATGAGGTATTCTCTCCTGTTGTGAAACACTCCTCAATCAGAATGGTAGCACTTGTTGTTCAAGAGGACTTGGAATTGAAACAGCTTGATGTGAGGACTGCTTTCTTACATGGAGAACTATAAGAGAAGATTCATATGGCTCAACCAGAAGGCTTCATCAAGGAGGGTGATGAAAACAAAGTTTGCTTGTTGAAGAGGTCACTCTATGGCCTAAAGCAATCTCCTAGAAAATGGTATAAAAGGTTTGATACCTTCATTATGCAAAGTGGTTCCAAAAGGAGTGAGTATGACAGCTGTGTATACTTGAAGAAAATTGAGAATGAATCTATCATCTACTTGCTCCTCTATGTAGATGATATGTTAGTAGCTTGTAAGAGCAAGAAGGAGATTGAAAAGGTTAAGGAAATGCTTGAAAGTGAGTTTGAAATGAAGGACATGGGGGCTGCTAGTAAGATTCTGGGAATGCAGATCTTAAGGGACAGAACTAAGGATACTTTGTCCACTACTCAGAAGGGCTACATTGCTAAGATCCTGAAGAGTTTCAACATGGATATGTCCAAGGCAGTGGTGACTCCTATGGCTCACCATTTTAAGCTCTGACACCAAGACTCACCTAAGACAGAAGAGGAGGTTGCTTATATGAAAAAGGTACCCTATGCTAAAGTTGTAGGAAGTCTGATGTATGTTATGAGTCTGGTTAGTAGATATATGGGGAAGCCAGGAAACCTACACTGGGAGGCTTTGAAGTGGATTTTTAGGTACTTGAAATGAACAACTAAAGCTGGTTTGTTGTATGCAAAACATGAGGTCAATGCTGGTGATGTTGTTGGATTTACTGATTCAGACTATGCTAGATGTCTGGACACTAGAAGATCTTTGACAGGTTATGTGTTTCAATTCTGTGGAAACACCGTCAGCTGGAAATGCAATCTTCAGCATGTGGTCTCTTTGTCCACAATTGAAGCTGAATTTATTGCTTTAACTGAGGCAATAAAGGAAGCAATGTGGATGAAGAGAATGGTTGTAAGCTTGTATGTTGGGAAGGGTGTTTTGTGATAGTCAAAGTGGGATACACTTGGCTAAGAATCAAACTTTCCATGAGAGACAAAGCACATAGATGTCAAGCTCCATTTTGTGAGGGAGGTTATTCCAAAGGGAGAGGTAATTCTAGAGAAGATTAGCACTAATGACAATTCTGTTGATGCACTGACTAAGGCACTGCCTGGACCAAAGTTCAAACTTTGTGAGAAGATTCTACAGATCCTTGCTAATAGAATTATCCTATATAGTTAGTTAAAGTAGTTAGTGATGTTTGTCACGTCTACAAGAGAGACTTGTAAATATTCATTGATTAATAGAATAAAAAGCAATCTTCTCTCCCAAGCAATCTTCTCTATTCTCGAATTGCTTCCAGATCTGTAAGGTGTGTGTTCTTTGATCAAATATCAAAGCTAGCAGTATCTGTTAATTCATAATAGAATTAAAGAATGAAGCCACTAGAAAATTAAGCAATTCACCTTCATTGTTATTATTTATTTTTTTGGTATCTTTTCTTATCATTTTATTTGTCATGCACACTTGGTTGCCGCCAGGGTATTAAAGAAAATGGGATCTGTGTTAATAATCAGAGCCTCCTCTCCTTCCTATTTACTACAAGTTAGTAACAATGTGATGTCAGATATTAGTGGTTGCACCACGAGCTTTTATGTGGGAAAAAATGGGAAAAAAAGTGAGAACCGTCGAAAAGAAGGCACCATGTGTGTGAGTGAGGGGGTCACAGACTTTGAGTGGTAAGGAAAAGAACAGATAAAGTTGTTAAGAGGGCAGAAGCTGTTAATATCCGAATCATTATTGATATGTTAACGTTTTTTTATCTCCCTTGTCCAATATAAAAGTACATGGTAAAGTAAGAGGAATGTGAAACTTGTTTCGTATACAGTACTGATTTTTGGACCAATTTACAGTCGGTGATTTGGCTGTCTCTGTACCTGTACAATTACTTAAGGGAAGTTATTACGTTTTATATTTGTGTTACCAAATGATATAAACTTATATCAGATGGTTTTTCTTCATTGCAGGATATTGTTTTTGTTTAGTTCATAATTTTTGTAGTGTTTGGTTCTTTGTCATATACCTCAATTTGATTTAGTGTGTTGTAGAACTAAATAATTGTACAATTTTTGTGGTGTTAAATTTATTTGTGTAATATCCTTTAGGCACATTAGTAAAAATATTCCCAATGTTGACTTGTGAGATTCTATTAATAGAAATTTTTCATTTTGTATTTCATTATTAATATGTCAACTTTATAAATAAGTCCATTTTGAATACGTCAATGATCTGTCTGTTCTTTTGTCTTGATTGTACTTGCATATGGCAATTTTAGAGTGGACAAACAAGGAAACCAAGCTAGTGTTTCAAAATTGTTATAAGGAACTTCTAGAATATAGAAAAATGACTGTTTATGAATCGGTGTTGCGGAATGTAGCTCATCAACGTTATCTATAATAAGGCAAACCCATTGCACTTCTAGACCACAGAAAAATGATTGTTTGTGAATCTGTGTTGCCAACTGAGAGCTCCTTTAATGATTGGACCCTTCACTCTCCTAAGCCCTCCGCAAGACTGGGTTGTTTTTATTGGAAAATATATAACGCATCAACCAACAATCAAATTTTGTTGCTAAATGCTTGTAAGTTGTAACTATCAAAGCCTTAAAAAAGAGCAGTATTAAAAAATTACATTTATATATGCATTTTCAGTTGACTTCCATTTGGCAAAAAATGCGATAAACAATGAGAAATGCAGTTAATGAAATGCCAAAATTACAAATAAGTAATAACACCAATACAACAAATATTTAAAAAGAAAAAATAAAAAAATCACAGTCTGGGTAGCATCACATGGGCAATGGGGTCTCTCTTCACCTTCCATTTCTTAAACTGTTTTGAGGCAGCTTTCAGTGCTCTTGCCCATCGCTGGATCAAGTGGAAAACACTAAGTTATTTCCAATGTCCAATACATAATATCATTCAACATTTACCCCTTTCACTATCTAACAATCTCAACAATATGATAGAGTCAGCAAGAATATGGGAAATCATTTCAACAGAAAGATTTAAAGGTAATATATGTTTCTCAAAATTGAAGTAAAAGATGTTTTCTCAATATTGTATTCTGAAATGAATAAATTCGAGCTCCATCATTTACTATTTACATCATCAACTGCAAAAAATCAACTTCCATAAAACACAACAAAGAAAATAAAAATTCCAGAAACCCAGAGAGAATCAGAACCAGAAAAGTGAGAAACAAATTTGGTGGCATCCATGTATATCACAAACAAAGCTTTCAACATCAATCATTTGTTAAAGGTTATTAGTTAGTTAAAAATAGTCAGTTGGCTAGTTAGCTTGACCGGTTAGTTCATTAGTTGTTAATTAGAAATAAGATCTATGAATATATTATGTATTAAACTCACATTATGTTGTATTTTTTTTTTCATTTCAATCAAATCCCATTTTACTAATTTTCTTTCACTTTCCTCTCTTTTTTTTATTTGTGGGGGGCTTAATTAAAAATGTTCCCTATAAACAATGCCCAGACTTCATAAAATAGAAAAAAAAAAAGGTACCAGAAATCTAATTGGGAATCAGAAAACATAAACCAAAAAACAAAGCAGAAACAAAAAAAAAAAATTACCTTGTTCAAGATGGGGTTGCAAGCACCTTTAAGGGGTGTTGGAGAGAAATCAGAAGGCCCCTTCTTGTTCTTACTCTTGCTATTCTTTTTTATGAAATCAAGGTTGAGATTGAAGCCAGAAGCAGTGAACTTCTTCCTAAGCTTAGAACCCACCTTCTTGACACTACATTTAGCTCCCAAACCCATGTTATAGGAAAGCTTCTTTGGAGTGATAAGATCCAAATCCATAGGACTGTAAGGTCTTGGAAGCAAAGGGGACCAGATTGTGCTCTGAGAGTAGTCAAAGTCATAGGCAGAGTTGTCTGGAAACTTGCACAGAAGCTCAATTGACATCTTTGGCACCAAATACTCCACCACTTTTGTTGTTTTCAATACTAGTGCTTCTTCTTCTTCCTCTTTCTCATATAGTCTTTGAGATTCCATTGCAAAATTAACACAAGTGGGTCTTTGCTTCTTTTGCTCTCTCTCACTCTCTTTACTTTCTTTACACCTAACTTTTGAAACCTGTTGTTGGGTTTGGATTTGCCGTGTAAGGAAAAAAAGGAAGAGAGAGGGACACAACGACACACAACAATGTAGCCGTTGCAAATTGTAATGTCTGTCTTCTCCCCAAAACAACATTTTTCAACTGCATTCACATGATTTTCATTGTTTTACCCCTGCATTCTTAGGTTCTCGCAGAACAGATATAATAAAATATTTAATGCTATAATAAAAAATAGTACTTGCACAGTTGCACGTTTGAATTATTTCTTTTATAAATAATTAATTTTATAATTGAACGTAAAATGTAAAAATGCCCATATGATATTGAATAAACCACTATTTTTATCCTCTAACTATTACCTTCTTTCTCCGTAAAAAAACTATTATCTTCTTTCTTAAATAGTCCATAAAAACATAAAATAATTCAAGTAATTCCTAAAATATTGAATGTTTACTATTTTAATTCCCAAGTTGATTTACTTTTAGTAAAGTTTAAAAACTAATTATCATCAGAAGAATTCATGGTTACACGTTTTTATCTACTTATTGAAGAAAGAAAAAAAAAAGATAATCTTACGTTCATTAATTTATTTTTTTTATACATCACAAAATAAAGACAAAGAACAAGCAAAAAGCTAAGGTCTAAAATACCATTAATTCATTAATTAATAGAATACAGCTTAAAAAAAACTGAAATTAGATCGGATAAGTTTTTTTATTTTTATAAAAAAAATGTAATCACATCATGTTTCATGTACATCACCTTTTGTATCAAAATGCTGTTTAGGTGTTGAGGCACAGGTAATTTGAAAATGAGAAGGTAATGTTCCTTTTGAACTTATAGTGTCTCTTTTTGCTTCGACTGGACCTCTCTTATAATTCGCATGAATAAAGTCATCCTTCTAATCATCCAACACATCTTCCAATTTTCTTTGATTTGATTCTTGTAAATTTTTAAATTTTCAAAAATAGTCTTTATTATCATATAACGTAACATATATCTAAATACGTCCTGTCATATATTTTTTTATAAATATTTACTGATATGACCAATTTAAAATGTAATATTTTTTTAAAAAAAAGTTATTGATACTAAATAATTACCTATAACATAACATAAATCTAAATATTATGTTTTTTTGTCAGCAAAAATAATTTTATTAATACTGAATATACCTGTCGTACTCTGTGATTACAATCTCCAATATAAATTAAAGTGAACAAAATATGACCCATAGTATAACCAACTCCTTTATAGAGGAGCCAATGTTGTATCTAATTAGACGAGTATTACCACTTTATATGAATATACTCCATATGACTATTTGCAACCTAAACTATTGATTAAAGGCACTGAATGCAAGCTAGAACATTTGATTGCCATTGGTACCTTGAGAAGAAGAACTCACCATGTTTTGCCTCAAGCCATGTCCATGATTTATAAATGACTTCCTCCATCACACTACCAAAATCTAGCTGAAATTGTTGAAAGAGGATTTTGTTTCTATGGCTCCACAAAAACCATACCACGACACATCATACAAACAACCAAATAGTGTTCTTTTTAGCATTAAACCAAGTGCATTGAAATCCATGAAAATGTTGAATGAGTTGGCATGGCTGTGTTGATACCATTCCTAACCAATGTAAACACATATTCCAAACTCTATGTGCACAATTACAAGTAAAAAACAAATGCTCCAAAGTTTTTACATGCCTATTAGAAAAGTGACTAAGTGGAGAATTAATAATGTGATGAATTTCCTGATGAAGAAGATTATCCTTTGTTGACAACTTATTTAAGCCAAGCCTCCAAAGGAAAATCATAACCAATCTTGGGACAAAAAATTTCTAAATTCGCTTAAAGAAAATGTTTTCAACAAGACTTATAGGTGAAAGAAAGAAAAAATAGACACTTTTAATCGAGTAAAGACTTGTTAAACAAGTTTTTCAAGATATAGCATCATAAGAGCCCCACACCAACACCACCCTCTCTACTTCATAAAGTTCTCCACCAAGGATATCTCTCACTCAAACCAATATCTCCTCCAAGCCAAATGCCAAACTCACCTCTCACCTCTCACCACTCCAATCCCCAAACTCCCCTAGCTTTGCATCCTTTTGGAGAGAGAGAGTTGTTATAGATTCTATGTAAGTATTATCTTATCACTAAATAAAGACAGAATTGCTTCGACTGGAACTCTCTTATAATTCGCATGACCAAAGTCATCCTTCTAATCATGCAAAACATCTTACAATTTCTTTGATTTAATTATTGTAAATTTTTAAGTTTTCAAAAATATGACGTAACATATATCTAAATAAGTCCTGCCATATATTTTTTTATAAAATATTTACTGATATGACCTATTTAAAATGTAATACTTTAAAAAAATACTAAGGTTATTGATACTAAATAATTACTTATAACGTAACATACATTTAAGTATTTTTTTTTTTAAAAAAAAGCATTAATCTAAGTATTATGTTATCACTAAATAAATACAGAATTTTAAAAAAAATATAATTTACGACAATCAATTTTAATAATAAATTTAAAACTTAAATCAAGTTTAATGTATTGATAAAAAATTAATAATATTTTTTTTTTTATTTTGTTAACGGAGTGTTGGGTGAAGTGGGGTAGTTGCAGTTCAGCCAGGCCTGTGTTTTGATCAATGTTGGTTCAAATTATTAGGCTTAATACTTGGTCCATTTTCAAGGAATCAGGTTTAGTAGCAGGCTGAAAAGATTCAAGGGACACTACTTTCGGCATTAGGATCGTTGTAGGATACTATCTTATTTACCTATATTTAAAAATAATATCCGTATCTTGATTTTATATCTATGTAAATAGTGATTTTAATTTTCATCCTCATAGTTATTAGGTATTTATGTATCCATATTTACACCCACGATACACTTTACTTATACATAAGATTAATAATAATAAATCAATTAAAAAATTAATTAAAACAATTACTATAATTATAGTAAAAATTTATCCTTAAATTATCCAAACATAACATTAAAAGTATACACACGTAATGTTAAAAACAAACAAATATAATATTCATTCATTCAAACTCAAGTCATAAATAAACAAAAATACAAAGATAATCATCCAACATAATGATTATTAATGTTAGAGTCAATTACACTCGCATGGTATGTTTTTTCAAATTGCATTTGATACCCCTTCTTTTTTACACTTACAAAAAAAAATTTATTTGTTCAATTCACATTACACCCAAACCCCTCCCTCCTAAATACCGTTTAATAATTTAAAAGAAAGCATACACATGCTAGTCACATAACTTTTAATGAAAAATTATGTCTAAAATATCCTCACCTTTTTTATCAAAATTACATATTGGGCTTTACAAACCCTATTCTTCTTCAACAACCCTTCTTCACTTACCACCACCATTTCCTTCTCCTCCTCCCCCCTCTCCCACAACAACATCATGTCTTGCTCCTCATCGTCATCCTCGCCCACCAACATGGTGTCCGAGCGCACTCACTCTCGTTGAAGCAACCACCACCACCTCCATAGTAGTCATTGCTACCACTGTCATATCCACCTTCACCACCTCTTTGTCCCCCGCCATAGCTTTGATCATCATCACCGTTGTATCTAATTTCCTAGATACTGGTGTTAGTTAACAATATTAACAGAAGGGGGTAAAAATAATGTATAAAAAATGAGAGATATCGGGTGCAATTTAAAAAAACACATGGGATGCGAGTTTAATTTACTCTAATAGGCAATTTTGTCTGCTCAAATATTTTAATTGATGTTAGTTAACAACGTTAACAAAAAGGATTAAAAGTAATATATAAAAAGGAAGGAGTATCAGGTGTAATTTGATAAACATGTAGGAAGTGCGAGTATTATTTACTCCTAAGGTTAATATTTTAATCTTATAACAAAAACTCTAATTAAAATTTTAGAGTTTTTTACTTTATAATCATTCAACATAGCGATTTAAGATTTTTCACTATTTGATAGTAATATTGTTAGAGATTAAAGACTTAGATCATTAGTCATAAAAAATATAATTGTTTTTAAAAAAAATTATACATATAAGCAATCCACACACACACACATATATATGTGCGGGATGGATGGGCATTATACACCCATACCCACATAAATTGTAAGTATATATTCGTTCCGTTCCCGCCTCTAATATTATATGGTGGATAATTACCCGAGTTGTTTGTGGATATTTTTGCAAATTACGGGTAGAGTTTAGATATACTTTATCATCTCTAATTGACACTACCAAATTGCTATTGGTACTTTGAAATAATGTGAAATCCCTTTTTTTTCCCACTCACCAAATTGTTCTAACCCTCATCGTCGAACTGCCCAAATGGGGTGGGTCCCACTGACTATGGGCCTGGGTGGTGGCGTCGCGCGCATGCGAAGGGATAGGTCACCCACCAACTATGGTGTTTGGGTCATGGACGTTGCTGCATTTGTTAATGTTGGTGACAAGATTGGGGTGAATCTAGTCAAATATGGATATTATAGGTTAGTGGTGGTGGAGGATGTTGATGTTGGTGGTATGATTGTGGTCGTGGTGGAATGGCGTGCGCACAGTGGCCCGGTAATGTTAGTGGCGGCGCGACGCGGTGGGGTGATGCAGAGGTATCATGCGTGCTGGTATTTTGGTGTGGGGTGTTGTTTAGGTCACAATGATATTGGTATGGTGGTGGCAGCACATGACGTGACTTTTGCATGGGTGGTTGGCGGCAACAGTGGCACGATGGATGAAGGTGGTGATCTGATATCACTATGTAAACATTTTCAACCATACACTTTGTTCTTTCGGCAAAGTGGAGTAAGCTCTGCAGCTTAATTCAACATTTGAGGCAAAGGAAGTGGAAAGGAGAAGGGAAATACGAGAAGGATAGGGCACTATGGGAAGGATGAACCATTGTTAGTGACTTGATGTGGTTTTAGCTCTGATGAGATTCTTAGATATCTCTCCAAGCTTCCTTCTTTCTGACTGATTATTTGATCCGAGATTTAATCATATAAAACTTTCCGCCCCTTCCAAGAATGTGTTTTTTATCTACGTTCTGCTTCTCGTTGAGTATTTTTTTTAGTAAATATTCCCATTATGTAAACAATAAAGATATTGTGGCATGTAAAAAAGTCTTCCTAGGCATATTTTGGATTGCAATGCTTTTAGGCATGTCAATGGAAGCTTAATCACCCAGTATTACGTACATATAAAAATGACCATAAATCTCATCTTGTTCTTTGAGTGGCAAACAAGCAAAACGAAAGTGCATATGTCCAAGTAAGCATATATTCGAGAGAGAACAAAAACTCACTCTATTTTATACGTACTATCCAAATAAATGCAATCCGTGGCCATTCCTTTATCCTTTGAGCGCATTGTTATTTTCCTAATCCACAGGTTACAAAGTGAACACCAACAAAATTAAAGTGAAATCAGAATCAAATTTAGTTCACATTCAAGCCTCCTCAATCACTTTACTGCAGCCACCCGCCTACTTATATTACGGCCAATTCCTCTTCACTCTGCTCAATTTCTGAGATTCCATAGCAATTTTTTGGTGCCAAGTGCCAAAACAATGGATTCTAGAGTTTACATTCTAAGAGTCGCCATTGCCATTCTTTTTATCTCAATGCTAGCTTCCTCTCTTTTCCCTGTGTGCGGTAAAGCATATAATATAATACTTATAATACAGATACTTATTTTACTTCTCTAGCTCTAGCTTCATTTTTTGTCCCTTTTTTTTTATCAATAAATATTAATTATTAGTTTGTTAATTTTTATTAGTGAGAAAAATTAGAACTCATAATTTCTTTCTCCTTCCTTCTTCCTTCAACCATAACCATCAAGTTAATCTTATAATTGTAACTCCTATTTGTTTAGTCAGTGTTACACTAATTTTCTTTTCCTTTTATTTTTTTTTCAATTTACAGATGCTATAAATCATGGAAGAGCAATAGGGGGTCACAATATCCGTAGAAGCTCCCCGATCAAATCCTTGAAGAAGCCCAAAATAAAATCTCTAAAACGTTTAAACAAGTACACATCATTTGATTCATTTGGGTACTCAGACTTTGATGATTCATATGGGTACTCAGACCTTGATAATTCATATGGATCTCCCTCTCCCCTTCCCTTACCACCTTTCAATTCACTAGCACCACAACCTACACCGTCAAGTTACATTGCTCCTCCAAATTTGGCACCTCCAAGCATAGGTGGTAACCCCTCTCCCCCAGCACTTTCACCACTTCCAAGCCCACCTCATGGTGGTGTCTTTGGGCCACCAAGCTCAAGAAGCATTGCTAGTTCACCACCGCCTCCACCTTATCCCTCAAGCCCACCAAAGCATGCTCCAGGTCCACCAAAGAGTGTTCCAACTCCAAGCCTAAGCCCACCACCACTAGTATACCTGCCACCTGTTGTGTTCCCACCACCCGGTTCGCCTTCTGTGCACCGCAAAAAGCCGCCACAATACGCACTTTGGTGCGTGGCAAAGCCCACGGTTCCTCACCCAATAATTCAGGAGGCCATGGACTATGCCTGTGGGTCTGGCGCGGATTGCAAGTCCATTCAGCCCAATGGAATGTGCTTCCAGCCCAACACTTTGCTGGCCCATGCGTCCTATGCCTTCAATAGCTACTGGCAAAACACTAAGATCGGTGGAGGCACTTGTGATTTTGGTGGAAGTGCCATGCTCATCACTGTTGATCCAAGTAAGTATCTTCCCATATTCAGAAATGTTACTAAGTAGAAAAGTTTTTACCGTGAACTAATTTAAAATCATTTTAAATAATTCTTAAGGTTGTTATTGTCTAAATTGACAAATTTACCAATTATACAAATTTCATCAAACATATGATATGAGTTTTTTCTGTTTTTTTTTTAAATTATTTATAAATTAGTGAGACTCACCTGAATTTAAAGATGAGAGTGTACTGAAAAAAGATAATGTGATTAGAGAATGTTACTAATTCACATGGCATCTTTTACCTTTGGAAAGGGTATCATGTGTCCTGAATGTGAGTCAGTGGCCATGTAACGTACGGATGCTAAAAGAAAAGGAAAAAAAAACAGTCGAATACATTATTATTATTATTGTAATTAATTTTTGGATTAGTATAATATTTATTTAATAATGAAAGTAGATATTGTGACAATATGGTGTCATGAAAACATATTTGTACACAATGTTTTTTTATTCTTTTTTTTCTTAAGCATTTTACTTGGGATCCCATTAGCGTCACTTGAACAGTACCGTGGCCTTTTTCTCAATCGTATCAAAGTAACGAGGTCTGATCGGAGATAATTACGTAAAATGCAAAGGATTAATTAACGAACAATATGTACAAGTAGCATTAGGAAAATCAAAATATTTTCAAATAAATAAATTGAGTACTAAGTCTTTTTGTCGCGTATTTCACATCGCATGATTGCTTTGCTTTGATGACAAAAACGTGTCACTTGTTTTCAGTACACATTTCATTTTCAATCGTCGTTTTATGGCTTCAATTTGAACCTGTGGGCTAATGCTACTTACTACTGTAAACTGACCATTATTTTTTCTCTGAAATCCACGGTTTTGCGCAGGCTATGACAAATGCAACTTCATGTTGACTTAGCTGCCATATAGCACATGTTTGGAGACTTAATGTTCAATATTCTCTCTCATCCTAACATGGATTTTTGATGTAACAATAATTAATTCCCTGGCCCATGCGTTATTGGAGCTACCTAGGTTGTCATTTTACCCTTTCTTCTGGGATTATTATAGCTGTCGTATATGAAAGTATCCTCTACATACTATCTTCTTTTAATAATTTCAACGTTTGGTCAAACTTTGAAAATTACCCATATCTAATCTAATAATCTCGCATAACACAATACTGAGAATAGGACTAAACGAATAAAAATGAAAAAAAAAAAAAACTGCTCCTAAATTAGAATAAATATACAACTTGATCCTTTATTTTAGTTTTCAAAATTTTCAGTTATTATATAAATTAATTTTTGAAAATAAACTTAGGAAGTTGACAATTTTGATACGGTAAACTTATTTTTTAATTGATCAATTGAGTTATTAATTTATTCATATGGTAGTTTGAAGTAATCGAAACAATACAAAAAAAAAATACAAAAAAAAAAAATTTAAGAGTAAAATTATATATTTACGTAACCAAGCTAAATAAGTCTAGACAACTTTTATAAGTAAAAGTGTTAGTTAATATATATGGGTGGATTATATGAGAATGACCAATTTATATAAAAATAAAAATAATTAATCTCAATTTTTTTTTAAAATGAAAAATTAAAATAAAAATATTTTAAATTCAAATTAAAGTTTCATTTATTCATAAATTATCAAACAGAAAATCAAATATATTAAATTAATTTATGATCTAAAATATCTCAAATCTATTATCACCATGATCATTACTATCATTATGATCAATTCTGCCACAATTATCATGACTGCCACTAAAACTACTACCATGATAGTCAACCATCACCACCACAAACATGATTGTTATCACCATTATTGTCACCACCGCCACCATCGTGATCACTGTCATAACCACCGTTGTAGCCACCAACGTTATGTCCTTGATTGTCGACTACTCGGTGACTCTCACACTACAATACGTCACATAACGACACTCTACTCAACATTCTTTTTTGTCAAAACCCTCTTTAGGTAGTCCTTTCCGAGACCACAACAATTAACTTTGACACCGCTCAACTGCTCTCAAGATTATTGACTGTTCCCACAAACCAACACAAGACTTTTTAGCGTGCTTTGTCCTCACTCACATGCTTTATAGGAAACTTTCCTAAAGGTCACCCATCCCATAACTATTCTAAGTCAAGCACATTTAACTATGGAATTCTTAAGTGATAAGCTACAAAAAGTAGTTGCATATTGTTGGTATAAGTAGTACCAATTAACACTTTTAGGTCATCCTCAACTTATAGTCTCATACCTATACAACCTTTGGATCTCTCTCGTTCCGATGTAATTCGTCTGAGGTGTTACAACCAACATGACCTCCACTGCAACATGGATATCAAAATTGAGTTTTAACTCATAGAATCGTCCAATTTTACGATTCTAGTAAGCATTGACTTGAAATTCGAGTAGAATCATTTGAGTCTGGGTAGAATTGTGCAATTCAGAGTAGAATCACGATTCTACTACAATTTTGCTCAAAAACGAAATGACATCATTTTAATGTGTTCGCCTTTTCATTTTTTTCCTCATGTCGTATTTGCTGTGATTTTCATTCTTGGTTTCGTTTTTTATATGTTCCTTACTTCTCGTTCGACTGCGATAGGGAAGGCTTCACTTGGCTGCGACGAAAGAGAAGGCTTGCATTTGGGTGGTGGCAGCGCTAAGTTGGCGACATCATGACGGTGTCGTGGACTCGTGGTGCAAACTGCAAAGGTGAGTTTTAATTTTTGGTTGCTAAAATTTGTTGGCTCTGGTGTTGTTCATTTGGTTGGTGCTATTGCGGGTTTTTGGGGTGCTTTGATTGAAGGTCCTTGGATTGGGAGGGGAAGGTTGTGCACCTGTGCTGATGAGTAAAGCATCTTTTGATAAGTTTGGTAAAGGTGCTTTACATACTAATACTTCAAAGGTTCTTTACAGTTGGTCATCTAATTTCCTTTTTTCACCTTCCATTAATTTATTCCTGAATTATGAAGTGCACTGTGAAACATCCTAGGATGCTAATTGCCTAATATGTCTTTCCACAGTATCTGTCATGTGGGGATAATGGGAAAGGTAGGTGCACTGATTTAATGTCCTACAATTTTCTTTTTGTTAGAAAGGAAGTGTTACGTTCTTGATTGTGCACTGATTTAATGTTCATTTGCAATCACTTTTGATTGTGCTTCATGTGATTGTTGTCTATATAATTTCAAAATCAAATCATGCATATATATATATATATATATATATATATATATATATATATATATACATACATATATACTTTTTTATAAAAGATAAAGATAAAGATTTGGCCCCTCCAAAGTATAGGATGTACCACCTTTGATAAGAAGATCTAGGTATTTGATTTTTCCAAATTCATACTAAGCTACCATATTGCTTTTACTTTATAAAATTCCAAACAGTTGATTAATAATAATGGAAACTCTTTACTTTATAGAAGTTTCAGCACTCTGAGAAGTTTCAGCACCACTGTTTCCACCATATGTATTTGAAATTTATAGGTAATTTACTACTATGATCCTCTCTTGGAAGAGCCATATACGTCCGAGCAGACTCCTGAGTGAATGTGCCTTTCAATGGATGATCTTCCTCAGACAGTGTTTGTGAAAGTCCTAGGAGAATGTGCCCTTAAGTGGATGATCTTCCCCAGGCAAGGATGTACGGAGAATGTGCCCTTAAGTGGATGATCTTCTCTTGTTATATCTGTGTTGTTATATACATGTTATGAGTTTTATGACGAGCTGGGATGACCAAATTATGTGATGTTGGGTTTGATGCTATGCGTCGTGAAAGACAAACCCAGGGAGGAGAAGCCTCCAAGGACCCGGAGTTTACTGAGATTTATATCTCACCCCGGTTGGGGATTTTATGTTTTGCAGGTGATGAACCGGGAGAGTACGGCGGATCCTGAGGTAGAAGGCCTAGGTAGTGAGACAGTCTGAGGGATTCCGGACAAGAGCTCGAGCCGAGAAGGGGTTCTGAATGAACCTTAGTGCTATTGTTGAGAGCATGTTGGCTCATTATTTTGTTATGTATATATATATATGTATGCACCTTTGAACCCCAGCCCTGTAGGGAGAACGTACCCGACGCATATTGTTGTAATTCCACGGACGATTACCATACATAATGTACATATAATATTTGTGGACGTATTATGACGTCATACTTACTATTGCTTCCTAATTAATTATTGTCAATCAATTGCTGTGTTTAATGACCATAATTGAATGTTAACAACCATAATTCCAACGTTTTCTTGGTTGCTTAAACTATGTTGCTGATTTTTTTCCGCAACTTAGCAATCTCACTAAACCTCTTTATGATCATCTCATGAAGACACCTCCTCTGTGGACTAATGTTCACACTGATCTTGTCAAACATATCAAATCCAAGGTTAAAGATCTTCGTTGTCTTTACCTGCCCAATCCTTTAGCCAAAAAGATTGTAGAAATTGGTGCCTCTGACATTGGTTATGGTGGCATTCTTAAATAGTCTATCAATGGCAAAGAACAAATAATTGCATTTACTTCAAAGCATTGGAATCCTGCTCAACAGAATTATTTTACTATTAAAAAAGAAGTTTTAGCAATTGTTTTATGCATAACAAAATTTCAATTTAATTTACTCAATCAAAGGTTTTTGATTCGTGTTGATTATAAATATGCTAAAGAGATTTTACAAAAGGATGTTAAAAACCTTGTATCTAAACAAATTTTTTCCCGTTGGCAAGCAATCTTAAGTATCTTTGATTTTTAAATTGAATTTCTCAAAGGTACATTAAACTCTCTTCTTGACTACCTTACTTGTGAATATTTACAGGGAGTAAAACAATGAGTTGAATGCCAAATTTGGTAAAATCTTCCTCTTCCCGAGGGAGAGGGAGGGGCAGAAATAGTAGCAAAAATAGACTAGCAATTGCTGGTTTAATAGCCCATTCGGGGTCAGGATCTTCTTCCAAGCAGGAAGATGATTTAAAAAACCAATCAGGGTCATCAACCCAACTGGGATCATCATCCCAGGTCCCTCAAACACAATTAGGGTCATCTACCCATATTCCCCAATCTCAAACTAAGTATTCCACTTAGAAAATCAAACATCAATCACAAAAAAAGGTTGGTTATGCCATGCCTATTCAAACACTTCTGACCCTTCAAGAATAAGGTCTTTCCCATCTTCCCAAATGCATTCCATCTAAATCATGGGCTGACATAGCTTTAGATGAGGAAGACAATGAAAGTCTTTCAAACATGATTCAAAATTTAAAAAATAATCAATTAATCATTGACCACCTAAAGGCAAAGCCCTTGTTCACCATCCTGAACCAGTGGCAATCCATAAGCCAAAATCACAAACCCAATACATTCCGAAAAACAAGAATCAGGATGTTATTCAAATGGAACCTAAATTTTGGGACCCAAAACCAAAAGAAATTCCCCACAAAATCTTCCCAAAAGATTTACAGGGTAACCAATTCCATTACAAACCAATTTCAATCAGTAAAACACGACATTCTTATGAATTTATTTTGGTTAATACAAATTCAGTGTAGATTAAACATCATAAAAATAATAATTTTGAACAAATAGCTTATTCAACGCTTCAAATCCTTAAGGTTCTAACACCAAGAGAATTTGGAGATTTGAATAAAATAAAAAAATATCTCAAAATTATGATCCCATTGGTTTTTCTTACTGAGATTATCAAACTGTCTGGCATAACGTCTTCTATTTTCAAATAGAGACTTTATGCATTCATGGTTAATTTACTTCAAACAAAATGTTCAGTACATATTTCCTCAATGGTTTCTTCACTGGTGGAATTTTTATGGACCAATCCTTGAGATACTTTCTTCCGAGGTTGTATTGGGTCTAACAACTTTTACAAAGAAATTTGAGTTTGTTGAAGATCCTTTCCCAGCAGACTTGCATTTCTTTAGTAAAATGTCTCTTGCTTGGATTTTCCAATTGCGCTATGTTTATGGTAATGTCTCCATCAAAGGAAAACTGCCAATGCTCAGAAGACAAGCCTTAGTCAAATGGTGGTCTCAATTTGATCACTCAAGAGCTCATCCTGATAAGCTAAAGTTGTGGTTTAAAAGCTATCCTAAATTAACCAAAGCAGTAGATCCAAAGACTTGCCATTTTCTCAATCAAAGGGCGGTAGCCTTATCGTCCCTTTCAACATCATCTTTAAAGGAAAAGTTTGCTGAAAATTTGCAGACTATCCTCAATCTTATGAAAAAGAAGAGGCTTCATCCTCAATAAAGAAGTTTGAAGAAGCCTCTTGAGCATCTTCAGATGGTTTCCATCAGAATGAAGATGACTGTTACAGAACAAATCTTGCTGAAGAGTGACATTATCATTCCATCATATTTTTCTATGACTGATCATTGTTCACTATAGCAGTAGGTCGTCCGATTTTTGTTACCAGAACTGTAGCAACAAGAAAATTTTATGTCTTTAAAAGGGTTGCATCCCTCATTCTCTAATCAAGTTTTTAGATTCAGAGAGTTTTTCCCATAAGTATACCTCTGGGTTGCAATATTGTAATCTTCTTTTGAGAAATTTAATGTTATTTTCTCATTTTTTTTCATGTTCTTATTCTGCAATTGAATTATTTTCTTTTCATCTACTCTCTCTCATCTAGACGGTTTTTCGTGTTTGAGAGTTTAATTTTATGTGGTTTTTTAATTTTTGAATAATTTTACATGTTCTTTCCATTTATGTTGTGCCTCTTTTCTATATATTTATATATTTATAGTGTGTTTGAAGAAATAGTTTAATTAAATATTTGTACAATAAATCTATATCATAAATTTGATTTTAAATTTCATAAAATAATTTAAAATATAATTTGATAAGATTTATCCATAAATTTATTGAAATAAATTAAAATTATAAAAATATAAAATTGATAAGTTTAAGTAAAATTTATGTGAATCAAAGTATCGTATACAATTATTAAAAGTAATTATCTAATTTTTATTGTATAAATATTCTGCCAAAAAATATTTTTTCTTCTTAATCTCTCCATCTCTAAACATGTTTAATAGAGTTTTAAATCCTTGTCTTTCAGAAGGAAAAAAAAAACTGAATTTGAAGTTTCAATCAAAAAAGTTAAAAGTATTTCTAAATTAAGGGAAAAAATTGTCATGTATGTATTAGATAATTAATTAAGGGGATTTATAATTATTCTTTTTATTAATGATATTTTGTTTACTTACGGTATTAAATAACATTAAGTCTTGTGGATAAAAAATGTAATTAGAAGGAGAAATCTCGCAAAAAATAGTTAATTAGATTCTCCAACAAAGAATTGTCATTAGTAAAACTAACAGGCATTCCACATCAATATCATGGTGACAAAAAAATATAATGATAAAACAATGTTGACTTCGTCTCATTTCTACTTCTAGTTTTTCAAGTGTGTTAGCTTTCCAAAAAAAAAAAATCTTATTTATTAATATTGTTTTAAAATTTAAAATATTAATTACTATTGATAATTATATCTTTATCTTTGTGATATTTTATAAATTTATCATAAAAATAAATAAAATAAAAAGTAACAAAAAACTAATCAATAAAATAAATAAAAGGCACAATAGAAAACTGGATAACAATTTTAATAAATACAAGAATATTAGTTATAACTTTTATTTTTATTTTTTGTCACAACCTTAAACAACACTTATAAAATTGACGTAGTAATTTTTAAGGATTAAATTGAAGTGCTTAGGTACTAGTAAAACTATTTTTAAATAAAATGCAAATTTTAGTTAGATCATACGCATCAACTTTTAATACTAAACTTTAGTACTGATTAATGAGAAAAGTCTGATTTTATTTGATAAACAACATCATAAATATGCAAGGATTAAGTGCTTAATTGAAAGACTATATAAATATGTATTATTGAAAGTTGTACTAATAATTGTAATGGTTAAAATTTAATGTGAATGTGAAATTTCACATTGATAATAAACAGATAAAATGAGCAACACATAAGTGAGAAAGATTGACAAACCTCATGTCTTATGATTTTATGTTGAAGGTGGAGTCAAGTTCACTTTTTATCTACTTGTATATGTGGTCCATTAGTGAAGATCTTTTCCCATGGACTAGAATCGATAGTTTGATCACGTGAACTCGTGCAAATATAATGAAATTGGCGATGGATTCAAGTATGAAAATTCATTGTATTGAAAATCTTCTTAGCAGTGGGTATGGAAAAATTCTCCCAATAAGATCAAAATCGGATGGTGTGTTCCGTCAATGTAAAATAATGGCAATGCAAGTATCTAGAAGGCCATCATTGAATACTCGCAAATTAACTAAAATGTTTTTGCTTGAGTGAGAACTATCATGAATAGGTGAAGTCAAATATTAGATAAAAATGAATAAATTAAGTAATTAAGTGAGGAAAATCCACAAATGTAATTCCTTTAAGTTTCGTGATAAATGTTATATCAAATTCACTTGTGTGGTGTGTCTGTAATCCATTGTTAAAAATCTCCCGATGTTTTAACTCTTTTGGATTCCCAACAGTTTTTATTCCTACTTTTATAGTTTTTAATAAAATTTAATTAATATTTGTTGTAAGAATGGTGGATCTAAGCTCTGATACGGTGGTTCGAGGCACCCATGCGATGTGTAAGAGATTTGGAGTGGTAGATCTGAGTAGATCTTAGAAGAGTGTAGGGAGAGGAATCCACGTTTGGCTTTGTATCCAGAATATCAAGTTAGTCCTCTAGTTTGTTGTTGATAGGCTTATATAGTCATTTTCAGCGGGAAAATCCATTAGATGCTCATGGCCACGTGTATCCAGCGGGCAAAGTTTATCCCTTGTCAGTTGCTAAGCATCGGCAATGCTCAAAGATCTCGACGGAGGCATCTCAAGATACCTAGCTAGGTCTGAGATACATCTCTAACAATATTAGAGAATGTATTAAAATAAATATTATTAATATTTTTGTGTGTGAGTGTGTGCATTATCTGCATTCTTTAGTTTCTCATAATATCATCGTTAACTATTTGGATTTTAACATTACCGACATAATAGCATGTAGAATCCAATTGATGTACAACAATACAAAATGCCCAGCCGACACCTATAAAAGGCATGAAGAATAATTGAGCAATGCTTTGTCGTTGATTGATTTGTCAAATGTTTATTTGTCTCCTTTAGAAAATAAGTGTGCAATAATACAATAACGAAAGGGACTTCAATACAATATAACTTGTTTATCAGAAAAAGAAAATAATATCTATATATATAGGAGAGGAATAAATTATTAGTCATTGAGTTAATTATAATTCAAAGCTTCTATAATAAAACTACTAAACTGGGTCACGTGACTCTAAAACACATATATAGCTTATTTTCACTTAAGAGGAAAACACATATATACCTCCTCAATAAAACTGGATCACTGAGTCGTCATCCTTAATCACACAACTCAATATTGTAGTCACGAGTTATGTAGCTAATCACGTGAGGCACCTTTGCATACTTGATAACGAAAAATTGCTTGATGGAGTATTGATTGGTGAGGAAACTATTTTATACTATGACGAATTTCGTTTAAATATCTGAATGGGCTAGAAACAAATCATTGAGGTATAGAGATCGTATGTGTTATATTCGATCGCTTCTATGTAAAATTTTAATTATCAAATTGGATCGATTTTGTCTAGTTCTTGTGCTACGTACGTACCTGCTATCTAAGAATAGTGGCCTTGATTGCTGTAAATGTGGTTGTGATAATGGGGGTTTTAATTTGAAATTGCCACATGAGATAAAAATATTGGATTATTGTTGAGTAGAGAAATTTATTGAGACTATGCGAGGAAGAAAGGAAACTGCTTGAAATTTTTAATGGAACATAGATAAGCTCCTGGGATAGGATAGAGGGTTATCTTTTAGGATAGAGGGTTATCTTTTATTTTGGCTAACTTTCCAAAAGCTATCTCTAGTCGATGTGGAAAGTTTAATGAATCTAATACAAACTCTAATAACATTTTAAAATGTGGGTGTGGGCCCATCTAAAATTCAAAAATTAGTTCTTAAGGTGAGAGTTGCTTCTATTTATATAGACTATTTTAGCTCTATCTCTAGACAATGTGAGACTTGAGATTTTTCAATACTAATTACTACAAATCTCAATCAATAATCCTCCAAGAATTTCCTTTATTCTAAAATAAACTATGTTTAAGACTTTTTACATATATTAAGAAAAATAAGACTAAATACATGCTTTTGTTCTTATAAAATTGATAAAGTTTCATTTCCGTTCCTTCAAAAATATTTGTTCTTTTTTGTCCTCCTAAAATTAAAAAATCAAATTTTGGCTCGAAGTAAGTTTTGGTTATATCCAAACCTACATGTCTAATGCCTATCCATTAAAAATTGGACATGCAATTTATATGTAGTTGTGGCCTCCAAATTGTAGATGAGTCCTCAGGTGGAGCAGATCCACTGTGACCAGGCTCCGTTGTCACAACGAAGATGACAACGTGGTCTATATATAAATTGGAAAGGAGGGCTCGTGGTTAATACACTGATTTGGGTCAAAAGTCAACAATGAAAAGCTCCACCTCTATAGGCACAACAATGAAGATGCAGAGGTCGAGGGAGACAGAGAGGCAGAGATTAGAGACTTGATATGGAGGCATGGGGATGAGGTGCTCTTGGCATTGTCTTGGCGGCGTACGACTATGACAGGAAACAAAAATGGGCTCATGAATTTGGGGTGTATCACCATTTCAACAAAGGTTTGAGGATCACTTTGTCAATGTATATTGAGTAAAGCCAAGAGGAATGGTTTATGCTTTTGTAAACACAATCATATACCCTACCAAATCTTGGCTATTGGAAGGTGCTTGTTCATTGGAAATTTTAATTTTAATTTTGTTGTTGATAAAAATTGATTCACTGTTTAGTTTTGATTTGAGTGTAGTTTGCAATATGTAAATTCATGGTTAATAAAAGGTGTAGTAATTACTGACTATTTTAAATCTTGCACACATGTCCAGTCCTTTAGTGGGTAAATATTAGACATGTAGGTTTTTTTTGGGAAAAATGTAAATTTATATTTACCCAAAATATATACACAATAGACGGGGCATATGCCACAGCCAAAAATCAAAATAACATATACCAGAGGTGCAGTTGCCTATAACAAGTGCACCAAGAGCATGTGCCTAGTAAATATACAATAAGTGAGTGTGCCTATAAACAAGAAATTTTGATCTTGTCAATAACATCTTTTACAAAAAGAGGGGAGTTCTCAAAAAGGCGCAGGTTCCTGGCCATCCAGATACAGTAAACTGAAGTGGCTATTGCCAAGCAGCAAACTTTTCCCAATTGGCTGGAGATTGCTCGACCATCAATAAGGCTATTAATAGAACCATCCAGCGATATAGTTCGCCTAAAGGGAAGGGAATCCAGTCATGGATAGTGCCCCAAATTCGAATAAAGGTGCTGCAAGAGAAAAACAAATGATCAATAGTCTCTACTTCCCTGTGGCAAAGAGAACAAGTGGAGCCTTTGTTTAGGAAATCAGCTTTGTTAAGGGTGAGCAGTTTCTTCTTGGCAGCCAACCAAAAAATAAAAGAAACTTTCGGAGGAATAGTTGAGTTCCAGACAACGGGAAACTAATGAACAAATGGTTTCTTGGGTCGCAAATATTCATAAGCTTTACCAGCAAGCAAATGGTCATTGTGCATCTAGGAATTAAGCAATAGACTGCATTGTCCACATGCCCATCTCTAGTGATAATTAGATCTCAGATAGAAGTGATCTTCTTCATGAGGACCGAATCAGAGCTCCTGCTCTAGAACTCCCAAATGGTGCCATCTTTAAAATAAACATGTTGCACCCATTTGACCCAAAGGGAATCCTTCTTAGAATGAAGGTCCTAGAGAACATGAGAAAGAAGCGCCTGATTCTAAGATTGAAGAGAACCAAACCCCCATTATAATAACCAAGGTTAAATAAATAAAAGAAAAAGAAAGAAAAATTTAAATTTACAATATTCCATCACAAAAAGTGTTAGCGACGGAATTAGCGATGGCCAGAGAGTGGCGTGGTTAGCGTGGGAACTGGCGCAGTTAGCGTGGGAGGTGCGCCAGAATGGCGTGATTAGCGCCAGATATGGCGCGGTTAGCGCCAGAATGCTCCAGGAAGCCATTTCTTTCGAATTCTTGGCACGATTAGCATGGGGATTGGCACCAGTAACGTGGGGACGCGTTCAGGACCCTATAAAAGGGTCATTTGGACGAATTTCTGGGCCAAAAATCAGTTCTTCTTCTTCCCCGCGCCTCTTTCCACCATTAACGAAGTAGGAAGCTTCATATCTACTCCATTCTTCATCTAAACACTTCCTACCCAACTAGAGAGTTGATTAGAAATCCTCCACGAGCTAGATTCCAGCTTCAATTTCTTGAAAAAACCATCAATTGAAGAAATCCCGTTCTCCAGAGAACTTTGGGAAAACTGAGATTGGAGGAGAAAGAAGGCGATTCAAGGATGCCGAAGCTTGGAGAAGTGATCCTCCAGCCTTCCTCGACTGGTTTGAGGTAAGAAACTTAAGTTTTACCGATTGATTTATGAAATTGTTCTTGGGATGAATAGTAACCCAATTGTGTTAGGACTGGAATTAGGCTTGGGTTCTTTAGGAAAGTATGATCAGGAGGTTGTTCT
>CM023945.1:3402457-3429850 GCA_013407115.1 Glycine latifolia | reverse complement strand
CTCTTTGTTCTTGGGAGTGTTTCCCCTTGATTGTGTTCCACCATACTTGATATGCTTCTAGCATATAGTGTTTTTCAAGCGAAAAGAATCAATAAATTAATAATAATTGAGCAATACATGCTAATATAAGTGAAAGTTTTCATTATTTTATCTTTATCACTTATTCTTTGAATTTTTATAGCAGGAAACCAAGAAAAGAAGAAAAGAAAGCAAAATCAAGAAGCCTCTGGATTTCAAGATTTTGATTAAAGATTTCACAAAGATAGAAGATAAGAGAAGATTTTGATTAAAGATTTCAAAAAGATAGTAGAAGATTTTGATTAAAGATAAAAGATAAGAGAAGATTTTCACACCCTAATTATAAATAAGGACTTAGGAGGCCAAAAGAAATACACTGACACACAGAGACAGACATTGAGACACTTACACAGACCTAGAAGTTGCTACACAGAGATTTACAAGAGCAAAATAAGAGAAGATGATTCTTGAAGGGTTAAAGTTAGGCCAAGAAGATTGAGGGGTTTGAGTATTCTTCTTCCTTAAAAGATTCTTGATCTACTTTTATCTACTTTTTACTAAGGCTAGACATAATTATGTCTAGCTAATTCTCTTTATTGTGGTTAGGGCCATGAACCTAATGTGAACTCCTTTGTAATTGATTGATTCTATGATTCTTTTATGCTAAAGTTATTTTATTTTATCCTGCGTTGAATGAAATATATATTTGTTAGAATTGATCACTCTAATAAATTTCTGAGGGTTAGGGTTCACAATAGGAATATTGGGGCTTTAATTTCTGACTGTGGTAAAATAACAATTGGTACATTACCTAGGGATAGGGATGTATGGTTGCAGATAAATTGATATATCATCTTAATGCTTAATCTAAGAAAGATTACTAAGGAATTAGGATTTTTGCTTGGGTTAAATGGTTAAAGTCACTAAGGAATTAGGATTTAACTATTTTTATGTTAAGATATATTTTCTGAATAACTAGGATAATTGAATATAGTAATTAATTCAAGTAAAGAAGGTAGGGATCAAAAGGTGAATGTGCTCTAACTACAATTATTCCTCATAATTTCATAAAATCTTATATTCTTTAATTCTCATTAATTCTTAGTTTTTATTCTTTAATTTTCCTTGCATCAAATTACAAACACTCATTCCTATTAAACTTTTATTTCATCCAATTTAAAGATAATAGTTGCGTTAATTTTGGTGCCTCAATCCTCGTGGAAACGATACTCTATTTATCACTTTATTACTTGGAACGATCGGTACACTTGCCGAATGCGCAACAATACTCCAGTGAGAGTAATGGTCATTGTATGAGTTAATGCATGTATATTGAAATTGTGTGTTACTGTTTTGATTAAAAACATGTAGTTGATATACATGGATTGAGGCTATGTGTGTTGATTGATGAGATTTCTCTGGCCAGTAGAATAGATTAAATATGACGTGAATCTTGAGCGAATGAGAGCCCTTTAGTGGATGATCTTCCTCAGGAGAGTTTGAGAGTCCTGAATGAATGAGTGCCCTTCAGTGGATGATCTTCATCAGGCAGTGGTTGAGAACCCTGAGTGAATGAGTGCCCTTCAGTGGATGATCTTCCTCAGGTAGTATGTGATGAGAGTCCTGAGTGAATGAGAGCCCTTCAGTGGATGATCTTCCTCAGACAGTATGTGGAAGTCCTAAATGAATGAGTGCCCTTCAGTGGATGATCTCCTCAGGTAGTGTGTAGGCTAGGTTATATATTTATATATTGTTTTGTGTTGCATTTCTGATATTGGTGGTGCCTAACGGAATGACACCGTTGTGATCATATACATGTGATATGTTGTGAACTGCTGAGGGCCGTGATAAGTAAATGATATTGATGTGTTTTATAAAAAGGGTACTGATAAACCCTTGAGACATATGTATATGTGTTGTTATGGCTTGAGAGCTGTGATGGCTAGTTTGTGGTGCCAATTTTGATATTATATGCATAGAAGTGAACCAGGGGGAGGAAAGACCTCCAAGGACCCTGGGTTTACTGAGATTGTTATCTCACCTCTGTTGGGGATTATATTTTGCAGGTGATACTCAGGGAGCGGCTGATAGATCCCAGGGCAAGAGGCCCGAGTCGAGGGATATGGTTCTAAGGGAACCTTAGGCATAGAGTTTGAGAGCATGTTTACTCTACTTTTGTTTCATGCCTATTGTTTTGTACCCTGAGGGGGAATTGTATAGTTTTGAGATATACTTTGTATATTATGAGAATTCACCATATATGATGTACAGTGGGTGTTGTTAATGACGTTTGATGACATCATTTTGTTTATCGCTTCCGAATTAATTATCTGTGATAATTGCTGCGCTTAATGACCATAAATTAATGTTAATGAACCGGATATATACGGAGCGTTACACCCATCTTTCTTGGGAAAACACACATCTTTCCAAGAAACTAACGACTTGTTTTTCCCCACATCAGACTTACCCCATAAGAAGTTCCTGCAGAGGGAGTTGATGCAGTCCAGAACTGAGCTTGGTAGAGGGAAGATACCTATCCCGAAATTAATTGTGCCTTGGATGACAGCCCAAAAAACTCCAATTTTCCACCATAAGAAAGAGTCTTCCTATTCCAGCCCTGTATAAACCCCGAGATTTGGAATAAAAAAGGAGCATAATGGCAGACATTCAACCTGGAAGATAGGAGGGGAACACCCAAGTAGCATAATGGGAATGTTCCCAAACCAAAACCAGTAAGGCTTATTATTTTGGATAGATCACTGCTGTTAATACCTGCAGAGTAAATGGCAGATTTCTCATTACTAATTGACAATCCCGAAACAACACAGAAGTTCTTCAGTTTCTCAAAGATGGTTGTCATTAAAGGTAAATCTCCTCTGGAAAACAACATAATGTCATCAACAAATGAGAGATGGGTCAAATTAACAAATGCACATGATGAATGGAAGTTGAAAGAAATGCAATCCTTGAGGCTCCTGAGGTCTCGAGAAAAGTACTGCAAGCAAAGCATAAACAGATAAGGGGAGAGGGGATCCCCTTGTCTTAAACCACGTTTCCCCTTGAAATGCTCATGGATTGTGCCATTCACAACCACACTAAAGGAAGTAGTTGTGACACACTCCATAATCCAGGCGCAAAACTGAGAGGGAAAGCCCACTGCTTTAAGCATCCACTCCAGAAAATCCCAGGAAATAGAGTCATAAGCTTTCTAAAGGTCAATCTTTAGTAGGCACCTGGGAGAAGTTCTTTTCCAAGAATACTTTTGGAGAAGCTCCTGGACCAGAAAGATGTTGTCAATCATATTTCTGTTCTTCAAGAAGGCAGATTGAGAATCACAGACAATCTTCTCCAATATGGGAGCAATATGATTAGCCAATATCTTGGAGATGATTTTATAAAGAATATTGCAGCAACAAATTGGTCTAAAGTCCTTCACTTGGGATGCACTGTCAGATTTGGGAATGAGAGCAATCAGGGCATGATTCACTTGCCTAAGAAGCTTTCTGGAGGAAAAGAATTCTTTGACAACTTCAAAGATATCATCCCCTATGGTATTCCATGCCTTTTTGAAGAAAAAGGCACTGAAACCATCCGGGCCAGGGGATTTGTTAATATACATTCCAAAAATTATGTCCCAGACATCATGCTTAGAAATCGGGCTCAAAAGAGCCTCAAAACAAATAGGATCTACTTTAGGGCCAAAATCACAGATTGCTTGGGAAGTCTCTAGAGAAAGCCCATCAGAACCAAGCAAATTTGTGATGTGGTTAACAAATTCAATGGCAATATCCTCCTGGGAATTAGTAATCTGACCATTGGCTTTCTGGATGGCTGCAATGAATCTCTTATTCCTGTTTCTCTTGATTAAATCATTAGTACACTTGTCAGCTTGCACAAGGTACTTATTCTTCATAAGTTGGGCTAGATTTCTACTCTCAGCTATTCAAAGTTTGAAAGCTAAGCTTTTGCTTCTATTCACCTGACTTAAAAGGTTAGCATCATTGGGATTTTGTTGCAAAAGCAAGAGGTGATTGTTGTAGTCAGATTCTGCTTGAGCAACACGATGGGAAACATTGCTAAATTCCTGTTTATAAAGAGACTTGAATGGGCCTTTAAAAGCTTTCAAATTTTTACAAATAGAGAACATTTTTCAGCCAGGATAATGAGAACTCCAGATATCTATCACAATTGCATTGAAAGAAGCATGATCAGCCACAACATTTCCAAATTTAAAAGGGACATTACCTTTGGTACAAACAGGATCTGTAGACACAGTAAGGGCAGCATGATCAGAGATGGATACAAAATGAGAAGTCTCTAAAGAGGAGACAAGAAAAAGGTCCAACCATTACTGATTGCAAAGAGAACGGTCAAGTTTTCTCCACACCTTCCCATTTGTCCAAGTGAAAGGAGTTCCACAGCTATTAAGCCCCTCCAAAGCAAGCTCATTACAACAATTGGAGAAATCTTGAATTACATAGGCTGTGATAGAAGACCCATTAAGACGGTCTTGTGGTGATAGAATGCTGTTGAAGTCTCCCATCAATAGCTAAGGAGAATTCGAGCTAAACCAAAGGAGCTGAGGGACTCCCAAAGTGGGCGTCTAGCAATTACAGAATGTAAGCCATATACAAATGAAACAAGAAATTATTTGTTAGAAATAAAACATCTGATGGAACAGTGGATAGCTTGTGCATCTGATTCTATTACATTGAGATGAACGTGGTCAGTTTCCACATAACTAAAATCCAACCAGCTTCATGAGAATCAAAATTATGACAAATTCCAGTCAGAAAAATTTCTATGCATTATACCACAAGCAAATGTATTATCAAGTTTAGTCTCCAGTATGGCAATGACATCCACTCCCTTACTATTAAGGAAGTGTTTCATTCCATGATGCTTCAGAGGCAAATGGAAGCCTACGATATTCCAACAGGAGATAATCATTGTGCTAGGCGGGAAGAAATATTCTTGACATGCTTCTTATGATTAGTTGTAGCCCCTTTCTCTGGTTTAGATTGAACTCCCTTACTGGAATCTTCATTACTCTACATTGGTTGTTTCAAAGGCACCTTCTTACGAACTTTGGATTTAGGAAATACAAACCCATCTTCATTGATGGAGTGCCTTTAGTTAAATATTTTCTATCATTCTTAGCTTATTTGACTTATCTTTGACTTTTATTTTTCCATTCTAATTCAGTTTTTGTCTTAGGCAAGTTAGTGGGCTTAATTGCTAATTGTTGCGTATTTTTGGATTTTATGCTCACTTGGCATATCTGCCTTGTACAGGACCTACAGATCTCTACAGAACTCCAAATTGAGCATTCTTGTAGTCCTTGGAAAGATAACGAAAATATCTACAAGTTTAACAGAAATAAGCTGAGGCCAATTCTGCCATTTGGAGGGTCATTTCAGGCTTTGAAGTTAGAACCACTGCACTTGTATTTTGTGCTGGGAGTTGGACTTTTATTGGTGTAAATAGCATAAATAATTAGAGTTGATGGGTTGTTCATGGCCCATTCTTTTCTTCAGACTTAGTCACTATATATTAGTGACATTCAGAGGAATTATTACATTACATTTCATTTTGCAAAAATAGTTTTACATTTCTCTTTTTAAGTTTTTAGAATCAAAACTCTTTCTCTTATTTTCTCTCAACTGTTCGTCCTTGTTCTTCATTGCTCTTCATTTTTATTTTCCCTTCTTCCATTTTTGTGCACTTATTTCGTGGGGCTTTCATTGATGATGATCATGGAAGGCTAAATAATCAATCAATCCAAGGATCCAACCCAAGCAAGAGAAGAATTTGAGTTCTGGTTTAGTATTTCGAATTCTATGTGAATGTTCACTTTCTTCTTCAATTGCTATTCTATTTTCATGATTATGAATGCATTTAGGATTGAAAGTAGATTAGGTTATGGATTCATTTCCTAATTTTGAATATAAATCACAGATTAATTGGATGATATTTCAATTAGGGTTGTGGTTTCATTAATTTAGGGGTTAATTCGATTGAACTGCTTCTAATGAAATTGAATGAACTTTCACAATAGGATAAATTTCTGAGAACTATGATGATTCGAATAGCTTGGTTTGGTGAATTGGATTGATGCTTTTTAATCTATTTTACACTACTTGTTATCAATTCTATTAGTTTCTGCAATTTTCTGCAATTTTCATTTATCCCATGCAAACTGTTTGATAAACCCCCCCATTATTTACTAGTGAATTGAAGTTGAAACCATATTGATTGTGTCTCTGAGTCGACCTAGGTTAATCCTGTGCTACAAAATTAGTGTAGTTTAATTATTTTGAAGTGATACGACAATCAATTATCATTCATTAGTGATGTTTTGCAAGGAAATACTATTTGTTTCATTGGCAACACCACTTGTTTGCTGCAATTCATTGTGAGGAGTAGAGCATCCTTCAACAGCCACTAGTTGCTCCGCTGGTGGATTAGACTTCGTGGCTTGAACAACCACTGCAGAAGATAGATCATCTTCTTTTGTCACCAAAGGATTGCTTTTCTGACTACCTTCAGCAACCATTGGTTGTTTCACTATAGGATTAGACTTAGTGGTTGGCACAACCACTGTAGAGGATTGACCAGCCTCTTTTACCACCAAAGGTTGTTCCACCCGATGCTTTACAACTTTTCACAGAATGCAATCATTTTGCAGAAGTTGCAAAAGATTGGGACATTTTCATACTCAATCTTCTGAGTAAAAGGGGTACCATTAGGAAGCTTAAATTGAACTTCCTTAATGAGTTCTTTGGAGGCATCAATCTCAACAAGAGCTCTTGCAAACGAAATAGAGCCTAAAGAAGCCGTGAGCTAGTCTGTTCGGATAGGAGTTCCAACTCTGGATAAAATTTTACCCAGAGCCTGAGAATTCCATAGTTCCAAAGGCAAATTTCGGAGCTTTACCCAAACTGGAATACAACTTAGTTCCTCGTTACCAAAATCAAAAAATGGTTGCATAACCTTCAGTAATAAAGGTCTCTGGAAAATGAAATACGGTCCCTCAGCTAAGACCTTGTGCATACTGTCTTCATCATTAAATTTAAAGACCAACCATCCACTTTCATGTGCAGAATATGAGAACTAGACTCCCCATTTTTGACAAACTTCAAGAAGAGCCTTCTTACCCAGAAACCTTCCAACAACATAGCCTATCAAGATGAAACCCCAAATTTCTTCAAGGGGTTTCACATCTTGCAATTCTAGTTGGATAATGTCTTTGGAACTTTCTGAAGAGTAATAAGGCTGAGGCCTTGAGCAACTTTCCTATTATCCTTGAATAGATTCACCCAAGGAGCTGAGGGCTTTTCTTTATGTTGTTGTGATACAACATCTTCAGTTGAGGAGGAATCTTCATCCTCAGAATCGGAATCCTCATCACCAAGAGTATAGGAATCAGAAGGTGTGGTTTTGGAATTCAGGTTTGGTTCAGACATTTTTTCGGACACCTGGAGTGCAGGAGTTTTCTGAAGAACTGTCCCTGTAGCAGGAACCTCCTTGCTTCCCTCTGAATCAACAGCCAATTCAATAGAAGCAGAACCATGAGTTTCTTTTAACCCAGAAATCATACTCACCTTGGTATGCTTGTCACTCGTGCTTGGTTTATTGTTTTTCGATTTTCCCATCTGAAACCCAACAAGAAATGCTGGTTTGCATCTGTAGAAAAATCGAAAAAACCCAGGAAGGAGAAGACAATGCGTAAGGCTGAGATAGCCTGTTAAACTAGTACATTCTGTTCAAGGAAAGCAAACAAACCAGGAGAATGAACTTCCCGCGTGGCTGAGGCAGCTGGGAAATGCGCTGGTGAGAAACTCCCTTCATGGTTGAAACAAGACCTAGGAGAGTTTTCAAGAGAGAAAATTTCGAACACAATAGCCAAGGCAAAATCAAAGAGTGTGGCCAGCACGTTCACACCCCTAGAAAAACGCTCAGGAAACGAAGGGATTAACCTCCCACAGTGGCAGAAGCCACTGGGAATCACCCAAGGAGGGAGGTTTCCTTTTCACGTCTGGAGCAAAAAAATGAGAGAGAAGAGAGCATTTGAATAGTACTGGACAACTTTCTTGACTAACTGAGAGCTCGTAGACATGTAGGTTTTGAATTGAACTTTGCTCTAGGCCAAAATTTGACATGTTTTAGTTTTAAGAGGACAAAAAACAAACAAAAAGTTATGTAGGGATGAAAATCAAAATTTTTAAATTTTATAAGGACAAAAAGCATATTTAGCTAAAAAATAAATATTTCAACACAATAATATTTATTTTGGGACAACTTTACTAAAATATTCTAACTTCCTTTGTGAATTTCAGCAAATTTATTATCAAGTCTTCAAAGAAAAAATTTCATATAAATAAATTTTAGCATATAAAGAAAAAGTCTTTCAAAGACAATAGTATTTAATATCTAATTGAAAATTGAAAACACCAGTCAATATTTAATACTAAAACATTGATCAAGTTAGAATGGAAAGGAAGGCTTCAACCCCTGTTGCCTTTTCGTCATTAGGGGCAGTAGGAACTCTTGCTCGTAAGTGTGGCATTGGCCTACATAACGAAGCATGACCATGCATAATGGATTTGTGTAGCTACCTTCATAAAGCACATCCATGCTTCACGTGAGCAAGGACATTCAAAAGGGAAACAAAATAGAATAATATTTTAGGAATTATCACAAAAAAATCACCACTTTGGAATGTATGCATAGAAACTTGATGCGTAAAATATATTCACACTAGGGCAAGCATACCCTACGCAGAAGTTATAGTGGACCTAAGTCCAGATATCGTACCCAAAGGACTAGTTATATTCACATAATAATTTAATTTGCAATAAACTAAACAATTTGGGTTTTTCATCAATAGTTGAAATATTTGTGTTCAATTACTTTGTAGAAAATAGTACTCTAGAACGACTAGAGACAGTGCAATGAAATTATTAGATAAGAAGGCTTGGGGCTATTAATAAACCTCGCAATTGAATTCCTCTAATTCTATGTTAATTGAATTTCTCAATGTTTATCAATTATTGACTTCTCTAAAGGTTACTCAAAGGTTTTGGCCAGACACTTTCAACAATCTTTCTCTTAATGTAGTTCTAATTTGGTAATTAAGAAATAAGTTACAAAAAAGCATATGCACATAGATAAGGACAATCAGAAATACCTAAAATATGTTTCATTAAGCGTTATTCTAAAGGACTCAGTTGTTCCATAATTTTGTTATTCATACGAAGTGGATCACAAACACACAAATAAATAAATATAGATTGATCAAGTCTAATGAGAAATTAAGCACAATATAACAACATAATTGAATGAATAAAAATAATTTTAAATTAAGTAAAATTGATGTTCATATGTAGATTACATCATAATCCTAGAAAAGAGGGGTTTAGCCAGCCATAGGCACAGACAAGAAAAACAATAACCTCAGATGCATGTGAAAGATATAGGAGTACGAAAAATTACAATTAGAAGCCCCTGCAATCTTCCTCACATTCTTTCCAATCCAAAAGAGATCTCACAATGTGCCTAGGTCACTCACAAAGTCAATTTTGGTACATAGCGTAAAAGATATCTACTCTCATTTTCCTTTTTTATTTATAGTACAAAATTAGAGTGCCTGTCATGGAAGGAAGTAATACCATTCTCAAAAAAGTAGTGACACTTAAAGCCCAATTGCGAAATTTGGAGAACGGTCATCCTAGATGAACACAACTATTCTCGAAAAATCTGATGTTGTTTCCCTATTTTTGAAAATCAGAGCATGGGCGTTGGAAGAAGCATAGATGTGCTGGAAATGAGCACCACCATTTTCCCAAATAGCATGGTCATGCTCTTCGTCATGGTTCTAGTTTAACTTTTTTTTTTCAATCTATTTTTATGAGTTTTCCTCTTTTTTCAACTTGTGCTCTATTTTCATCACACTTTAAATAAGTCCATAAGTTTTTCCAACAAACTAATCAAAAAATCATGCAAAAACAAGGCTAAAACACTTATCAAATATCACACAAATATATACACCTCCCCACACTTGAACATTGATTGTCCTCAAGCAATTATTCTGATTTAAAGATTAATTTTTTTTCTCTCAATCCTGAAATCATTCCATAGAGCTACAATTTTTTTTATTAACACTCAACATAAAATAGAACGGACAGGCAACAAACAGTTCAATATGTTTCCCCTAGGAACCTCAATAGGCTTTCAGTTCTACCTAGATGTCAAGTTTCAAAGAGCAATATATTACTCTTCTCACCACTGTTAGTGTTTTAAGGAGACAATCATAAGTACTTTAATCATACTCAGGAAGCATGCAACTTGGTTTATCTGTCAATCAAATCAACTCAAACAATAATCTAGAAAGAATGAAAGTGAGGCATCACAAGGTGTAATGGGGCCAAGCTACAATGTAAGGTAGGTAAAGAACAAACAGGATAACAAAAAGGCTCATGAATACCTCAACTTAGACTTGGTGACACTAACTAAGGATGCAACAACTTTTTCTAATCAACAGTATCCTAAAATCATTTTGTTTTGAGCTCTTACTTCTTCTTCTGTTTGTTTATTTCATTACGTGACTTTTTTAGAAGAAGAAGAAGAAGAAATTAAAACAATAACATTGGCATAAAAATAACATATGTACTGCAATACTACAAGTTGTGGGATGGTACAAACAGTGCACAGTGAAAACCCTTCCCCCCATTTAAGAGATACAATGCCCATAATGCAAAAATCATAAAACTAAAGCATAACTTGAAAATATAGAAGGACCAAAGAAAAAAAGATTTATTAAAAAGACAAAGATTTTAAATTTTCTATGCCTACTAATGCAAAATAAAAAGGTAAAAAAAAAAGATACGCCTAGCTCAAAGGTCAGTGCATTCATAGGTTCCTCCTAGATAACACTTGTTTTTCGTCCCGGGCCTAATGCTTGAAAGAGAGATAAATCAACCACCCTTGAATAAGATAATGTCCTTTTCTCGCAACAATCCCTCAAAAAGGTCATCCACTCTATAGCTAATCACTTGAGTGGTGGTGCCATCTCTATCCCTCATGCCACTATCAATAATATTTCTCTTAATTTAGTTCTAACTTGGTCAATTAAAAAATAAATTACTAGAAAACATAAGCGCATAGAGAATGAAAATCAAAAGTCCCTAAAATATGTTTGGTCAATCGTTATTCTAAATGACTCAGTTGTTCTATAATTTTGTTATTCATACAAAGCCGACCACAAACGCACAATAACTAAAATATAGATTGATCATGTCTAATGAGAAATTAAGCACAATAGAACAACATAATTGACTAGATAAAAAATAATTTTAAATTAATTAAAAATAAGGTACATCTACAAATTACATCATAACCTTAGAAAATAGGGGTTTAGCCAACCATAGACACAAACAAGAAAAACAATAACCTCATATACATGAGAAATATAAGGGAGTAAGAAAAATTACAATTAGAAGCCTCCGCAATCTTCCTCACATTCTTCCCAATCCAATAGAGATCCTACACTATGCATAGGTCACTCACAGTCAATTTTTGTACACAACGTAAAAGATATCTACTTTCATTTTTTCCTTTCTATTTATATAACAGAATTAGAGTGTCTGACTTGGAAGGGAGCACGACCATGCTGAGTAGGGGCATGACCATTCTTGAAAAATAGCGACATTGAAATCCAAATTGCACAATTTGGAGAACAACCATCTTAAAGGTGTTGTGGGGGTTTTCTGGATAAGCACAACTGCTCTCAAAAAATCTGACGTTGTTTTCCATTTGTTGAAAATTAGAGCATGGGTGTGCTAGAAGTGGCATAGGTGTACTGGAATGATCACATTCATTCTCCCAAAGAGCATGGTAATGCTCCTCATCAGAGTTCTCGTTTAACTCTTTTTTTTCAATCTCTTTTTGCAAGTTTTCCTCATTTTTCAAGTTTTTCCCTATCCGCATTACACTTTAAAGAATTTCATGAGTTTTGCCAACAAATTAAGTCAAAACAAGCAAAAACAAGGCTAAAACTCATAAAATATCTCACAAATACCGGTTTGTCAGTCATGCATATTTATGCATGACAATGATTTGAAATGAGAACAACGCTTCAAAGGAAATGAAGCACGGTTGTGCTCCATGTTGCATGTGTTGGATTTAGGGGGAGCTACTTCAGGAATAAGAAGTAATTCACTCATGATTTGGTTTTGAGCTTTCAACATGCAAAGGATAACTTGAAGACAATTTAGGATTAAATTGTGTAAGAGAAAAGCAATTCTGATGATCCAAGTGCATTGCATTCATTCATTACATATTCAACTTAATTAAGTCAACAAAATCACAAGGCATTATCAATTTAACTAAGGTTTTCAAATAATTCAAAAGTTTTAAGAAAAAGCATTTTTCACTGTAATAATCGATTACAGTAATAGTATAATCGATTATTTTGTTCTTCATCAAATCTGGAAAATCATCAGGAGCACTTTAATCGATTACCATGTCGAATTAATCGTTTATTTGACCTACGCTGTAATCCCCTGAACATAATCTTCTACAGAACTCAGAGCTAATTCCGTCGCAAAAAGCGTTAGCGACGGATTTTGCTTGTATGTGAGTTTGTGGTTAGTAATGACCCTTCCAGCTGAGGGGGCGTTACATACGCTTTTATATAAACTGCATTGTTGAACTATTTAATCGATTATATTTAAGTTGTAATTGATTACATGCTTACATCTAATTTTAGCATTGAACTGCCATAATCGATTACCCAAGTTCGTAATCGATTACACCTTGTTTTGGAAAAATTATGCTGCACTGTCTTAATCAATTACCAGAATTCGTAATCGATTATCTAAGCTTTATGAAAATACACTAGGACTGGTTTAATCGATTACCAGGTTTTGTAATCGATTAAACAAGCTTTGTGAAAAATATGCTTTAACTGTAATAATTGATTACAGCTCGAGATAATCGATTATTTTGATTGTTATTCAAACCCAGAAAAGCTATGAACAGATTAATCAATTATTATGACAATGTAATCGATTACCAAAGTAATTTAATTGATTATAAGTGCGTTTTAATCGATTACTGACGGTTAAAAATTTCTATTATAAATAGAAACCTTGCTCAGCTGGTTTTGTAACTTTGTGGAATAATACCCATTCGAAATTTCTGAGCTAAAACAGTCTACTGAGCATTCTTAATTCTTTTCTGAGGGTTTGATTTAGTCATGCTTCATGTTGCATTGATCATGTGAAAAAAAGTCACTCTTGAAGCATGCAACCATTTCAAGATTAAGGAAAGCTATGTTTCTTGTGTTTTAAAGATTCAACCTGTTCTGGTAAATTCATTTGCATTGCATACCTTGGATCATCAGGTTGTTTCTCTCCTTAATCTGATTGTAGATTTTCGTTTTGATTATTGTTGTGTAATTTGCTATTGCAATTGAGTTCTTACATGTAACTAGAGATAGGATTTCTCTAGGGGTTTTGCTGAGTAGTGTTCTCAGTGGGTTTGTCTCTAAGGATCTAATAGTGTTTTAGATTTCTGAACTTTATCTAGGGTTGATAAAGAGAGGCTGTGTAATTGCTTGTAAGAACAGAAATTAAATAGTGGAACTTCACTCTAGTGTTGAGTGGAAGAAACTGGATGTAGCTTCATGGTTTTGAAGTGAACCAGTATAAATTGCTTGTGTGTTGTTTTCTGAATCTATTCTCCTCATATTAATTGTTTCTTATTTCATTTGCTTATCTTGAAAAGTCAGTTTTGATCCATAGAATTTTAAGGGGCTGAGTTACTTGATTGAATAAGGTTTCTTGGTTTTGAAATGTGATAAAGATCCTTTAAAAACTCTGATTTTGATTAAAGAATTTTTTATTTACCAAGGTCTAACCAATTCACCCCCCCCTCTTGGTTAAGTGTGAAGTATTCATATCATTTTCAGCATGATCGTGCATTCCCTAAGGAATGTGAATCAGATTTAGGTGCCTTCATAAGAAATGTAATCCTAGTAGCTAACTGATGACTTTGGTCTCACCCAAAAATAAGGTCCTTAGCTCAAGATATCATAATGTTTATGAGCAAAGGTTGAGCTATAAAAATGACAGCTATTTTATGTTCCTTCTAAATTTTAGTGTAGTAAATTATTAAACCAATTTTTTATATCAACATATAAGTTATAGTTAACTATCTTAGCTTTCAAACTAAACAAGAATCAAATTAATAGAGTTAAAATAACTCTAGAAATCTCCTTTTCAATCTACAATAGTCATAGATGTGTAATAGGAGAGGAGTGATATAACACTCAAAACTTAAGAATTGTTATTCCAATTGACTGTGAGTGTGACATGTGTGATATAGTTGATTTGACTATATGTCATTGTGATATGAGTGACCTAGTCTATGAGATGGAAAGATTAGGCTTGGTTGGTATCTATATAGTGAGTAACCTAATTAACCTACAAGGGGCGATGATGTGCTCACTTATGTGTGATGGGACGTCCAGTGGGATTAATGTTGCATCGGGATGTGACATGCATCATTTGTATAGAGTCTTGAGTTGGTGTGAAATAGATATGAGCCAGATGGTGGAGGTTATGACAACTTGGATCTTAAGGGTTTTAGAGACCTGATGTGGAAACCCCATTGGCCCATGTTAATCCCAAAGGACTAAGGTCAATAGTTGGGTAGCTCTGGCTAGTCATCGAGGGGATATCATTATAGTGTTGTGCAATATATATTGAAGGCACAAACATCAATGAAGCATCTTATGGGTAGACATATATGTGTTATATTCAAGAGTTAGAGTTGGCACCACATGACATATGGAATTTTGGATTACATTGCACATGACATGTATACAATTTTTAGTGATTGTTGATAAGCCTTTGTATGATTTTCAATTGTTAAGGGGGTGTATTTATATATATGTAATAATATGCATGTGCTTGTGCTCTACCTATTGTTAATGTTATACTTTGAGCATGATGCGAGAACATATCCTCAATCCTTATTTTTTTGTTGTTTGCTTGTATGTGTTTAGGTTGAATGCCATTTGCAAGTAACGTACTTCTGAATATCGAGTAGGATGATGGAGGAGCAACTTATTTATTTATTTAGTTACAGTTGTTATGTTTTCCTCTCATAGGATAGTAAGGTCTAACTATTGTGACATCAAGGCTTGGCAACTTCTATATTTTTAACTAATTTTGTTATACTGCTTTCATTTGAGATGTATGGCCTTTAAAGTGTCAATTTTTATATATTAATTAATGTTTTTGTTTATTAAGCTTATTAAATTGGGAGTTCAATTTGAGACAATGAGATATGGGCATTGCTTCCATCGACCACCTTGATAGGTGGTCTATTTTGGATCATTAATGGTGGCCTTTAGATTGATCTAATATTCCTAGTGTTACTGCCTATTTCTTTATCCTCAACAACTACTTCCTATGTACCGCTGGAGACGATTTTTGGTGGTAGCGTTTCATTTTTTTAATCTTTTTCTTTCCTTCCGAAAACAAAACCCAAAATACTTTAACAAGCATTCTCCTTCTCCTCCATTCTCATCACCGTCGTTAACAACCATAGTTCCGCCTACGAATTAATGGTAGAGAACCAGTAGCACTTTTCAAAATCTACCCGTGTCTAATGAATTAATTTCAATTTCATCTGGGTTGGGGAGACACCAATGTTTCGAAACAAATTGAGAATGCATTTTGGAACATGTCCATGCTAAGTTGTCTTGTCGCAGGTGGTTCACATGTTTGTAGCTTCTACTTAATTAGGTTTATGGTGTGTTATGGGCACTTGGTGTTGAGCATGGTTGTGCGATTAGAGGGTTGAATGGTTTGGTGTCACCTGCAACATCTTCTATGGCATGCGCATTTTCTACCTTTGACTTCCTCGCTGGGAACGAAATCTATGGGGACGTAGAACGAAAAGAATAGTTCATTGTTGTCATCTTTAACAATGGTTGTGTCCCTCATCAGTGTCGCACGCTTACATGACAACTGTGTTGTCAGCTAGAAAACCAAATTTGGGTTTCCCACATTGGAGCATGGAAATAGAAAAAATCCAAGAGGACAGTAGCTGTCAGTGCTTCCACGATGTTGTTAGCATTATTTAGGCGCAAATAAGTTCATACACTACTAGAAAGAATGTTTTCAACATTGCTACTTTAACATTGATTTTTGATAAAACCCGATGTTAAAAAAAGGGCATTGGCATTTTTGTATATAAATTGATTTAATTAGCTTCAATTTTTTGAAAAATCGACATTAACATGGTGATATTAACATCGATTTTTGAAAAATCAATGTTAACGTGGTCATGTTAACATCGATTTTTCCAAGAACCGATGTTAATACTACTAAAATAATAGGTTTTAACATCGTCCTATTAACATAAGTTATGATAGGGTGATTTTAACATCAGTTATTTAAAAATCGATGTTGTCTAAGCACTCACAACATCAGTTTTTAAAAAACCGATGTTATTCTTGTTATGAGTGCCTCCACATGTGCGTTTTTCTTCACACTACTTTGCAATCACCTTTTGTCTCTCTCTTTCGCTGCATTCTATTCCATTCCATTTATTTTTCCTCTCCTTCCTTTTTTGCTACCTTCGGTAACCCATCCATTGCCTCCGACGTCCCTCCACTGCCTCCGGTGGACCTTCCACTGCTGCCAAAGGCCACTTTGAATACCCACATCTTTATTTTCCGGGATTGAAAACCAAGATTTAGGACAAAAAATACCAACCGGTGCGGCTTCTACAAAGTCAACAGCATCATGGATCTATTACAGACCCATGCAAGTGCGCCATGAACAATTGGATTCTAAAGTGTTGAACACATACCACTCATGGTGGTTCGGTGTGGATATAGTGTTATGGATTTGCCATGGCTCCGACGAAGTTGAACACACCATGGATTTGGTGCCTTCAATCACGACCTAAAGTGATATAGTTGACTCTGGCTCACGCCTTTGATGACAAAGATTGCTTTGGACACTCACTCACCTGATCGAATCCTTCTTCTTCCTTATCGCAAAATCCGTTACTTCAAAACCTAATTGCGAGAGTGTGGTTTTTGATTTGTGGTGCATTTTTTATTCTCCCTAACCTAAACATGATTTCTCATTATTTTTCTTTTCCCCTATTTTTCACATCTAATCATCTTTGTTTGAATTGTATGGTTGTTGTCTGTAGTTGAAGTGAAGATGAGGATTATGATAAAGTGCAGTGTTTGGAAAAACACCTAAGATGAAATCCTGAAAACGACTGTTATGAAATATGGCAAGAACAAGTGGGCTCGAATCTCTTCGCTCCTTGTTCTTAAATCTTCCAAGCAATGCAAAGCTTGTTGGTATAGGTGGCTCGATCCCTCCATAAAAAAGGTACCACTATTTGTTATGTATTATGTTTTAAGTTGAGAGAATTATAATTCTAGTTTATGCTCTTTCATGACTGTACCAAATGGGTACCACTCTTTCTGTTGGGCACCCTCCTTATTACAAAGGATTAGAGTACATTTATGAGGATCGTGGTGAGGTAAGTCGAACTATTTTTGCATGCGGTGGCTCTATTTTATTTTTATTTCATCACAGTTTATCTAACTCAAGGTGTGAAATTCTTTTAGGTCCTGGATATGTGTATAAGTAATAAAGAACAACCTTTTGTCTGTGTTCCATTAGGCTCAATTAGTCATTGACATAAATGAACTTGGACCAATTAAACTCCTTTAACGGGTCTAATTCATTTAATGACCACATAAAACACTAGCAACGTTCTGCGGCCCCAGAACTAATTGAGTTGATCAACTGATCTACCTTTCTGATTTGGACACCGTGCTGGCACCATCCCTCATATCGTCATTCACTTTTAGTCATGAGTAAGGATAGAGTATCATCTCTCATAGTTGACTAAATATAGCTTTTCATAGAACTAAGAATCTTCTTCTATTGACTCTAAGACGGATCATGACTCCTCATGATCTCTTACTATGCATAGGTTCCCAAGTCAACAAGAAGTCACCCAAGCCCAACCGATCTTGTGAATGACTAATCCCTTGTAGGGACTATGAGTCTTTTCAGCATGTCCATCTTCATTCATGTATTCATTAATACCCAAGAGTACATTGTTCTCCCCATTTTCAGGAGGATAGAGTTGTACAGTCAAAGTATAACCCTAGGACATAGTGTTCGATGACATCCTCAAGTCTAGGATGATTCACACTACCAACGATGAGAGACTTTACAAATTGAATAATACTTTAAAGAATCCTTGTGGGGTCTCTCGGCGGGTCAGTTCGACACTATTTGTTCTCCAACAGATCCACCCACAACATCAGCTAAGGCATCACCATGCCTACATTCCATAAGGTCCCTACCTTGTATCTATATACAAGTAGAAGATGTCGTACTAGTCCTTTTTGAGATCACCAATGCCCTTTCTTGGTGATTCAAGACTACAAACTCATTTCATGTAAGAGACATTTAGTGTCCTCGAGTCCTCATGATCATGATCCCTATCATTGATTCTCGAGAGAACACCTATTCTATTCCTAGGGCCTTTATCTTTAAACACATATTACTATAAAATATAGGCGAGACATAAATATGATAAAGATAAAATTTGCTCAAATTTATTAACCATGAAATACTAAATAGCAAGAGGTGTTCATCTGATGAAACAGATTGTCCCTAGGACACCTACATACAAACAATCTCCCACTTGGCCTTGAGCCAATCAGGTTGATGTGTCAAACCTAAAGACTCATAATGACTATCATGCTTTCTCTGAGAGAGACCCTTCGTCAGAGAATCGACCAAATCAGCTTGGTATCGTAATGCTCAAAGCATATGAAACATCTGGTCTTGTATATAGCATGGCGTACATGATAGATCCAATTGCAAATGCATATGGAATCATCCTCTCCATGCGTTCCCTTTTGGCCAGTGTCTTAGGACACATAGCCTTAGAAAGTTGAATGCCATGATTGACAGGAAGAAAACCTATTTTCGACCCATCCATGCTAAACCTCTTTAGCATCTTATCTATGTACGTGGATTGGGATAATCCCAGAAACCTCTCCCACTAACCTTCTTGTAAACACATGGTTCATCTTCATTCTTGATAAAGCTGTTACCTCTAACAACTTCATCAAAATGAAGATTCCAACTCCTAGAAGCTTGCTTAAGCCCATAAATTGACTTCTAAAGTTTGCATACCATATGCTCTTGCCCTTTGGATTCAAAACCTTCAGGTTGTGTCATATACATTTCCTCCTTCAAGAACCCATTCAACAAGGCGGTTTTGACATCCATTTGCCAAACTTCATAATCATGATATGCAATTATAACTAGCAAAATACTAATAGATTTGAACATGGCAATAGGCAGGAAGGTTTCCTCAAAGTCAATTCCTTCCCTTTGACGGTAACCCTTCACTACCAACCTAGCTTTATAGGCGTGGATGTTGCCATTAACATCAATCTTCCTCTTGAAGACCCACTTGCACCTAATAGGAACTATTCCCTCAGGTGGTTGAACCAAGGTCCATACCTTGTTCTAATGCATCGAATCTATCTCAAACTCAATGACTTCTTGCCATTTTGAGGAGTCAACATCTTTGACCGCCTCAGTGTAGGAAGTAGGTTCACCATTCTCAATGGTTTGTTAATTCTCAATCATAAATCTGAACCTCTCAAGTGGATGACTAACCCTAGCACTCCTACGTGGCTGGGTGTCTACAGCCTTTGGTTGAGGCATCGCCTGATCAACAGACTCGGGCTTTGTTATCTGTTCCTGTAGGTCTTGAATTTCTTCAAGTTCTACCTTACTCCCACTATCTGCTTGAGAGAGTTGATTCTCCTCCAAAAAGGTAGCATTCTTGGACACAAACGCATTTTGATCCTCAAGGCAGTAAAAGTAGTATCCCTTAGTTTCTTTGGTACAGCCTACAAAGTAGCACAAAGTGCTCCTAGCCCTTGACTTGTCAGGTGCTAGGGTCTTGACATCAGCTGGATAGCCCCACACTGTAACAGCCCGTATCCATCTGGTTGCTAACATTCAATCATGGTCGTTAAACACAGCAATTAATTGATAATAATTAATTAGGAAGCAATTGTAAGTATGATGTCATAATACGTCCACAAATATTACTTGTACATTATGTATGCTAATCGTTCAGGGAATTACCATAATATGTGTCGAGTACGTTCTCCCCTCAGGGCCGGGTTCAAAACGCATATAAATATACATAACAAAAATAATGAGCCAACACGCTCTCAAAATAACACTAAGGTTCATTCAGAACCGCTGCCCGGCTCGAGCTCTTGTCCAGAATCCCTCGGACTATCTCACTACCCGGGCCTCCTACCTCGGCATCCGCCATCCTCTCCCGGCTCATCACCTGTAAAACATATAATCCCCAACCGGGGTAAGATATAAATCTCAGTAAACTCCGGGTCCTTGGAGGCTTCTCCTCCCCGGGTTCGTCTTTCACGATGTATAGCATCAAACCCGGCATCACATATTCCGGTCATCCCAGCACATCATAAAACTCATAACATGTATATAACAACACGGATATAACAGAGAAGATTATCCACTCAAGGGCACATTCTCCGTATATCCTTGCCTGGGGAAGATTATCCACTGAAGGACACATTCTCCCAGGACTTCCACAAACACTATTTGAGGAAGATCATCCACTGAAGGGCACATTCACTCAGGAGTTTGCTCAGACGTATATGGCTCTTCCAAGAGAAGATCATCCTTATAAGGGCACACTCTCTCAAGGTTTTCATATATACTAATTGACCACTTAGAGTTGTTCCACATGACTTTGGCTCCAAGGGAAGTCCATATTTAGTCCATTCTACTGGTCAAAGAAGCTCGTCAAACACACAACATATCATTATATACATGTTTTCAATCAAAAGCAGTAACACACAAGTTCAATACCACATGCATCATTACATATCAGGACCATAACTCCTCAGAGTGTGGTGGAACACAGTCAAGGGAAAAACTCCCAAGAACGGAGAGCTTACCTGCTCTAAGAGTTACGCTGGTTCTTCCCGGCCTCGAGGTCGCGACCGCCTACGTCCCTTGTATCACGCTCTGCAAAAGCAGGCAAGAAGGAAAAGCGGTTAACACTAGTGGCACGCAAACAGTCCAGGACGGTCACTGACTGTTGCATACAAGCTGTCCAGCTCAGGCCCACACGGTCTCTAAACCTCTCAAACACAGACTCAGGCTAACCGGGAAGACATAAGTATCTTACCTTAGAAATGTTCAAAAAGGCTAGGAAACAACTTTTTTTTTCAAGCTTAAGCATCCTGAGAAGCCTTCTTCTTCTTCGAAGTCAAAACTCAGAGGTTTTGGGAGAGACGAACTCTCCGTTTAAAGGTTTCAATAGGAACAAATGTTGGAATTTAGCTATAGGGTGGTTCCTCTCAATTTTCCAGTTGCATGCAAAGGGGTTTAGGTTGGTAGTGAGTGGCTATGAAGTTTCTCTCACTAGAACTGGAGGAACAGAGAGAGGAAGAAGACGATCGTGTTTCGTTGAAATGGAGATAAGTGGTCTATTTAAATAACCCTGGCACGTGACACATGCACCAATACTGCCAGATATCAAAACATAGCTTAGTCAACATACGCACTCGTTGTCGAGTTCAGATCACTTACCAAAAGCCATGCAGGTTCGTGGTATCAACATAAGTGTTAACTATTTTTAGTTTATTGCAAACACTTATCTAATCGATTGCATAGTGCTGCACCCGTCCTCGGCATTTTATAATACATAAGGCTCCGCCCTTGTCCGACCTCGTTCGGGTCCCTGCCTTGGCACTTCACAAAGTCCAAAGTTTCGCCCTTCTCTGACCTCGTCCGACCTTATCCAACCTCGTTTGGGTTCCTACCTTGGCACTTCACAAAGTCCAAGGTTCCGCCCTTCTCCGACCTCGTCCAACCTTATCCGCCCTCATCCGACCTTATCCAACCTCGTTTGGCTTCCTACCTCCACGTCAAAACTGTCCCATAAAGGTCCTATTTCCTCCCCGAAGTGGCATCCCAGTCACACGAATCTGGATGACTCATTAGTGCTGACTTAGGAAATGCAAACCTGGATTTGTTATAAACACAATTACCTCTTAATCATAATGTTATTATATTAAAGTGCCAACGTGGACATCCAAAACCTTACACACACCTTGAGATAACTCAAGTTGGGCTTCCTGCCCCTCCATATATGATACGGAGTAGTCATAATAGATTTGGACAGAACCCTATTAAGAAGGTTTACCATCGTATCAAGGCTGAATCCCCAAAATGATTTTGGGAGCTTTGTATCACTCATCATAGACCGTACCATGTCTAGCAAGGTTTGGTTCCTCATCTTAGACACATCGTTTTGATGTGGTGTGTAAGGAGCTGTCAACTATGAATTACTAATTTAAATAAAATAGATAAAGCAACAACCAAAGGGATATGATGATGAAAGGTTGAATTTTGAATTTATAGATCCTTGGGCTGATTTTGAGTGATTGAGCTAGGATTCTAATCCTAATAAGATTACAATATAATAGGCTCCTAGGATAAATAACACTCCACTCTTATGTTATGTAAAAAGATCTTTCAAGAACCAAAGTTCTTGTTTTTCTTTCTTCTTCATCATCTTCTCTCCTCCATTGTTGCAAACTTACCTAACCTTAAGACACCATCTTTTGTCTTGAGAAATAAACCAAACACTTAAAGCTTCCACCTTTTCATGGCCTAGCAAGCAACCAAGTGAACGAGGATCAAGAAAGAGGAGGATTTCTCTCAAGCATTCAAGGTACAATCGTGTGAATCACCAATTTGAATTGTTTGGTTGTTGTCTGTAGTTGAAGAGAAGATGAGGATTATGATAAAGGGCAGTGTTTGGGAAAACACCTAAGATGAAATCCTGAAAGCGGCTGTTATGAAATATGGTAAGAGCCAGTGGGCTCGAATCTCTTCGCTCCTTGTTCTTAAATCTGCCAAGCAATGCAAAGCTCGTTGGTATGAGTGGCTTGATCCCTCCATAAAAAAAGGTACCACTATTTGTTATGTATTATGTTTTAAGCTGAGAGAGAATTTTAATTCTAGTTTATGCTTTTTCATGACTGTACCAAATGGGTACCACTCTTTCTGTTGGGCACCCTCCATATTACAAAGGATTAGATTACATTTATGAGGTAAGTTGAACTATTTTTGCATGAGGTGGCTCTATTTTATTTTTATTTCATCACAGTTTATCTAACTCAAGGTGTGAAATTCTTTTAGGTCCTGGATATGTGTATATTTGAAATGGGAGAATATGCACTTGTAAGTAACTTTAATCTATCTCGTATTAGTTTCATAGAAGAAGGAATATTTAAAATAATAATAATAAGTTTGTCCTTTGTTATGATAAATGGGAGAGATGACTCCAAGAATCAAAATTTATCCCTTTTTACAATGCCAATGACGTTTTGTAGATCAAGTAAAGCTAAATCTAACTATAGAATTGAATGACTTATGCTGACCTAAAGTTGTGATTAATTGAATATTTAAATGAGAATGCAAGAGCTTTGTTGTCCCTTGTTACATACATATTCATTTCTATTAAATATTTAAATGTACCTTGGGAAATCCATATGAATGTGAATGCAAGTGGAATTGCTATTTTTATATTCCCGTCTTTATCTCCTCTTTCAACCAATGTGTGTCGATATGCTTATCTTAATTATTTTCTTGTCCAATATTGTACCTTAAATTGCAAATTTAGAATTCAAGTGCATCTTAAATATTGCATGATGGACTCTCACACTGCACACTCATCCACCATTCACCCATGCTTTCCTCACCTATTAGCTATTGATTAAGTTCTTACCTAGAATTACCTTCCATTACACTAATAATAACCCCATAACACTTGTATTTTGTATGCTCATCTAATTGTGAGCTGCATTTTTATGTCTGCAACATGTTTTGTCGTAATGTTTTTCCTTAGAAATATAGGCACATGTCAACTTTTCAGTATCTACCCTTTTCAACTATAAACTATTCAATTTGGAACCTACGGGCTTATTTTAATGCACCCAGGGCAAACGAGAACCACTAGCTTTGGACATGGAAAGTGTTAGGATAAACGTTTAAATAAATATTGTTAGTTGCGTAGTTTAAATTTAAAAGGAGTATTATGTGGAAAGATAAGTGAAAAGATATGGGTAGAAAAGATATGAGGAAAGATAAGATATGGAGAAAGATATTAGGAAAGATATTATTAGATTTGAATTTGAATTGTTTTAGGTTTAGGTTTAATTTTGTTGCTTATAAATAACATATTATGTAAAAGGATCAGTGTGGCTTTGACAGACTATTATCAATAAAACGAGAGTTTTCTCCCCCAGAAAATTTGTGTGTGTTTGTGTTTGTGTGAGTGCACCAGTGTGTGTGTGCGAGAGGGCCTGTGAGATATCAAAATAGTGATATCAAATTATCAAATTGGTATCAGAGCTTGAGAGAATTGAGAGTGGTCCAAACAGTAGTCTGCCATTACCCCGCCTTACGAAGGCTAATTATGAGAACTGGAGTATCCAGATGAAAGCTCTGTTGGGAGCTAATGATAGTTGGGAGGTAGTCCATGATGGTTTCGAAGAACCACCATCCACGACAGGATATACGGCGGCGCAGAACAAAACGTTGAAAGAGATGCGATTGAAAGACAAAGGAGCGTTGTATATGATGTTACGGGTTGTTGATGATTCCGGATTTGAGAAGATCGCTGGCGCAACAACGTCAAAGGAGGCATGGGACATTCTTGCAAATGTCTACAAGGGAGCCGATCGAGTCAGGCAGGTCAGACTTCAAACTCTCCGTGGAGAGTTGGAAGTAATGAAGATGAAAGAAGGAGAAAAGGTATCCGATTTCATTACTCAGGTCCAGACCGTAGTGAATCAACTAAAGAGAAGCGGAGAGGTGCTGCCCGATACCAGAGTGGTGGAGAAAATACTGAGGTCTCTCACTGATGACTTCGAGAATGTTGTATGTGCGATTGAGGAGTCAAAGGACCTAGCAACGTTTACCGTTGACGAACTTGCTGGTTCATTGGAGGCGTATGAACAAAGAAAGAAAAAGAAGGAAGAAGAGTCACTGGAGCAAGCACTCCAGACAAAAGTTTCAGTCAAGGACGAGAAAGCTCTTTATTCTCAAAATTTTCGAGGTAGAGGACGTGGATATGACCGAGGTGGTAGAGGTCGTGGTCAAGAAGGATGGAACAAGGAGCAGGCTGAATCAAGTCAGCAGAATTGGCGAGGAGGCCGAGGTCGTGGAAGAGGTCGACATTCAAATGTAGAATGTTTTAAATGTGGAAAGTACGGACACTACTCAAGGGATTGCAACTTGGAAAGATGTTACAACTGTGGCCGAGTTGGTCATTTTGCGAAGGATTGCCGAGGTGAAAGAAGAACAAATGAAACTGCGAATTATGCTGCAGAAGAAGTAAAAGATGGAGGAGTTCTGATGATGGCTGGAGGTGAAGTCAACCATGCATCCGAGATGGAATGGTTTATAGACACTGGTGCAAGCAATCATATGTGTGGGTATAAGCATTTATTCAATAGTTTGAAACAAATAGAAGCTGGACATGTTTCCTTTGGAGACACTTCAAAGGTCGGTGTGAAAGGCCGAGGTACGATTAGTTTCCTGCAGAAAGATAGATGAGTTGGGCGTATTCAAGATGTTTATTACGTGCCTGAACTCAAAAATAATATTCTTAGTGTGGGACAATTGATGGAGAAAGGTTACTCGGTTATGATGACAGACCGAGTTCTCCTCTTGAAAGAAAAGCAAGGATGACTGATAGCCCGAGTATAGATGGAGAAGAATAGAATGTTCAAGTTAATTCTGAGAAGTGTAGAGGTCGACTGTTTTCAAGCCGAGATGAGTGATGAAGCATCCTTGTGGCATCGTCGGTTTGGGCACCTTCACTTTGGAGGCCTAGCCGAGATGGTGAATAAGAATATGGTGGATGGATTGCCAAGAATGAACTGTGAGAAGAGATTCTGTGAAGATTGTGTTCTGAGCAAACATGCGAGGAGTCCATTTCAGAGGTCGGCCAGATACCGAGCACAGCGACCATTAGAGTTAATTCATACCGATGTGTGTGGACCTATTTCTCTTGGGTCCTTCAGTGGAAAGAGGTATTTTGTTACATTCATAGATGATTTCAGTCGTAAAACTTGGGTGTATTTGCTGGAAGAAAAAGCCAAGGTGTTTGAAGTGTTCAAGAGTTTTAAAACGATGATTGAGAATGTGACTGGAAGGAGGATCAAGTCGATACGATCTGACCGAGGTGGAGAGTACACATCGAATGCATTTAGAAAATATTGCGAGGAGTATGGCATCAGAAGGTTCTTGACTGCACCATACTCGCCACAACAAAATGGAGTAGTTGAGAGAAAGAATCGAACCATTCTTGACATGGTGAGATCAATGTTGAAAACGAAGAGAATGCCTAAGGAGTTTTGGGGGGAGGCTGTTTTGTGTGCTGTATATGTACAGAACCGCTGTTCGCATTCCATACTGAATGGAAAGACCCCACAGGAATTATGGACAGGCCAAAAACCATCGGTGGGCCATTTGAGAGTTTTCGGGAGTGTGGCCTATGCACACGTCCCTGATAAGCAAAGAACCAAGTTAGAAGACAAGAGTAAGAAGTTTATCTTCATTGGATATGACGAGAAGACAAAGGGATACAAGCTGTTAGATCCCGGCACCAAGACAGTAATGATAAGCCGAGATGTGAAAGTAAATGAAGACGATGAATGGAATTGGAGCAGTCCATCCGAGATCAAATCAGATCCCGGAAAGATGGTTATACAAGACGAGAAGGAAGACGGATCACCGAGATGGATTCCGGCAAGGAGCGAGACAAATGATGAAGACGAGATGAGACGACCCCGGATGAGGAGTTTGCAGGATTTGTACGAGTCAACTAACGAAGCCCATCTTGTTTGTTTGTTGACAGATTCTGAAGAAATAAGATTTGAAGAAGCAATCCGAGATGAGAAATGACAAAGTGCCATGGATGAAGAGATCAAAGCTATTTAACGGAATGATACTTGGGAGTTGACCGAGCTGCCAAAAGGAAGTCGGCCCATTGGAGTTAAATGGGTTTATAAGAAGAAAATGAATGCTGATGGAGAGATAGAGCGATATAAAGCCCGGCTGGTAGCTAAGGGGTATTCGCAAAAGGCAGGAGTAGACTATGATGAGGTGTTCGCACCTGTTGCTAGAATGGAGACAATCAGATTGTTGATCTCGCAAGCAGCTC